>OZ020605.1:11505854-12105854 GCA_963971545.1 Philophylla caesio
GAACTATAGGCCAATTGCCAAGCTGTCTAGCATCTCAAAGCTTTTCGAATGCATTGTCAAGGACAAGATTTGTTTTGCGGTGAAATCTTTAATTATACCACAACTGGTCACTGGTCACTGGTCGCTCCACAGCCACTTATCTTGCTGTTTTTAGTGAATACTGTATGTCATCGTTTTTGAAAGGACTACAAGTCGATTGTATATATGCAGACTTCTCTAAGGCGTTTGATAGTGTATCGCATAGCGTTCTTACAAATAAGTTAGCTTGCTTGGGCTTTCACTCCACCTTTCTGCAATGGCTTAAATCTTATCTGTCGGATAGATGTTGCGTGGTGTCAATCGAAGGTGTTTTGTCGAACCACTTTGTTGCCGCTTCAGGTGTTCCCCAAGGGAGCATCTTGGGGCCACTACTCTTTGTTCTTTTTATCAACGACATCAGCAGTTGCTTTTCTTCTTCAAAGTTTCTGCTCTATGCTGATGATTTAAAAATATTTTCAACTGTGCAGAATTCAGTGGATGCTCAGAGGCTTCAAGGAGATCTGAACAATCTTCATCGTTGGTGCGTTAAGTCGCGGCTCTCCGTAAATATTAAAAAATGTTTTCATTTATCATTCTCGAGGCGACATAACGTTTCTAGCACATCATACACCATCGCTAGTTATGTTATACAAAATGTTACGGAGTTTAAGGATCTCGGAGTTATATTCGACTCAAAACTTTCTTTCCATAATCATATTACTTTTATTCTTACAAAAGCTTACTCAGTTCTGGGTTTCATTCGTCGCAATACATCTGAATTTTCCGATCCATATACCTTCAAACTATTATTTACAGCTCTTGTCCGGTCACACTTAGAGTATGCCGTTATAATTTGGAGACCTTATGACCAATTTTCGATAAGCAGAATTGAGCGTGTTCAAAAAATCTTTCTTAAGCAAGCTTTACGTTCCCTACGATTTGAGGCTCCTGTTCCTTCCTATGCTTCGCGGCTTATGCTAATTAGCCTGGAGCCTCTAGAAAAGAGAAGGACTGTCCTTTCACTTTCGTTCACTTTCAATATTATTAATGGCATCACTGATTGCCCTGTTTTACTTGAGCGGATTAGCTTTAATGTTCCACAAAGAAGTCTTCGCAATTTTTTCCCTTTTTACGTAGAGAACTTTAAGACTAACTTTGCAAGTAATGCCCCAATAGCTCGTGCACTTCGGGAATTTAATGCATTATCTAATTCCATATGCATTATAGGGCCCTCCATATGTGATATAATATAAAGACGCACACCACAAATGGTAGGAGAAGCTCGGCCAAACACTGAGCTATATAGTGTAAGCGCCAAAATTATATTATTATATTATAATATTTCAAAAATATAGAAGATAACTAAATGACCTTTTATTTGATATATATATGTTTATATAAATTATATATATAAAAATACCTTTAATTTGATGTATAATTTTATATATTAAAACTTAAAGTTTGTAAGAAAGGTGTTCTGCGCGGAAATACTGTTGATGGCGTAGCCGGAGTGTGTCCGGCCAGGGTTATTTTTTAAAGCGCGCCAGAAGGCCGCTCACGCGGAAAGGTGTTCTGCGCGGAAATACTGTTGATGGCGTAGCCGAAGTATGTCCGGCCAGAGTTATTTTTTTAAAGCGCGGCCGAAGGCCGCTCACCTGGATAGGTGTTCTGCGCGGAAATACTGTTGTATACTTATTTACTTATTTTATTTATTTTATTTAATTAATCACACACAACAACCAGTAGTTATATTTACAGTGTATGATATCTTACAATCTAAAATATAAACTTATAGCTAGTACATATTACATATTAGAGCATACAAAGAGAATAAATATTAAAAAATGAGAAGAGACGAAAGATGGCGAGGAAAAAGACAGAAAGAGAGGTAGAGACCTATAATATTCATTTGGCAAAATGACGCATTACTTCGTTTTTAAAATGGTTAGTATTTTTCAAAAACAGGTTCGACAAAACACCTTCGATTGACACCACGCAACATCTATCCGACAGATAAGATTTAAGCCATTGCAGAAAGGTGGAGTGAAAGCCCAAGCAAGCTAACTTATTTGTAAGAACGCTATGCGATACACTATCAAACGCCTTAGAGAAGTCTGCATATATACAATCGACTTGTAGTCCTTTCAAAAACGATGACATACATTATTCACTAAAAACAGCAATATTAGTGGCTGTGGAGCGACCAGTGACAAAACCATGTTGTTCTGGTATAATTAAAGATTTCACCGCAAAATAAATCTAGCTGCTTCGGCAGGTGTACTAGCAACTTTTTTTATTCAGACACACCGCGGTAGGTACACTAGAGCACGACTTTTTTGACTTTACGAACCTCCAAAACGACTTCGGATTAGCTTTGATGTTCCGCTCAGTGCGATTGATATAATTTTTGTAAAGCCGGTTATCCAAAGACTTAAATTTCTTCTGAAAATGTTGGAATTTTACGAAGAGTGCGTGGTTATTAGTTGCTTTAAATTTCTTAAGGTCCTTGTTTTTGAGATTCTTTAGTTTTTTTAATTGCTTATTATGCCAAGGAGAGTGATAACATCGCTTCTTTTTTAAAGGAATATAATTAGTGCAAAATTCATGCATCAGTGTCTTAAACGAAGAAAAACAACTGTGAGTATCCAAGTCAGATAATAATTCATCCCAATTAAATTCTAAGAGAGAATCGTTTAAACTTGGAAAATCACAGGATGCATAATCAAAAGCAGTTACGTCACCAATCGACAGTGGTAAAAACTCAAAAAACAATAACTTAATATCTAAGGGCACATGATGTATACCAGCATCTGATAATGGAGAAATACATTTTGAAATGCTGTAGTTAATATTATCTGTTACGAAGATAAGATCTAATAATCTGTTTAACTGATTAAAAATACCATTAACTTGCTTAAGGTTTATGCTAAGAAAACTATCAATAACGAGAGATTCTGGCGGAGTAACAATATTATTAGCTGTGAGGCCTGCATTATAAGAGTTTGAGATACTACACCATCTAATGTTACATAAATTAAAATCCCCTAATACACAAAGATGACTATCGATTATGTCATCTAACACCAGAGCAGTAATATTATCCACATGCGCCTTATAGAGTTCCAGGTTACTATTAGGTGGGATATATGAGGCAAATAAATATAAGCAGCCATATGAATTGGAGCCAATGATGCATACACAAAGTTGATCCAGCAGTGAGTCGCAGTTTTTGAGGGTGACTAAAAACGCACGGTACTTTCTTTTGACGGCAATCAGAACGCCACCACCTCTTAAGCAGCCAGTCTTAACAGCATCGCGATCTTTACGAAATACATCATACTGATTTAAATCAAAGAAGTGTTCTTTTTTTTAATAAGATTTATGTTTACAATGAAATTTTGAATACAAATTCTTTTAAGTTTGTTACTTTATGAATTAAACGAAAAAAACAACAAAAATATTTCAAAATAGTTGATCTAATCAAATCTAATCAAAACTAATCGAGAAATCTGATCGATTTTCTTTTTGATTAGATATGCTAGTCGTCGCTAATCGCCATTAGATTTTTGATTAGTTCTAATCTAATCAATTAGTAATCTAAAATATTAAAGAATCAAAAAAATCGAATGATTAGATTATTTTATTTTTCTAATCATAATGATTTCTAATTCAATTAAACCAGTGAACAATCCTTTCACTGTCAAATCAATCCATGGTACAGATGTAATTAATGAAAGATGCATAATAAATATGTTCAACAAAGAATGCTAAATTCTTTGTTTTTCCCAGTTTAAAGACATTTGATGGCATTATAGGGTTCGACCTATTAAAAGAAGTAAATGGCACCATTGATTTAAAGAGTGGTACTTTTAGTTATGACGGGGCAAGGAAAAACTCTTGTACTACTACTGCTCGGACGTTAACAAGTTAATAGAAACATACAAGGATAATACAGATGTCTCTACTTTGCTAAAGCATCATGCTAAAGTTTTCGCTGATCCGAATGGAGCAATACCCTACAATACCAGCACAGTAGGTTCGATAAGGACCGTGGATGATTTACCTGTCTACTCAAAGAGTTACCCATTCCCCAATGCTTCAGCGGAATTTTTCAATGAGGAGATATCAAATCTGTTGCGTGATGGAATCATAAAGCCATCTCGTTCCCCATATAACAATCCAATTTGGGTTGTGGATAAGAAAGGAGTGGACGAAAAAGGCAACTAAAAATCACGTCTCGTAATTGACTTTAGGAAATTAAATACAAAGACAATGAGCTATAAATATCCGATTCCAGACAATTCCGTGATTCTGGAAAATATGGGAAGTGCAAGATTTTTCTCGACAATAGACCTTAAATCAGGATTTCACTAAATAAAGCTTGCGGAAAAGGATAGGGAGAAAACGGCTTTCTCGGCCAACAACGGAAAGTACGAGTTTTGTAGGCTTCTCTTTGGCCTGAAAAATGCCCCTAGTATTTTCCAGAGAGCAATTGACGATATCCTGAGAGATGAAATTGAGAAAACATGTCATGTTTACATAGACGATGTTATCATTTTCTCTCAAACCGCCGAACAACATGGTAAGGATATTGATCGCATCCTGACAAAACTATTCAATGCTAATATGCGCGTTTCCGCAGAGAAATCCAAATTTCTTTCAGGAAAGTGTTGAATTTCTTCGCTTCACGGTATCCAAAGATGCAATCAAGACATGCCCCGACAAAGTAAAGGACGTTTTAGACTTTTCGGTTCCAAAATCATTACGAGCTTTACGCTCATTCTTAGAATTAGCCGGATATTATCGACGGTGAGTTCGAGGTTCGAATCTTAGTCAGGGCAAGCAAATTCTTAATAATATAAAAAGTTTTTTCTAATAGCGGTCACCTATCGGCAGGCAATGGCAAACCTACGAGGGCATTTCTGCCATGAAAAAGCTTCTCATTAAATACATCTGCCGTTCGGAGTCGGCACAAAACAGTAGGCAAACACTGAGCTATATAGTGTACGCGCCAAAAATATTATTATTATATATGCTTCGATTGCAAAGCCTTTAACGAAACACTTACGAGGGGAAAACGGAAATATAGGAGCTCACCAGTCAAAAAAAATTTCAATAAATCTTGACGAAGAAGCAATGAACGCATTTAATAAAATAAAAAAATATCCTTGCATCGGAAGACATACTGCTTCTTTATCCTGATTACAGACAAACTTTTGATCTGACAACAGATGCCTCTTCATATGCCATAGGCGCCGTTCTGTCACAGAATGGAAGACCTATCACCATGATTTCTAGAACCCATTCCCATAATCGCACGTTAAACGACTACTAGAAAATTACGCTAATGAAATATTACAACTATTGGACGCGGTTAAACTACACCATCGGTACGCCATTGTTATTAATATTTTTGGGACAGCCTTGAAATACATAACAGGGACTCTGGACTCTGACGACTTTCAAACGCTCGAGACCAGAACCAGTTAACATTGACTGTAAATAAGTTATTACAAAATGCAAAAAATACCCAAATAGATACCTCTTTTGTCTAGCTTCCACCAGAAATAGAGCTGTGATAATGGAATTGGAAACCATTATAACATCAGTCACGCTAGGCAACATGAATATTATCAACCCAATCCTACTAAATGGTATGGAGATTAATGGTTTGTTAGCTCTCTACAAATCTACAAAACTCTACAAATATTAGCATAAGTGATTTATTGTCCATTTCTAAAATTAAGATATGAATTGCATTTATTTCCTAATTAAATATCCGAAAATAGATAGATTTTGTTATAATGTAAAGTTGCTGCCCGCGATCCACGAAGGGAAAATTATTTCTCTAGAGCGGCCATTATAGCTGAATGTACAGGAAAATACATTCCACTGTACAACTGCAAGGAAGCCGTAACAGCACACTTTTTTCAACCACTGAAAGAATGCCCCTGTGCGCAGCAACTGCTTAACCAACACTCTGCGAAATGTAAGCCAAAATCCGTTGATAATAGTAGTGTTCTCGAAGTCAATAGTTTGTAACAAACTATCACGTTTTGGCGTTCTTGTACGCAAAAACTTGCAAGAAACTTGCAAAGTAGGGGAAATCGAGAGAGCGAATCGACATTTCATTTTGAGGGGAAGTTGATAATTTTTACTGAACAAATTTTTGCCAGTAAAAACTTGCATGTGGAAAAGCAGCTGATCAAAAGCAGCTGATTGCTATTTGGATAATTTGGAAATTTTTGTTTAAGAGTTTTAAAGGCGAAAATTATAAAATGTGGGTATCAAACTTGCAAGAAGCAAGTACAAGTTCCTTTGGTTAAGCTTCGTCAGCTGTTCGTCAAACTTGCAAGTTTTTACTGGTTTTCAGTTCTTGTACTTTTTGGTATATTTTTCACTCTGAGAGCGAACGTTGTCAAATTCTAAGAAATTTCTTTACTGGATAATTCTTACTGGAGAAGTACGAGTACAGACCTAATGTTGTCGCCATTGACGAAGTTGATGATGGCATGTTGTAATCAACGTCCAACCAGCATCCATTTACACGTCGAACTTCACAAAGTTGACGAAAATGACCTTCCTCGTAACATTTGATGGAGAAATTACAATAAACACTACGACTTACATCAACTGGAAAAAGTTTGTTCGATCGCATCCTGCAGCTGCACTAGCACAATATGTTAACTTCACCGAACATATTGATTTACTATCACTCCCATACTTGCAGAAATTAAGTAAAAGGAATCTTAAGCACATAGCGAGCCTCCATAATCTCGTTAACACCCGTTCGTTACAATCAGGCGGCACACTTATCTTTCTTCTCTTCGTCATCGCTATAATTGCAGCAAATCATAAAGAAACGAACAACACAGCCACAGTTATGCCAAACGAATCACAAATATGTTGTGTAAACGGGTTGATTGGTCATTCGTAATTCAAACATGATTCACTTGACATGAAAAAACCATTATAGAATAACCCCCTGGTGATGAGCAGGTCACAAAAAGTTAATTAAAAATCGATTAAAATTGTTGCTTGTGTCCAAACATCGTTCATCTCTAAATTATTTTCTTTATTTTGGTGCATTTCATATTTTCGGTTAAAGATGAAGATATTATCATTGATATCGTTTTATTAAGTTAAATAAAAGTATAGTAATGATTAAAGGTTATTTTGACGAATGTAAAAATACAAAATATTAATTAATACGTATGTTTAAAAATTTTTATTCAAATATGTCTTCGCTCGCTCCTGGTTCTATCAGAAACTATGATGCCGAAACTACTTCTTTATACTCAGTCCGGGTAAGTTTATATATAGATGGAATGCAAAATTGAAATAAACACCTTTGTATTACATATCATGGTAGATAAAAAACCTGCATGTACATATATGTACTGTAGAACACGTAAAACGAAAAACCTAGGGCCTCACCTAGGGTCTAGAGGAACCAGTGAGGGCTTATTAAAAACTTTGTTCTTTCCCCTTTCTAACGGTGTGCTTGGAGGGGTGCCACGCCCCATCCTTCACCGCCCACCGCCCCATTTTTATGCGGCACTATACTAAACATTTAGTTTACATATGTACATGTGTATTGTGCATATCAGAGAAATGCAACGAGTGCAGAAATTGTGTGTATACTCGCGCATGTAGCCGTATTTTGCATGCTTTGTTGTTTTCGTGTACAAACCGTCGCTTGTCTGTTTGCTCATAGATCAATGAAGTGCAACATTTTTTGTAGAAAAGAAATCGCCATTAGTAGATGCCCGAGTGCACTCAAGTGTGTACATGCGCAAGTTTGCGCCTTCACATGCACGGCCAATCATGTGAACTACCACACTCGAAAATGTAATGATATATCCCGCACATGTCAGCCTTATGTTTATGAGTGAGCATGAATGAGCGCACATCAGCAGACGGCTGTGCTTGCTTGTATCAAATTTCAGGGATGATGAATATGCACACTCGAGCGCACTCAATGCCGTTCTCAGGTCCGTATGCATAGTGTCCCTGCAAAAAATTCTGCGACTAATCTCTAAAGAGAGTAATCCGGGATTAGTCTCTATCGGGTACAATTGGGCATTAATTAGTCTCAACTAGTCTCAATCGGGTATAATTGGAGATTAGTCCTATATTCATCTCTTTCGGGTATGATAAACGATGCATTGGTATATGTACGCACTTAGGCAATATAATTTCATGCACGTCGTTGGCATGTAAGGAGAGCATTCGCTTAGCAACCCTCGGGACGCTGGTTCGATTCTAAGTCGAAGCAAAGATTTTTATTTTTATTTTTATAAATGGACTGGTCCTAATTTATACCCATTAGAATATAGAAGGGGTCAATTAGTCTCTTCATAGGACATGCTCGAACAAAAGGGAACAGTTCATTCCATATAAAGAGATCAGAAATTGTATTAGTCGCATGTTCCCTTGCGACTATTCCCGGACTCATCCTAGACTAATCGCATTTTTTGCAGGGGTGCGTCTGCACTTGTGAACATGTATGTATGTACATATGTATGTACATGTATACATATATTGCCTTCCTGTGTGCGATCCTATATCATATTCTGTATACCTTTGAAAAAAAAATTATAAAGTTTCTGGTTCTGATTTTTAAAAACGGAAGTGCACTATAGTTTCAATGGTATTATAAAACATATTCATACATAAGACATTTCGAATTTATTCCAAAAAAAAAACATTATAATTAATTAATACCTACATACATATGGACATTGAATTGTGGAAAAGTAATAATTAAAAAAAAACAACTCAGAAAATATTTAAATATTCAAATTTCAAATTATCTTTGAGGATTATTTGGATAATTTAATGAAGTCAAATGTCCACTAATATTTTATTCACATCAATATTATTTAAGTCTTAAATAAAAATAGTATTGCATAAATAACATGAGTTAAAAGAATTTTCTAATCAGTTATCCATCCGCTTTAATAACAAAGTAGTAAGCATAAGCGAAAACAACGCATATGCTAAGCGTTGTTACGTACACACGTAATAACAGCCATCGCTAGCTGCGCCTTACATATGTATGTACATATGTACCTTTGGTGGCGTCTCCCTGCACAACGTCCGCCACATTCGTAACATTCGTGCAATATCCGGACAGGCCGTGAATGCATGAATTATCGATGACTATAAATGAGCGTAGCGAAGGGAAAAATGTGTACATCCCTTAAATCATAAGCAGAGAGTACCCATATTGGTCTCTTTTTTCTCTGTAAGTACACATATTTATGATCGCATGAGTGCCTGAGTTGAATGAGCACCGAATTCACATTGTTGTTGTTGTTGTTGTAGCGGCTAGCTACACCCCACTGGGTTGGCGGACTCCCTCAATCGTTATCGTCAAGCTCAACTAACGAAAGGTCCAGGAAACGAGCCGTTTCAACAGGGTCGGACCATAGGGAGAGGTGTGTTAGTTGAGTAGGTTTGGCCGGGCATAAGAATAGGTGATTGGTGTCGTGCGGAGACTCTTCACATGCCGGGCACGTGTTGGGGGTGTCGGGGTTGATCCTGGATAGGTAGGAGTTTAACCTGCTACAATATCCAGATCTGAGTTGGGCCAGAGTAACGCGAGTCTCACGAGGCAGCTGGAGCTCCTCAGCTGCTATAGGTGGTGGTTGGACTCCCAGGACTGCACTCACAGGGCGGGTGTCGATGTATTTGGACACCGACTCCCTGTGGATGCTGTCCAGAGCCTGTCGGTACGTCCTTGGGTCCAGCGGTAGGTGTACCTATGTCTGGACCTCGTCTGTCAGTTGTGGGAGATGTCCCCTGATGTGCCTGGGTGCCGGCTCCAGCGCGAGCAAGTCTCTATTGGGGTGCCCCGGACGGTGGCATCCCAGTAGAAACTGTTTTGTGAGCATAATGTTGTGCTCCTGCACTGGAAGCACGTTAGCCTCATGGTAGAGGTGATCCACAGGCGTCATCAGGAGACATCCCGTCACTGTCCTGAGTGCGGCGTTCTGACAGGTCTCTAGTCTTGACCACTGAGTCCTGCTAGTTCCAGGCGACCAAATTGGCGCGGCATAATTAAGAACCGGCCGGCCAATCGCCTTGTATGATGCCAGCAACGTTTCTTTGTCTTTGCCCCAAGTGCTGCCGGCGAGCGACTTGAGGACTTTGTTGCGGCTCTGTACCTTGTTGACGATAGCGGTTGTATGCGCTGAGAAGGAGACCAGCCTGTCGAGGGTGACTCCCAGGATCTTCGGGTGGTTAACCGTCGGAATGGGGGTCCCCTCGATGTGGATGTCGAGGGTGAGCCCGACCTCCTTCGTCCAAGATGTAAAAAGGGTCGCCGTGGACTTAGCAGGAGACAGCGTCAAATTCCGTCCTGTAAAGTAGTGAGCAAGGTCTGGGAGGTAGCTGTTCACTTTGGAGCACAAGCCATCAATTCCATTGCCGGTAGCCATTATCGTGCAGTCGTCGGCATACGAGACCAGTGTGACTCCCTCTGGCGGGGAAGGGAGTCGCGAGATGTAGAAGTTGAATAATAGGGGGGATAGGACGCCACCCTGTGGTACCCGCTGCTTAATTCTTCTCGCTTTTGACACTGAGTCACGGTAGCACACCGACGCTTGACGACCACACAGGTACTTCGCGGTCCATCGCCTCAACGCCGCTGGGAGAGGTGAGGCCTCCACGTCCTTCAGCAGGATGGAGTGGCTGACTGTGTCGAAGGCCTTCGACAAGTCCAGAGCCACGAGGACGGTTCTCTCACAGGGGCGGTTGCCGTTGAGACCACGATTAACCTGAGTGTTTATAGCGTTAAGTGCCGTTGTAGTGCTATGCACTTTCCGGAAGCCGTGTTGATGCTTCGCCGGGCTGAGGTAGTGATTGAAATTCGGGAGCAGGAGGGCCTCAAGTGTCTTAACCACTGGAGAAAGCAGGGAGATCGGCCGGTAGGACTCGCCTTGGCCGGCCGGTTTCCCTGGTTTCAGCAGTGGTATCACCCTACTCGTCTTCCAGATATCTGGAATGACCGAGGTGCATAGCGACAGATTGAGGACCTTGGTGAGATATGCTACTCCCGCGGTGCCCAATTTTTTCAGCATCAACATACTTAACCCGTCTGGGCCAATGGATTTGGAGGCTTTCGCCTTACCGATGGCTTCCTTCACCTCAGTGGTAGAGAGGACAATTGGTGCGCTTGGTGTTGACTTGCGCAGCCTTCTGGTGACTGACCGTTTGGTTCTGTCGGCCGAAGGATGCAGTGTAAATTGTCGACTAAAATAGTTCGCGCATCGCTTCGGGTCCGACGAGGCGTGGTCTCCAAAGGAGATTTCTGTTCGATCATCACGCCTCGTCGGGTTGGACAGGGACCTCACGGTCGACCACATTCGTGTAATCCGGCTCACAGAAGAAACGAATGTGCTCATGCAGCCCTCTAGTCTCCAAGCCCTGCATGAAAGAAGGATTAGCTTTTCATTAATTTTTGTTTTCAATATAATCAACGGTAATATAATTTGCCCACAGTTAATTATTCAACCGATATATTCCTCCACGCGATCTTCGACGTTGTAAGCTATTTTTCGAGGATAGGCATTCAACAAGCTATGCATTTTATGAGCCGATAGCAAGATCTATGCGGTTAGCTAATCAATATTGAAATATTCTTAATTTTAATACTGGTTTGTATAGATTTAAGTGAGATTTGATTTGTATTTTTAACTAATCTGTAAACAAATATTACTTTGTAGATCGTATGAAAATAAAATAAATACAAATCCTATGTATGAATATCGCCTTGAAATGTTATTGAAATATGAAAATTTAAGTGTAGTCTGTAAGAATTTATGTTCATTGACTTCATAAACAATTAAATAAAATGAGCTAGAGATTATTGCTTTTCCTTGCTTTCAGGTTTTCTTCTTTTGTTTGTATTTTAATTTTTGGTGACTTGCTCATCCCCGAATTCAGTAAGCATTCTCAGTCTCTAATAGAGACAAAAGTCTCAATTTTAGCCGAGTTGGCATTCATTACTTTCAAAATAAAGCCTCTAGTCTCAAAATAAAGTCTCTAAATAGTGACCTGGTTATCAACAGGTCACAAAAAATTAATATGCAAACAAAAGAAGAAAACGTGAAAGCGAGGAAAAGCAATAATCTCTAGCTTATTTTGTGACTTGAGATGATACGAAGTTACTGAATTCGGGTATAAGTTGAATTTTCTCTACTTTCATGCATATGTTTACGCTTGCGGCCAACTTCATGTTGTTAATGCAAATATTTCACATTCCACAAAACTATTTAAGTGATTTTCAAAGTTTATAATGAAATATCATTGCATGCAACTCTGCTATAGTGTATTGCACACAACCTTTCATTACAATTCTTGGAAAAACAGGATAGAGGCAACAAAGATTCGCTAGTATGCAACTACTGCAAGTGATCAACCTGGCACTTTAATTGGATGTAACAAGCTTGCCATATACTCCTTCAGGAGAAGTATTTCGAAAGGAAGGAAAAAAAAAATTCTTGGAAAATCTTATCCATGAGAAGGACTTCACTCCTTCTTTTCTACTGAATATACTGAGGTCGTTCTGCGATGAACAGCCCGCTCACACTTTGACTGTTTCGTGGGCTAAAAATCTGCCAACCCCTGGGTGAAACCATCTTGGGCCTGTGCCAATTGGTAGCAAAGTATTATGGTGAAATAACTTTTTACTATTGTGAACAATTTTTACTTTTCTGCTGAACCAATTCGTAACTTTTAACAAGTTTTTCTAGTAGCTTCGATTCAGATATAACCCTACGGTTCGAGATATTAAAATGCATAAGTTATATGCAGTATATACTATATATGTATATCGCTTAATGTTTGGGCGAGCTTATATCATTTGTGGTGTGCGTCTTGCTATTGTACCACAAAATGGAGGGATCTACAGTTATATGCCGACTCCGAACGGTATATCTATTTTATGAGAAGCTTTTTAGGTATTTTTTATTCACCTCATAATTGTCAAAAATTTACTTCTCAGAGTACTTTGCTACGAATGGGGACAGGTTCCTTATACATTTTGTATGTACAGCTGGGATAAAAAAAAGAACTGTCCCAAGGAAATAAACAAAATGCTACATATTCTTCTGAAGAAGTAAAATTTTATTCAGGGACACTTTATAATATATTATTTGCTACAGCAAAGAATTTTCATCGAAAGGTTTCAAAATAATGTTTAAAAAAAAAAAACGTGAATTAAAAAATTAATTTTACCGATCAAAATAATAGGAGTATGAAAAATTTTTCAAATATTGCTTAAGTAAAAAGCAGAAAATGGTCACATATGGATATTAATTTAAAAATTTTATAATATTTGAAGACATAGCGCCGATTTTTTAAATTGCAGCACATCTTCTGGGCATGGAGTCGATGACAACGTGGCAACGTTTCAAAGGGCCTTATAGCCATGAATCTTGGATACTATTCCATAAATCCTTCGCATTTGTTGGCCGTTTGTTCCGAAACACCTCTATTGACATCTACGGATTTTCTATGGGGTTGAGGTCTGGCGACTGAGCTGGCCAGGCTATGACCTCAACTCCTTTTTCCCGAAACCACTACTCTGCCGATTTGATCTTGTTTTTCAGGTTATTACCATGCTGGAAGATCCAGTTCAGAGGCATATTCCACTCGTCATACGGCAACTTTACTTTGCCCAATACATATATCCACATATACCCACTGATCCATCAATTCGTTCCCACGACAGTCGGGTCTACGATAACGGAACGACTCGAATTTATGTCGGGGCCAAGGACTGTTACTTCGGCATATTTTATGCTGCTATAACAACAACAACAACAACTGATCTATCAATTCTTTAATAAGATGGATTGGGCCAACTCCATTATAAGAAAAACTGTCCAATACCATAACCATAATGCCACCATGTTTAATAGTTTTAATTGTATATTTGTGCTTATATTTCGTGTTCGCGCACATAAAGACTTCTGTAGCAATTTAACATTTTTAAGAGCAAAATACCTTCATACATATGTGTATGTTTTCATTCGCAGAACTCAAATTGCGGTTCAATCTTTTAGAGTATTCTGTGCGTTAGCTTATTCAAGCGATTGGGCATTTCTTCAGAAAATGAATGGTAACACATGTAAAAGTTCTTTTCATTTACTAAAGAACTGAAACTACTTGTAAATAATAGCGAGTATTGTTTACTGTAAAATAAATAAAGGCTTTAGAGATTTACAAAAGGCAAGATATTGAAGAATTTTAAGGACGTGCATATTCAAAGAAACAATTTTAAATTCTCTAAATAGCAATTTCATGAATTTTTATAATATTTCACCAGCATCATTGATTTTATTTTTTTAAAAGGCTTTACATTTTTAGCAGGACTCGGTATTTAAAAATTATAAAACTTTATGACATTGGTATATGAATGAATAGTGTGAGGAAAATTTAAAACTGTTAATTTTTCATAAAACTAAAAAGGTTTACTTTTATCTTTTCATATGATTTAAATTTTTTTCAATAAAAAACTTCAAAGTAGTTTCTTTAATTTTTGGCAAAGATTTTTATAAAAAAATGTATATTATTAACTTATTGTATGCATGTATTTTAATTGAAGTAATGCCCGAAAGCTTTTGAGTACGAATGCTTGATTCTTAACTAAGAATATAGTTTCTACAAAGAATCTTAATACATTATAAAATTAGACTTAAATTTTGTAAACTTCTTATCAAACTTGTTGCGTCGATTCTTACGTTTTTTAGTTTATAATTGTGCCACGAAATTTTATGAGGTTTTTTTAATTTATTGGAATGTTTTAAAAAAAATTTAGTTTACTCGGTACATAAATGTAAAAGGAGATAAACTTAGAAAAATATTTCAAAGTCTCTTTTCAATCATAGTTGCTGACTGAGAACTCACCAAACTCCTGCTTAAATAACTACGAAACATAATGTTTGTATGCAACTGAAAGTGGGGTGAGGTATTGAAAAATGGTTGTGTTAAAATTAATTTAAGTTCAATATAGTCTTAATATATCAATATAAAACGCATACGAATGCACAATGCTTTGAATGCAAATCTGTTGATTTTTAAAATCTTAATTGTTAGCTTATTTTTAAGCGATTTGAACGAAGCAAAAAACTTCGGATTCATATTATTTTTCTTTTTTAATGAGAGTCACGCTACAGATGAATTTAGTTTTGGGATTTGACTACGTTTAGTTGGGTGGTTTTTTGTACATCAGTTTTTTTATTTGCATTCGACCCCACTAGGCAGTAGATTGCATGTTGGGCTCAGCGACGCAGCAGCGGCAGAAGTTGCAGCAGCAACAGCAGCATACGAGCGAGGTCTCTCCTCAGAAACTTTCCTTGGTGTTGTCATGCCTATAGGTGGTGACATAGGAAAAGAAACATCGGGAGCGACACCAGCAGTGTTAGCAGTGCTCATAGTAGCAGCGTTAGTTGATGTAGAGGCAAGCGATGAAAGATTACCAAAGGGACTGACATCAGTAGAGTTGGATAGAGAACTAGCAGGAATAGTAATATCCCGAGCAGTTTTTGCAGTTTGAAGGTTAGCGTCTGCAGACTTGATATTACGAGACGCGTTGATAGCATTTGTTAGAGATGAGAAAGCCGACAGCAGTTCATAAAAGCGAAGTTTACTTTGCAAGGAGTAAACCTCAACTTGAAGCGAATCTGCCAGTTTGGCAAGTGAAATATTGTCTTCACGTAGATAATTGATAGTAGCAGCCATACGATGATTTTCCTCTCTAAGACCGGTAATTTCTATTAGTGCCAACTCCAAAGTAGTTAATTCATCAGATGTGTGTTGTTGGACGATATTGAAGGGTTCACTTTACCTGATATTATAGGCATTACTCTCCTCCAGGATGAGGGGTGGTGGAGGCGCTTGAAGGGAGAGACGCCGAGCAACTACACACGGATCACAGATAAATTGTCTTCCTGTTTGAAGTAAGAACTCGACATCAACTGGCTCAAGATTAACACACTATGTGAAACAGTTCATTACAAATATCGCACTGAACTTTGGCTTGAGATCGCTCAACTATATTGCCACACAAACACGGCATTATCAGTGGCAGAAATATCAGCAAGTATTCAGCTGTAGTATACCGTAGTAGTATAATAAAAACGTTAGGCGTAAAAAAAAACAATTTCAAAAACTTAATGTAAATTCAGTTCTTGTACGAATGGTGTTTGGAAAGCACGTCTGCGCGTTACGACAATATCAATCACATAGAAAATATTTTCAAAGTCTACGCAAATTTACACCACACTCCCAACACTCGGGGAATCAAAATTTTCAGAAAACAACAGAGAAATTGTTTCTATGTGAGAATAATAAGCAAACTTGACACGCGCTGATACATATTTTTTTTAAAAACAAGGAAATTTTTGTGGACTTCTGTCAATTAAAATGGATTCTTGTAAATGTCTACGAACAGTTATTTCACTTACAGAAAGTTATAGCTCTTTTTTTATGTGTCCAACTGAAGCATATGATCAACTTTGTTATATCTCGTATACGCCTATCATCTAAACTTGTGAAAAACCAATTAAAATCCCGGAATTGCAGAAAACAGTAAATTTAATAGCCATTTATTTTACAAATTTTGTATCATCAAAAATTTACCTTTCAAGGGCCAAACAAAGCCTTTAGAGAGTTCACAATCAGTGCTATTTGTCGTATTTCTATAGTCTGCTATTAAAATAATATTGGAACGTATGTATTATGCACTGTGCAATTTCGTTTACTACTATTGTATGTGGTATTCAGTATATCAGCAATAAACTGTTTGTAATAAATATGAGAGGTCGGTTTCTTAAAAATATGTATACACACAATTCCTTTAACTTTAATTTACATTTTTTCAAACAAAAATAAACCTCAAATGATTTAAAACAGAAAGAGCCGATCGAATAAAAATACCTTTCAGAGTTGTATTGAAATAAGAAAATTTAACATGAGTTACAAAAACAACAAGTTTACAACTGTTGTATTACGATAACCAATACGGCAAATAACTCGGCTTCTGAACTCCATTGAATTCCATTTGCCCTTGCCAGTATAAATTAGCTGGATAATATCCTCCTCGAGCAGAAAATTAACCTTACTATGAAAGCGATGTTAATAGAGGTGCTTGAACTGGATAAGGCAGAAAGTCTGAAAGATAAATTGCATCAAGTTTTAACAATCGGATGTTAATTGTCCATTACGTAAATTCGAAAAGAATATAATTTATCAGATGGCTTGGTAAAAGAAATTGATAGTAATGATGTAATGAGGCGATTAAGGCTATGTCCTACAGAGAACATTTAACTTTTTGTCGACAATCCAACCAACAAGTGTTGAGTTGCAGCAGTGCTTCTCCACTGCATATTTTAAATGCCACAAATTTAGGTCTAGGTTGGAGGATAACACACTTAAGGCTTTTATTTCTATAAGATTGCTTTTTGATCAAAATAATGAATAATTCTGCCTCGCTGAAAATGTATTGAGTGATGTATTTAATTTTTACTGGATGTATTTCTTTTTTTAGTGAATGGAAATACATTAATATTTAATATTGGTCTCAAACAGTGATTAAAAATAGTTTTATTTATGCAGGTGCATTTGCTTCTGTAATATGTAAATCGGAACTTGAAGTATAAATTATTCGTGAAATTCGGGATCCTGGGATTGTCCCGGGAATTTGTTTTCAGATCTCGAAAATCTCGGGATCAATAAAATGCCCAAAATTGACATCCCTAATGTATATGTATTGTGTCAGAAACCGTTTGAACGATCACAAACTAATTTTGCACATCTTCTGCAGACTTTAAAAGGATAGTCAAGGTCCAAAATAAAAAAAATTAAAAAATGTAATATTGCTTAAATTTATCTTTTTTAACAAGACGTAAAGCAGCCATTGGGTGCAGCAGGAACAAATCATACCACTTCATGTTGACCAGGCGCAATTATTTGTAGCCTGTTCATATGCTGACGCTGCAAAGGATCTTTTTTAATTGTAATCCCTATAAAATCAGAAAAAACGTGGCATATTCCACGGTATTCAACAACCCAACAAACCGCATAAAATCGTGGGGGAAATCCGTAAATGTAACATTTAATTTAGAAAATAGATAAAATCGTAAAAATACGCACACATAAAGACTTCTGTAGCAATTTGACATTTTTAAGAGCTTACTTACTTACTTAATTGGCGCATTAACCGCCTAAGCGATTTTGGCCGAGGTCAACAAAGCACGCCAGCTGTCCCTATCTCGTGCTAACTGGCGCCAATTGGAAGTCCCAAGTATAGCCAAGTCTTTTTCCACTTGGTCTTTCCAACGCAGAAGAGGTCTTCCTTTTCCTCTGCTACCACCCGCGGGTACCGCGTCAAAAACCTTCAGGGCTGGAGCTATTTCATCCATTCGAACGACGTGACCTAGCCAGCGGAGCCGCTGATTCTTAATCCGCTGCACTATATCTACGTCATTGTACAGCTCGTACAGCTCATCGTTCCATCGAACGCGGTATTCGCCGTCGCAAAGACGCAAAGGTCCATAAATCTTTCGAAGAATCTTTCTCTCGAACACTCCAAGAGCCCTCTCATCTGATGTTGTCATCGTCCATGCTTCTGCACCATACAATAGGACGGGCATGATGAGAGACTTATAGAGTATGGTTTTTGTCCGTCAAGAGAGGACTTTACTGTGCAATTGCCTACTCAGTCCGAAGTAGCACTAGTTGGCAAGAGAGATTCTCCGTTGGATTTCAAGGCTGACGCTGTTATTGGTGTTAATGCTGGTTCCTAAGTAAACGAAGTTTTCAACTTTTTCAAAGTTATAACTGTCAACAGTGATTTGTGATCCCAGTCGTGAATGTGCCGACTGTCTATTTGATGACAGGAGATACTTCGTCTTGCCCTCGTTCACTTCCAGACCCATTCGCTTCGCTTCTCTATCCAGTTTGGAGAAGGCAGAACTAACTGCGCGGTTGTTAAGGCCGATGATGTCAATGTCATCGGCGTACGCCAGCAGTTGCACACTCTTATAAAAGATGGTACCTGACCGATTTAGTTCTGCGGCTCGAATTATTTTCTCCAGCATCAGGTTAAAGAAATCGCACGACAGAGAGTCACCTTGTCTGAAACCTCGTTTGGTATCAAACGGCTCGGAGAGGTCCTTCCCAATCCTGACGGAGCTGGTGCTGTTGCTCAACGTCATTTTACATAGGCGTATAAGTTTTGCGGGGATACCAAATTCAGACATTGCGGCATAAAGGTAACTTCTTTTCGTGCTGTCGAAGGCGGCTTTGAAGTCGACAAAAAGATGGTGTGTGTCGATTCTTCTTTCTCGGGTCTTTTCCAAGATCTGGCGTATTGTGAATATCTGGTCGGTGGTGGATTTACCAGGTCTAAAGCCACACTGATAAGGTCCAATCAGTTCGTTGACGGTGGGCTTAAGTCTTTCGCACAATACACTTGACAGAACCTTATACGCGATGTTAAGAAGGCTAATCCCGCGATAATTGACAAAGACTGCAGGATCACCCATTTTGTGGATTGGGCAGAGCACACTTAAGTTCCAATCAGTAGGCATGCGTTCTTCCGACCATATTCTAGAGATGAGCTCGTGCATGCACTTAACCAGCTCCTCTCCGCCGTACTTAAATAACTCAGCTGGTAACCCGTCAGCCCCGGGGGCTTTGTTGTTCTTCAGCCGTGCTATCGCTTTCCGAATTTCGTCATGGTCGGGGGATGGTATATTACGTCCATCATCATTGATTGGGGATTCGGGTTCAACATCTTCTCCATCGTTGTTGCAGCTGCTTCCATTAAACAGTGTGAAGAAATGCTCCCTCCATAATTTAAGTATGCTGTGGACATCAGTCACCAGGTCGCCGTTGTCATTCTTACAGGAATTCGCCCCGGTCTTGAAACCTTCTGTTAGCCGCTTTACTTTCTGAAAAAATTTACGGGCGCTTTTCCTGTCGGCCAGCATCTCAAGCTCCTCGCACTCACGCTTTTCGGCCTCTCTCTTTTTCTCACGAAAAATGCGTCTTGCTTCCTTCTTCAACTCACGATAACGCTCCCGCACAGCTCGCGTTGCGCCCGATCGCAGTGTGGCCCTGTAGGCAGCGTCTTTACGTTCCGTAGCGGCGCGGCATTCCTCGTCATACCAGTTGTTCTTTCGGGCTCGCTGAAATCCGATGGATTCTTCAGCGGCGGTATGTAGACATCGACAAATATGGTTCCACTGCTCGGAAATATCGTGCTGTTGATTATTGCTCTCAGAGAGCAGGAGTGCAAGTCGAGTGGCGAAGTGGGTGGCTGTCTGTTGCGATTGCAGCTTTCCGACGTCGAGCTTTCCTTGTGTCCGTTTGCGTGCGCTTTCTGCTGCACAGAGGTGCGTGCGGATCTTAGCTGCCACAAGAAAATGATCCGAGTCGATGTTGGCTCCTCGGATCGTGCGCACATTTAGGACACTGGAAGCATGCCTTCCGTCTATCACAACGTGGTCGATTTGGTTTCGTGTCTTACCATCTGGAGACAGCCACGTAGCTTGGTGAATCTTTTTATGCTGGAACCTGGTACTACAGACTACCATGTTTCGGGCCCCGGCGAAGTCGATCAGTCTCATTCCGTTATCGGACGATTCGTTGTGGAGACTGAATTTTCCGACTGTAGAACCAAAGATGCCCTCCTTGCCCACCTTGGCATTGAAATCGCCAAGCACGATTTTTATATCGTGGTGGGGGCACCGCTCATACGTGCGACCAAGGAGATCGTAGAAGCGATCTTTGGTCCCATCGTCCTTCTCTTCCGTCGGGGCGTGGGCGCAAATCAGGGAGATGTTGAAGAATCTCCCCTTGATGCGGATTGTGGCGAGACGTTCGTCCACCGCAGTGAACGACAGTACTTTACGGCGCAGTCTCTCTCCCACCACAAATCCGACACCAAATTTGCGCTCCTTTACATGGCAGCTGTAGTAGATGTCGCAAGGGCCTATCGATTTTTTCCCTTGTCCCGTCCATCGCATCTCTTGGATGGCGGTGATGTCAGCCGTCGCTCTGCTGAGGACATCAACCAGCCGGGCAGAGGCACCTTCCCAATTAAGGGTCCGGACATTCCAGGTGCATGCCCTCAAATCGTTGTCCTTAATACGTTTGCCGTGGTCGTCATCAAAAAAGGGGGGTCTCATCCGAGGCTTTTTTTTCCTTTTCATTGGAAGTTGTTTTTTACGTGGCGGGTTCGAAGCCCTGCGCACAACCCATTGCTGGGGGTGAAAAATTTTAAGTTTGTTTATATAGCGAGCCGCTTGCTCCAAGGCAGACACCCGCTTGCAGCCGCACCTCCTGGTGAACAGACGCTGCGGACTTCAGTGGACCCTTAAACCGAATATGTCGGAGTGGCTCCACTAAAGCTCCCTCTCTATTAGCCGTGACCCATGGCTCCACACGGGTTGGTTACCGTATCTCGCACATGGGTTGCTCACGTTGCCCAGGGTGCACGAACGTGGACGTTAGAGTAGGGATTGAGTACAGCCGTGCAACTGTAACCGCATACCCAGAAGCACGACTGTATCCCATTGCACCCTTTGCTTACGGTTGCAAAATACCTTCATACATATGTGTATGTTTTCATTCGCAGAACTCAAATTGCGGTTCAATCTTTTAGAGTATTCTGTCCGTTAGCTTAATCAAGCGATTGGGCATTACTAGAGAACTGAAACTACTTGTAAATAATAGCGAGTATTGTTTACTGTAAAAGAAATAAAGGCTTTAGAGATTTACAAAAGGCAAGATATTGAAGAATTTTAAGGACGTGCATATTCAAAGAAACAATTTTAAATTCTCTAAATAGCAATATCATGAATTTTTATAATATTTCACCAGCATCATTGATTTTATTTTTTTAAAAGGCTTTACATTTTTAGCAGGACTCGGTATTTAAAAATTATAAAACTATGACATTGGTATATAAATGGATAGTGTGAGGAAAATTTAAAACTGTTAATTTTTCATAAAACTAAAAAGGTTTACTTTTATCTTTTCATATGATTTAAATTTTTTTCAATAAAAATCTTCAAAGTAGTTTTTTTAATTTTTGGCAAAGATTTTTATAAAAAAATGTATATTATTAACTTATTGTATGTATGTATTTTAATTGAAGTAATGCCCGAAAGCTTTTGAGTACGAATGCTTGATTCTTAACTAAGAATATAGTTTCTACAAAGAATCTTAATACATTATAAAATGAGACTTAAATTTTGTAAACTTCTTATAAAACTTGTTGCGTCGATTCTTACGTTTTTTAGTTTATAATTGTGCCACGGAAGTTATGAGGTTTTTTTAATTTATTGGAAAGTTTTAAAAAAAATTTAGTTTACTCGGTACATAAATGTAAAAGGAGATAAACTTAGAAAAATATTTCAAAGTCTCTTTTCAATCATAGTTGCTGACTGAGAACTCACCAAACTCCTGCTTAAATAACTACGAAACATAATGTTTGTATGCAACTGAAAGTGGGGTGAGGTATTGAAAAATGGTTGTGTTAAAATTAATTTAAGTTCAATATAGTCTTAATAGATCAATATAATACGCATACGAATGCACAATGCTTTGAATGCAAATCTGTTGATTTTTAAAATCTTAATTGTTAGCTTATTTTTAAGCGATTTGAACGAAGCAAAAAACTTCGGATTCATATTATTTTTCTTTTTTAATGAGAGTGACGCTACAGATGAATTTAGTTTTGGGATTTGACTACGTTTAGTTGTGTGGTTTTTTGTACATCAGTTTTTTTATTTGCATTCGACCCCACTAGGCAGTAGATTGCATGTTGGGCTCAGCGACGCAGCAGCGGCAGAAGTTGCAGCAGCAACAGCAGCATACGAGCGAGGTCTCTCCTCAGAAACTTTCCTTGGTGTTGTCATGCCTATAGGTGGTGACATAGGAAAAGAAACTTCGGGAGCGACACCAGCAGTGTTAGCAGTGCTCATAGTAGCAGCGTTAGTTGATGTAGAGGCAAGCGATGAAAGATTACCAAAGGGACTGACATCAGTAGAGTTGGATAGAGAACTAGCAGGAATAGTAATATCCCGAGCAGTTTTTGCAGTTTGAAGGTTAGCGTCTGCAGACTTGATATTACGAGACGCGTTGATAGCATTTGTTAGAGATGAGAAAGCCGACAGCAGTTCATAAAAGCGAAGTTTACTTTGCAAGGAGTAAACCTCAACTTGAAGCGAATCTGCCAGTTTGGCAAGTGAAATATTGTCTTCACGTAGATAATTGATAGTAGCAGCCATACGATTATTTTCCTCTCTAAGACCGGTAATTTCTATTAGTGCCAACTCCAAAGTAGTTAATTCATCAGATGTGTGTTGTTGGACGATATTGAAGGGTTCACTTTACCTGATATTATAGGCATTACTCTCCTCCAGGATGAGGGGTGGTGGAGGCGCTTGAAGGGAGCGACGCCGAGCAACTACACACGGATCACAGATAAATTGTCCTCCTGTTTGAAGTAAGAACTCGACATCAACTGGCTCAAGATTAACACACTATGTGAAACAGTTCATTACAAATATCGCACTGAACTTTGGCTTGAGATCGCTCAACTATATTGCCACACAAACACGGCATTATCAGTGGCAGAAATATCAGCAAGTATTCAGCTGTAGTATACCGTAGTAGTATAATAAAAACGTTAGGCGTAAAAAAAAACAATTTCAAAAACTTTATGTAAATTCAGTTCTTGTACGAATGGTGTTTGGAAAGCACGTCTGCGCGTTACGACAATATCAATCACATAGAAAATATTTTCAAAGTCTACGCAAATTTATACCACACTCCCAACACTCGGGGAATCAAAATTTTCAGAAAACAACAGAGAAATTGTTTCTATGTGAGAATAATAAGCAAACTTGACACGCGCTGATACATATTTTTTTTAAAAACAAGGAAATTTTTGTGGACTTCTGTCAATTAAAATGGATTCTTGTAAATGTCTACGAACAGTTATTTCACTTACAGAAAGTTATAGCTCTTTTTTTTATGTGTCCAACTGAAGCATATGATGAACTTTGTTATATCTCGTAGTACGCCTATCATCTAAACTTGTGAAAAACCTATTAAAATCCCGGAATTGCAGAAAACAGTAAATTTAATAGCCATTTATTTTACAAATTTTGTATCATCAAAAATTTACCTTTCAAGGGCCAAACAAAGCCTTTAGAGAGTTCACAATCAGTGCTATTTGTCGTATTTCTATAGTCTGCTATTAAAATAATAGTGGAACGTATTATGCACTGTGCAATTTCGTTTACTACTATTGTATGTGGTATTCAGTATATCAGCAATAAACTGTTTGTAATAAATATGAGAGGTCGGTTTCTTAAAAATATGTATACACACAAATCCTTTAACTTTAATTTAAATTTTTTCAAACAAAAATAAACCTCAAATGATTTAAAACAGAAAGAGCCGATCGAATAAAAATACCTTTCAGAGTTGTATTGAAATAAGAAAATTTAACATGAGTTACAAAAACAACAAGTTTACAACTGTTGTATTACGATAACCAATACGGCAAATAACTCGGCTTCTGAACTCCATTGAATTCCATTTGCCCTTGCCAGTATAAATTAGCTGGATAATATCTTCCTCGAGCAGAAAATTAACCTTACTATGAAAGCGATGTTAATAGAGGTGCTTGAACTGGATAAGGCAGAAAGTCTGAAAGATAAATTGAATCAAGTTTTAACAATCGGATGTTAATTGTCCATTACGTATAATCGAAAAGCATATAATTTATCAGAAGGCTTGGTAAAAGAAATTGATAGTAATGATGTAATGAGGCCATTAAGGCTATGTCCTACAGAGAACATTTAACTTTTTGTCGACAATCCAACCAACAAGTGTTGAGGCGCAGCAGTGCTTCTCCACTGCATATTTTAAATGCCACAAATTTAGGTCTAGGTTGGAGGATAACACACTTAAGGCTTTTATTTCTATAAGATTGCTTTTTGATCAAAATAATGAATAATTCTGCCTCGCTGAAAATGTATTGAGTGATGTATTTAATTTTTACTGGATGTATTTCTTTTTTTAGTGAATGGTAAGACATTAATATTTTATATTGGTCTCAAACAGTGATTAAAAATAGTTTTATTTATGCAGGTGCATTTGCTTCTGTAATATGTATATCGGTACTTGAAGTATAAATTATTCGTGAAATTCGGGATCCTGGGATTGTCCCGGGAATTTGTTTTCAGATCTCGAAAATCTCGGGATCAATAAAATGCCCAAAATTGACATCCCTAATGTATTGTGTCAGAAACCGTTTGAACGATCACAAACTAATTTTGCACATCTTCTGCAGACTTTAAAAGGATAGTCAAGGTCCAAAATAAAAAAAAAATTAAAAAATGTAATATTGCTTAAATTTATCTTTTTTAACAAGACGTAAAGCAGCCATTGGGTGCAGCAGGAACAAATCATACCACTTCATGTTGACCAGGCGCAATTATTTGTAGCCTGTTCATATGCTGACGCTGCAAAAGATCTTTTTTATTTGTAATCCCTATAAAATCAACAAACCGCATAAAATCGTGGGGGAAATCCGTAAATGTAACATTTAATTTAGGAAATAGATAAAAATGTAAAAATATGCACACATAAATATTCCTGTAGCAATTTAAAATTTTTAAGAGCTTACGGTTGCAAAATACCTTTATACATACATATGTGTATGTTTTCATTCGCAAAACTCAAATTGCGGTTCAATCTTTTAGAGTATTCTGTGCGTTAGCTTAATCAAGCGATTGGGCATTACTAGAGAACTGAAACTACTTGTAAATAATAGCGAGTATTGTTTACTGTAAAAGAAATAAAGGCTTTGAGATTTACAAAAGGCAAGATATTGAAGAATTTTAAGGACGTGCATATTCAAAGAAACAATTTTAAATTCTCTAAATAGTAATTTCATGAATTTTTATAATATTTCACCAGCATCATTGATTTTATTTTTTTAAAAGGCTTTACATTTTTAGCAGGACTCGGTATTTAAAATTATAAAACTTTATGACATTGGTATATGAATGAATAGTGTGAGGAAAATTTAAAACTGTTAATTTTTCATAAAACTAAAAAGGTTTTCTTTTATCTTTTCATATGATTTAAATTTTTTTTAATAAAAATCTTCAAACTAGTTTCTTTAATTTCTGGCAAAGATTTTTATAAAAAAATGTATACTTTTTATATGAATGTATTTTAATTGATGTAATGCCCGAAAGCTTTTGAGTGCGAATGCTTGATTCCTAACTAAGAATATAGTTTCTACAAAGAATCTTAATACATTATAAAATGAGACTTAGATTTTGTAAACTTCTTATAAATCTTGTTGCGTCGATTCTTACGTTTTTTAGTTTATAATTGTGCCACGGAAGTTTATGAGGTTTTTTTAATTTATTGGAATGTTTTAAAAAAAATTTAGTTTACTCGGTACATAAATGTAAAAGGAGATAAACTTAGAAAAATATTTCAAAGTCTCTTTTCAATCATAGTTGCTGACTGAGAACTCACCAAACTCCTGCTTAAATAACTACGAAACATAATGTTTGTATGCAACTGAAAGTGGGGTGAGGTATTGAAAAATGGTTTTGTTAAAATTAATTTAAGTTCAATATAGTCTTAATATATCAATATAATACGCATACGAATACACAATGCTTTGAATGCAAATCTGTTGATTTTTAAAATCTTAATTGTTAGCTTATTTTTAAGCGATTTGAACATAGCAAAAAACTTCGAATTCATATTATTTTTCTTTTTTAATGAGAGTGACGTTACAGATGAATTTATTTTTGGAATTTGACCACGTTTAGATGTGTGGTTTTTTTGACATCAGTTACCGCATGATTGTGTTTTGTTTTTTTTTGTTTTTTTATTTGCATTCGACCCCACTGGGCAGCGACGGAATCAACAGCAGCGGCAGAAGTAGCAGCAGCAACAGCAGCATACGAGCGAGGTCTCTCCTCAGAAACTTTCCTTGGTGTTGTCATGGCTATAGGTGGTGACATAGGAAAAGAAACATCGGGAGCGACACCAGCAGTGTTAGCAGTGCTCATAGTAGCAGCGTTAGTTGATGTAGAGGCAAGCGATGAAAGATTACCAAAGGGACTGACATCAGTCGAGTTGGATAGAGAACTAGCAGGAATAGTAATATCCCGAGCAGTATTTGCAGTTTGAAGGTTAGCGTCTGCAGACTTGATATTACGAGACACGTTGATAGCATTTGTTAGAGATGAGAAAGCCGACAGCAGTTCATAAAAGCGAAGTTTACGTTGCAAGGAGCAAACCTCAACTTGAAGCGAATCTGCCAGTTTGGCAAGTGAAATATTGTCTTCACGTAGATAATTGATAGTAGCAGCCATACGATTATTTTCCTCTCTAAGACCGGTAATTTCTATTAGTGCCAACTCCAAAGTAGTTAATTTATCAGATGTGTGTTGTTGGAAGATATTGAAGGGTTCACTTTGCCTGATATTATAGGCATTACTTTCTTCCTGGATGAGGGGTGGTGGAGGCGATTGAAGGGAGCGACGCCGAGCAACTACACACGGATCACAGATAAATTGTCTTCCTGTTTGAAGTAAGAACTCGACATCAACTGGCTCAAGATTAACACACTCTATGTGAAACAGTTCATTACAAATATCGCACTGAACTTTGGCTTGAGATCGCTTAACTATATTGCCACACAAACACGGCATTATCAGTGGCAGAAATATCAGCAAGTATTCAGCTGTAGTATACCGTAGTAGTATAATAAAAACGTTAGGCGTTAAAAAGAAACAATTTCAAAAACTTTATGTAAATTCAGTTCTTGTACGAATGGAGTTTGAAAAACACGTCTGCGCGTTACGACAATATCAATCACATAGAAAATATTTTCAAAGTCTACGCAAATTTATACCACACTCCCAACACGCGGGGAATCAAAATATTCAGAAAACAACAGAGAAATTGTTTCTATGTGAGAATAAACAGATGTATAAATTGGAAAGCTGCTCACCGCTAAGGTGAGTTCTGCATACTGCAGCTCAGTCGTCTGTGTGCCGTGTTTACAATTCTCTTTAGCTTTGTGAGTGCAGTAGAGAAAAGCAAAGCTTTACGTACGACTGTACGACTCGTTCCGTGCATCATAACATAAGATCACGAAAGGAGAGTTGGCTATATTGTTCGTAAAACTACGGTCTCTGTGAGATGCATTGAAAGTGTTAAACTGAGCCAAACCTTAAGCTTTATATGCACATAAATGTACGGACAAATTTCAATACAGAATTTGTTGTGATATATTATTAAACATATTTACAATAAGGAGTTCACGAGCCGTGTTATTCGACGTAATGTGATACACATTACAATTGTAAACTTGTTGTTTATGTTTCACATGCTAAATATTCATATTTCAATGCAACTCTGGAAGGTATGTTTAGTGTATGTTATTCGATCAGCTCTTTCTGTTTATCATCATTTGAGGTTTACTTTTGTTTAAAAATATAAAATAAAGTTAAAAGGAAGTTGTTGTATACATATTTTAAATAAACCGGCCGCTAAAGTTTATTATAGGAGATTTATTGCTGATTAATTGCTTGATTACCACTGATTTAATGCGCTCACACGTTCCAATATTATTTCAATAGCAGACTATAAATATACGACAAATAACACGGCTTGTGAACTCCCTAAGTATTTTTCATAATAATAATTTTTCGGATGCTATTTTATTTCACTTCCCTGAAAACACTATTTTTCGAAAATTACACCGCTGTATAGCAAAATCTTAAATTTTTTGACATTTTTTCGGGTAAAACGACATTGTTAAATAATTAAATATTTAAAAAGTAGTGCTTGGTGCACTTGCTCTGTGACAAATATTTACTTAATTCTTGTAAAATGAAAATAATGTTAAGTGTAAGGAATAAAGTTTACATAATTTTACAATTCTTATAAATTTGTTTTTAGATTGCATACATAATAAAAAAATACTAAAAAAGCTGGAAAAAATACTAAACAAAAATTGGATAAAAGTTAAGCTAAGTACATATAATTTAATTTCTTTGCGTTCAGGCTCATTATGTACGAAAAACTTCAACACGTTTATACTAAGCTTCCAATTTAGGTATTCCACGAATGTTGTAAGTTTTTTAGGACCTCTTGCGTTCGTTGATGTGACTTCAAAGGAGTACAATTTGATTTTTAATCTGTCCTGTAGTCACCATATCTGCAAGTCATTTCTTTTTATACTCGTATCAAGAAATTTTTGCATATACAACAGGATATTATTCGATTTGTAAGTAATGAAGTCTTCTGTTATTTTTTTAACAAAAACAGTGAAAAGTTGGTCTTAATGAAATAAGGTTGATGTACGAGTGTCAATCCTTTCGGCAATATTGCTAGTGAAAGACTTCGTTTATTTCTAAACTAAAGAAAGTGCTATAATTAAGCCGTAACTTGGCTTTTGATCATATTTACGCAAATTAAACCTTTCCATCTATTATTGTGTAGCATTACATAATACCTTTTATTTGCAATATTCTCGCAGAAATTAAAGCTCGAATATCTCCAGGATCTACTTTATACTTTCATTTATCTTCTCTACCAAAATAAGTAAAAATTCATTAAGCGCTTGCATTCTTTTGAACGACATGACATAGCCAGTAGAGTCGCTGGATTCTGACTCGCTGCATTAGTTTGAAGTCCATGTAAAGCTTGTACAGCTCATCGTTCCATCGTCTGCAATATTCGCAGTCGTAAAGTCGTCCATGCTTTACGCTTCCAGACCAATTCGCTTTGCTTTTCTATACAATTTGAAAGGTAGACAGAAAAGTGCGTTTATTTAGGGCGCTGATCCGCATATGGGTAAATCGTAACCATCATATGAAACACTTATTGAAAAACCAAGCGGTTTTTATGAATTAGTCCCGTAGAAAATTTTTGTTTTAAGGTTAAGTACGGTGCTACTCAAAAAGGAAGAGGCTTTCATATACTTAAAAAAGTGTTGTCTAGTTAAGCGAAATCGTTCATTTTGGGATAAAAGTTGAAAAAAACCAATGCAGTCAAATAATAAAGCTTTTAAAGAAAAGCCGCAGTTCATAATCTTACTTATTCGAACGTTACAGATATTATCCTCGCAGTAAAAGTTATAAGTAAAAATAGAAGAAATGTATACAGTGATACTTGATAATGATAGTGCCGAAAGTTTATTTATAGGAGTACGGCTCGCCTTCAGTAGTATTTGTTACCTTTTATCTTACACGGAATAACGTTAGACACTTACAGTTTTTCTCTTTCAGTTTTTTTTGCAAGCGAAAAGTCACTGCCTACTCGAACTTTCATATGTATTTCCCTGCATTTTAATTAATTTTCTTTGAGAGCCGATCGCCATGCGAAATGTCGTCAATTAAATAAATATGTTGCACTGTTTCAATATTAAAATACTTAATATAAGAACGTCTCGTTATGAAAATTAACATATACAAATTGCTATACTGATTAGCTTTTCCACATGACAAAACTATGACAAAATTTCTTCAACATTATCATCTAATAGTGATCATAACTTAAGGCTTTACGCTGGTTTGTTATTCTTTCTTGATTTTTAATTAAAATGATAAAACAGTATATCCTGCGAAACGAAATAGTGTATCCTATACAATAAAATAGTGGATAAAGATTTCATAGCAAAATGTTCAAAGATAAAATAAGACGATGCTTTCAGAAAACTGGGCTTAAATGCTATTTGTAAATAAACATGAAACATAATTTTTTGTGTGCCTATTTTTAATAAGACGCGCACAATTATACATAGTTTGATTCGATTTTTCTAAAAACTGTACTGTTCGCCCACTATTTCATGATTCCAGCAACAAAATGATAGTTTAATACATATAAACCTAAAAACACGCTTTAATAGCAGCTTTAACTACAAAAGTAAAACATATTTGAGAACATAGTGTACTGACGAATTGCACTGTAAAATAAAATTTTCTGTTACATAGCAAAATATCTGGTGCAACATTAGTTTATAATAGTTGTGTTTGATAACAAAATAAACCATCGCCGGCCATCAGTACCAATTAAGATCGCAAGCAAAAGTCCTCACACAAAAAGAGAAGAAAAATCAAAATTAAAGCTCGCAAATTAAAAAAGTGCCAGTGTCTCTATGAAATTATTGGGAATGCTGGGCGTTCAATTTTTGCAAAAAATATTATAAAATATTAGAAAGCACTTATAGGAAATGCATGTTGATAAGGCACTTGAAAATCAAAAATTTGTTTCTTTATATAAATCGAAGCTGTTTGATTTCGTGCTTAAAACAAAACTTTTTAATCTATATCTATATATAATATATAATTTTGGCGCGTACACTATATAGCTCAGTGTTTGGCCGAGCTTCTCCTACCATTTGTGGTGTGCGTCTTTATATTATACCACAAATGGAGGGACCTACAGTTTTGTGCCGACTCCGAACGGCAGATGTATTTAATGAGAAGCTTTTTCATGGCAGAAATACCCTCGGAGGTTTGCCATTGCCTGCCGAGGGGTGACCGCTATTAGAAAAAACTTTTTCTATGATTAAGATTTTGCTTGCCCTAACTGAGATTCGAACCTCGAACTCACCGGCATATCAAGTTGTAGCACGCACCGCTACCAACTCGACCACAGCGGCTATACTATTTATAAAATTAAAGCGCAAATTCTTTGTTGCTCAGCGGATTCCTAATTTGACAACGTTGCTATTGCAGGCAGATTAAACAACAATACAGTAAACTCTATTCACAAATTATAGCACAACCACATATTGACAGATTTGGGCCCTTTACTTTTCTTCTATTTAATTAAAACTAGTATGCAAAACCCGATAATGGGGTGTTTTTGACTAAAAAATTTTACGTTTTTCTTAAGAACAATTATAAATTCTTTTTTTTTGTAAATATAAAAAAACAATATGAAAATTTGTTTATCTTTCCACGTAAATATCTAAGAAACTAACAGAGCAATTTGATAATTTTGTGCAAATATACACACATCAAGACCTGTCATTTGATATACATACATATGTATATTGCATCTGTGTAGCTATTAATTCCAAGTAAAATATGGTTCATTCTTTAAGTCAAGCCATAAATACCCGCTTTTTAAACTGCGAGTATTTACCAAATGTACAATGATTTAACAAAATTTCGAACTAATTCAATTATAGTGTGACAAAGTGCAAGTTTCAAGTGTCTACAGGTAATTACAAAATTTTTAAAAGCCTTCGACAAGGTGGTTCATACTATTCTTATGAATAAACTGTCTGCCTTCGAAATTAAAGCAATGCTCTCAAAAATGTTCAGTAGTATTTAACTGGAAGAACTTTTCTTACAAATGGGTATGTGAGATGGTCTGGCATACCTCAGGGGACACATTGCGGTCCACTGTTGTTTCTAATTTTTTTTAAATGAGCGGCAATTTAACGGTCGCGCATTATGTAAAGTTTTTTGCTGATAATCCGTAACGTGACTGCTTGCACCAATCTTCAAATTGATCTTCAACATTTTCACACTGAATAACTTACATTTAAAAGTTCAAAATTACTTTTAAAGCGCTGTATGTTTCGTTCATACCTAGTATTATACATTAGTATTATATAATATGGAACCCATTACTAACAAACTTATATAATATAATATAATTTTGGCGCGTACACTATATAGCTCAGTGTTTGGCCGAGCTTCTCCTACCATTTGTGGTGTGCGTCTTTATATTATACCACAAATGAAGGGACCTACAGTTTTGAGCCGACTCCGAACGGCAGATGTATTTAATGAGAAGCTTTTTCATGGCAGAAATACCCTCGGAGGTTTGCCATTGCCTGCCGAGGGGTGACTGCTATTAGAAAAAACTTTTTCTAGTATAAAGATTTTGCTTGCCCTGACTGAGATTCGAACCTCGAACTCACCGGCATATCAAGTTATAGCACGCACCAACTCGACCACAGCGGCCACTACTAACAAACTTAATCAAATAAAGGGTGCGAAGAATTTGCACTAAGTTAACATTATCCAAGACTTTATTGGCCAAATAGTGGGAAGGCGTAAACTGTTATGCTTACAGAGCTTGTCTGATAGGAGAAGAAGTTTCTATTCCAGAATGTTTATATGAAATGTCCTTAATGGTAAAGTAAACTGCAGTGAAATTTACGATTTGCTAACTTTTCATTATACTAAACGGGAATTGAGGCAGATTCGAATATTTACTGTCGCCGTAAGAACAAAGAATAAAATAAAAAAAAACTTAGTCATAGGCTACTCGTATACCAAAGTGATCCGAATGTAAAGAGAAATCGATTTAGCTGTGATTGTCTGTCCGTCCGTAGACACGATAAAGTGAAAAAAAATCCTGAAATATATTTAAATATCAATGTTAGGTATCGTCAATAAATTGGGTACTCATATTGCCCTTGACATTACTAAAATGGCCGCTAAAAATTATTGAAATAATAATCACGCCCCCACCAATAAAACTGTACTTTTGAAAAATGCAAAAAATGCTGTATGTATATCAGTAATTGCTTAACCATTCTAGATTTTAGATTTTTTATTTTCTTCTTTTTACAAATAAACCCCCCTCACAAAAAAAGAATAAATAAAAGTACTTCTTGCATAATTGTAATTGCCGTCACACAAAAACCATTTAATTTTTACACTTGTTCAAAAACTGCGTTGCTCAAAGATTTTAGTTGGATGACAATATATCCAACATATTAATTAAAAAAGTATATTAGTCCTAAAAACAACGGACTATATACAGTTTTGAGTTACTTTACATAATGTGTATTTCTTTATGTTGTACACAAATGTGTGGTACCTATAGTTTTATTCCGACTTCCATTGGCAGATGTATTTTATTGAAATGTTTTTATTTTTTGCTAAAAATAGACACATGCACATGCTATACACTTGTCCACAGTGACCACTTAAATGTCAAGATATTAAGATATAACAATTTGCACCCAAACTATACATTTTTAGAAAACATGTTTTAATTTTTAAACATTGAAGTTTGAATCGCTTCACAACTTGCCGTTAAAATAAGGAAAACCAATTCATAACCTCCTTCCTAGTAGGTTTAGTTCGGGTTAAAGGCCCCCTTCTGACCAACCTCTGGGGTTAAATGATTCACCATAATGTGTGTTTCTTTATGTTGTACACAAATGTGTGGTACCTATAGTTTTATTCCGACTTCAATTGGCAGATGTATTTTATTGAAATGTTTTTATTTTTTGCTAAAAATAGACACATGCACATGCTATACACTTGTCCACAGTGACCACTTAAATGTCAAGATATTAAGATATAACAATTTGCACCCAAACTATACATTTTTAGAAAACATGTTTTAATTTTTAAACATTGAAGTTTGAATCGCTTCACAACTTGCCGTTAAAATAAGGAAAACCAATTCATAACCTCCTTCCTAGTAGGTTTAGTTCGGGTTAAAGGCCCCCTTCTGACCAACCTCTGGGGTTAAATGATTCACCATAATGTGTGTTTCTTTATGTTGTACACAAATGTGTGGTACCTATAGTTTTATTCCGACTTCAATTGGCAGATGTATTTTATTGAAATGTTTTTATTTTTTGCTAAAAATAGACACATGCACATGCTATACACTCGTCCACAGTGACCACTTAAATGTCAAGATATTAAGATATAACAATTTGCACCCAAACTATACATTTTTAGAAAACATGTTTTAATTTTTAAACATTGAAGTTTGAATCGCTTCACAACTTTCCGTTAAAATAAGGAAAACCAATTCATAACCTCCTTCCTAGTAGGTTTAGTTCGGGTTAAAGGCCCCCTTCTGACCAACCCCTGGGGTTAAATGATTCACCTTCGTAAGAGAGAACATATGTATATATACATATATATATATATGTATATATATATATATATATATGTATATAACTCGGCATAAATTTCCCTCGAATAAACATACATACATATGTATATGGAATGAAATTTTTGCGGCAAGAACATATCCGCGATATTACTGCATGCAATTTACTTCAAACAATGTAACTTTCAGGAGAACGAAAAATATATTGCTTAAAATTTTAAAAGGTATATACATACTTTATTCGGATGTAAACTTTTTTGTTATTCCTATTTTTTTTTCAATTCTAAATTATACTCGTATATATGAATAAATGTACTTACGTCACTGTTTATATGCTTTAGTATTGTCACTTTTTTTTTTTAACAAACTTAAGTTTTTATTCTTTGCGTATTACCGAACGAACAAGCAGAGAGTTATTTAAACCGTTTCTACTGTACTTTGATCTCTATAACGACGGGTCCACTATTGTTTTGCAAGGATCAATTAAAAAATCCCTTGGTCGATTTTCGCACACAACTTATTATTCACACGTATGTATGTAGGTATGAATTAAAACGTTTTAATTCACTTTTAGTCTCTCATTTAGATCCAATTTAATATGTACGCGAGTACATACTCATACATAAATGTGAAATATTTACACAATTATTTAGAAGGAAAATTTCATAATTGTAAAAGTTTATCACAGTGAAAGTTTGCCCGCGTGCGCGTAGACCGGCTCTGACATCAAGACTGCTTTCGTCGTTGCGGAATTGGGCTGCCGCTGCTGATGCGCGGCCGTGCGCGCTCGCTCATTCTGGCCTTTCGAGGAAGCCCGATGCGGCAGCGGATATAGTTTTCGCGCGCGTCCGTCAACAACGATTACGTTACAGCTCCGAAATTGTGCTGCTTCATTTTGAAGTAACGATATTTTTTGATGTGTGTTCATTTTTCTCTCACAATGTCTGAAAATGGAAAAAGCGTCTGTTTCCCTCTTCCATCCGAATTTTCAAAATTCAGTTCGTTCTAGTTGGAAATACGGCCACATTTTTATAAGCGAATTTTATTTCTTTTATGAAGATTTATCTACAAATGATTTCCAGAATTATAAAATTATAATTTAACACTGGAAAAGTCTTTAAAATTACGATATTTGATTATGATAGAAAATTTTGTAAAGTTTAACTTCAAATGGTTAACTTTCTATATCATTCATAGGCACTCAGCGGAAAATAAAAGAAGGAAATGAAAAGAATTGCTGGGACAGATTATCAGAAAGGGGAAAAAAAAATTTAATTACAGAAAAGTATGTATAATAGCGGGGATCTTGGCAGGCAATGGCAATGAAAATTATGGATGTTAAAATATGTACATACTCTGTTTACAAATGATAGCTCTTTATTATTCTACTAATTAATTAAAAGATAATTTCAAAGGAAAATATGGTACATTATCTAAGAAAAAACATAAAATACATATTAAACTAAGTAGCGTAGAAGGGGGTAATGTCGTGAATTGGCTTTTTAGACAAAAGGAATTAAATGATTAGCTAGCAGTCTGTAAGGTAGTTGCCCGGCGACCGACGGAGCTTATTCATACAATATTAGCAATCGTCATGTATTTGTGACCAAAGGTGTTGCGACATTTGTAAAATTCACGTTTTTGGGACGACAAAAGTGTTTTTTTTATTGTGTGAATAAAATACACCAGGTTATTGTTTTCCGAAGTAAAATTTCCTGCCAATGAAAAAGAATTCCTTATTTTTCAGAGAATTGTGTTTTTACTGAGCTATTGAAGTTAACCTGAAAAATGACCGTTGGGGAAATGTCGTAAATTTGGTGCGGGGAAAAGTCGTGCACTATGTACATAGAGCGAAGTAAATTTAATATACTGATATTTAGGTCTATTTTTTGAATACAAGCTGTTATATTAGTTTTTTTCGATGGAAGTTTATGTTTCAATATTCAAATAATTGTTTTGTTAATAAATACAATTTTTTTTAAATAAATAAGTATAATAGTAAAAAAAAATTTCAACGATTTTAACATGACAACCATTTGTGGCGCATTCATTAAGAAGCTTTTTATATTTCATCTAGCAAATAGCCTAATTTTACTTCTTTTAAATTTTTTTTATTTTCAACTGTGTTTCTTAACTTAAATTATTTTTAATTTTAATTTTCATAACCACTTCTCTCAGGCTTTGAACCCGGGAGCTCGGAGTTGCAGAGCCAATACGCTACCTATTGTGCTACGCTAGCCGAGTTGGCTGTTGTGTTTATTTCATCTTCCTTAAACAAACCAACTACAAACAAGAGCAACTGATCTGCCGCCATTTAACTTGTTTGTGTGGTTGTTGTTTGTGTTTTTATTTTGCAAATTCTTTATTTTTTTTATGCATTTTTAAGGCGTGCTCATCCTTGTACACAATGTTTGTTCATTTTTCTGTTGGCCTAGTAAAATGTTAATATTTTATAATTTTATTGAGCTCAAGGCCAGTTTATGGAAGATTTGTTTGTGAAAAAACAACAACAGTTTTTAATGGTTGAAGTTATAGTACTATTTCGGAAATCACCACATTTCCTCATCATACTTCTTTTTGATTATTAAATTAAATTATTTTTAATTTTAATTTTCATAACCACTTCTCTCAGGCTTTGAACCCGGGAGCTCGGAGTTGCAGAGCCAATACGCTACCTATTGTGCTACGCTAGCCGAGTTGGCTGTTGTGTTTATTTCATCTTCCTTAAACAAACCAACTACAAACAAGAGCAACTGATCTGCCGCCATTTAACTTGTTTGTGTGGTTGTTTTTTTTGTTTTTATTTTGCAAATTCTTTATTTTTTTATGCATTTTTAAGGCGTGCTCATCCTTGTATACAATGTTTGTTCATTTTTCTGTTGGCCTAGTAAAATGTTAATATTTTATAATTTTATTGAGCTCAAGGCCAGTTTATGGAAGATTTGTTTGTGAAAAAACAACAACAGTTTTTAATGGTTGAAGTTATAGTACTATTTCGGAAATCACCACATTTCCTCATCAGACTTCTTTTTGATTATTAAATTAAATTATTTTTAATTTTAATTTTCATAACCACTTCTCTCAGGCTTTGAACCCGGGAGCTCGGAGTTGCAGAGCCAATACGCTACCTATTGTGCTACGCTAGCCGAGTTGGCTGTTGTGTTTATTTCATCTTCCTTAAACAAACCAACTACAAACAAGAGCAACTGATCTGCCGCCATTTAACTTGTTTGTGTGGTTGTTGTTTGTGTTTTTATTTTGCAAATTCTTTATTTTTTTTTTTATGCATTTTTAAGGCGTGCTCATCCTTGTATACAATGTTTGTTCATTTTTCTGTTGGCCTAGTAAAATGTTAATATTTTATAATTTTATTGAGCTCAAGGCCAGTTTATGGAAGATTTGTTTGTGAAAAAACAACAACAGTTTTTAATGGTTGAAGTTATAGTACTATTTCGGAAATCACCACATTTCCTCATCAGACTTCTTTTTGATTATTAAATTAAATTATTTTTAATTTTAATTTTCATAACCACTTCTCTCAGGCTTTGAACCCGGGAGCTCGGAGTTGCAGAGCCAATACGCTACCTATTGTGCTACGCTAGCCGAGTTGGCTGTTGTGTTTATTTCATCTTCCGTAAACAAACCAACTACAAACAAGAGCAACTGATCTGCCGCCATTTAACTTGTTTGTGTGGTTGTTGTTTGTGTTTTTATTTTGCAAATTCTTTATTTTTTATGCATTTTTAAGGCGTGCTCATCCTTGTATACAATGTTTTTTCATTTTTCTGTTGGCCTAGTAAAATGTTAATATTTTATAATTTTATTGAGCTCAAGGCCAGTTTATGGAAGATTTGTTTGTGAAAAAACAACAACAGTTTTTAATGGTTGAAGTTATAGTACTATTTCGGAAATCACCACATTTCCTCATCAGACTTCTTTTTGATTATTAAATTCAATTATTTTTAATTTTAATTTTCATAACCACTTCTCTCAGGCTTTGAACCCGGGAGCTCGGAGTTGCAGAGCCAATACGCTACCTATTGTGCTACGCTAGCCGAGTTGGCTGTTGTGTTTATTTCATCTTCCTTAAACAAACCAACTACAAACAAGAGCAACTGATCTGCCGCCATTTAACTTGTTTGTGTGGTTGTTGTTTGTGTTTTTATTTTGCAAATTCTTTATTTTTTTTATGCATTTTTAAGGCGTGCTGGGTGTAAAAATATTGGCAAATACAAAGCTCACGTAGTCATTTTGTGAAGTTAAACCTTCAATCCGCGCGCACACTCAGCGGAAAATAAAAGAAGGAAATGAAAAGAATTGCTGGGACAGATTATCAGAAAGGGGAAAAAAAAATGTAATTACAGAAAAGTATGTATAATAGCGGGGATCTTGGCAGGCAATGGCAATGAAAATTATGGATGTTAAAATATGTACATACTCTGTTTACAAATGATAGCTCTTTATTATTCTACTAATTAATTAAAAGATAATTTCAAAGGAAAATATGGTACATTATCTAAGAAAAAACATAAAATACATATTAAACTAAGTAGCGTAGAAGGGGGTAATGTCGTGAATTGGCTTTTTAGACAAAAGGAATTAAATGATTAGCTAGCAGTCTGTAAGGTAGTTGCCCGGCGACCGACGGAGCTTATTCATACAATATTAGCAATCGTCATGTATTTGTGACCAAAGGTGTTGCGACATTTGTAAAATTCACGTTTTTGGGACGACAAAAGTGTTTTTTTTATTGTGTGAATAAAATACACCAGGTTATTGTTTTCCGAAGTAAAATTTCCTGCCAATGAAAAAGAATTCCTTATTTTTCAGAGAATTGTGTTTTTACTGAGCTATTGAAGTTAACCTGAAAAATGACCGTTGGGGAAATGTCGTAAATTTGGTGCGGGGAAAAGTCGTGCACTATGTACATAGAGCGAAGTAAATTTAATATACTGATATTTAGGTCTATTTTTTGAATACAAGCTGTTATATTAGTTTTTTTCGATGGAAGTTTATGTTTCAATATTCAAATAATTGTTTTGTTAATAAATACAATTTTTTTTAAATAAATACATAAGTATAATAGTAAAAAAAAATTTCAACGATTTTAACATGACAACCATTTGTGGCGCATTCATTAAGAAGTTTTTTTATATTTCATCTAGCAAATAGCCTAATTTTACTTCTTTTAAATTTTTTTTATTTTCAACTGTGTTTCTTAACTTAAATTATTTTTAATTTTAATTTTCATAACCACTTCTCTCAGGCTTTGAACCCGGGAGCTCGGAGTTGCAGAGCCAATACGCTACCTATTGTGCTACGCTAGCCGAGTTGGCTGTTGTGTTTATTTCATCTTCCTTAAACAAACCAACTACAAACAAGAGCAACTGATCTGCCGCCATTTAACTTGTTTGTGTGGTTGTTGTTTGTGTTTTTATTTTGCAAATTCTTTATTTTTTTTATGCATTTTTAAGGCGTGCTCATCCTTGTACACAATGTTTGTTCATTTTTCTGTTGGCCTAGTAAAATGTTAATATTTTATAATTTTATTGAGCTCAAGGCCAGTTTATGGAAGATTTGTTTGTGAAAAAACAACAACAGTTTTTAATGGTTGAAGTTATAGTACTATTTCGGAAATCACCACATTTCCTCATCATACTTCTTTTTGATTATTAAATTAAATTATTTTTAATTTTAATTTTCATAACCACTTCTCTTAGGCTTTGAACCCGGGAGCTCGGAGTTGCAGAGCCAATACGCTACCTATTGTGCTACGCTAGCCGAGTTGGCTGTTGTGTTTATTTCATCTTCCTTAAACAAACCAACTACAAACAAGAGCAACTGATCTGCCGCCATTTAACTTGTTTGTGTGGTTGTTTTTTTTGTTTTTATTTTGCAAATTCTTTATTTTTTTATGCATTTTTAAGGCGTGCTCATCCTTGTATACAATGTTTGTTCATTTTTCTGTTGGCCTAGTAAAATGTTAATATTTTATAATTTTATTGAGCTCAAGGCCAGTTTATGGAAGATTTGTTTGTGAAAAAACAACAACAGTTTTTAATGGTTGAAGTTATAGTACTATTTCGGAAATCACCACATTTCCTCATCAGACTTCTTTTTGATTATTAAATTAAATTATTTTTAATTTTAATTTTCATAACCACTTCTCTCAGGCTTTGAACCCGGGAGCTCGGAGTTGCAGAGCCAATACGCTACCTATTGTGCTACGCTAGCCGAGTTGGCTGTTGTGTTTATTTCATCTTCCTTAAACAAACCAACTACAAACAAGAGCAACTGATCTGCCGCCATTTAACTTGTTTGTGTGGTTGTTGTTTGTGTTTTTATTTTGCAAATTCTTTATTTTTTTTTTATGCATTTTTAAGGCGTGCTCATCCTTGTATACAATGTTTGTTCATTTTTCTGTTGGCCTAGTAAAATGTTAATATTTTATAATTTTATTGAGCTCAAGGCCAGTTTATGGAAGATTTGTTTGTGAAAAAACAACAACAGTTTTTAATGGTTGAAGTTATAGTACTATTTCGGAAATCACCACATTTCCTCATCAGACTTCTTTTTGATTATTAAATTAAATTATTTTTAATTTTAATTTTCATAACCACTTCTCTCAGGCTTTGAACCCGGGAGCTCGGAGTTGCAGAGCCAATACGCTACCTATTGTGCTACGCTAGCCGAGTTGGCTGTTGTGTTTATTTCATCTTCCGTAAACAAACCAACTACAAACAAGAGCAACTGATCTGCCGCCATTTAACTTGTTTGTGTGGTTGTTGTTTGTGTTCTTATTTTGCAAATTCTTTATTTTTTATGCATTTTTAAGGCGTGCTCATCCTTGTATACAATGTTTTTTCATTTTTCTGTTGGCCTAGTAAAATGTTAATATTTTATAATTTTATTGAGCTCAAGGCCAGTTTATGGAAGATTTGTTTGTGAAAAAACAACAACAGTTTTTAATGGTTGAAGTTATAGTACTATTTCGGAAATCACCACATTTCCTCATCAGACTTCTTTTTGATTATTAAATTCAATTATTTTTAATTTTAATTTTCATAACCACTTCTCTCAGGCTTTGAACCCGGGAGCTCGGAGTTGCAGAGCCAATACGCTACCTATTGTGCTACGCTAGCCGAGTTGGCTGTTGTGTTTATTTCATCTTCCTTAAACAAACCAACTACAAACAAGAGCAACTGATCTGCCGCCATTTAACTTGTTTGTGTGGTTGTTGTTTGTGTTTTTATTTTGCAAATTCTTTATTTTTTTTATGCATTTTTAAGGCGTGCTGGGTGTAAAAATATTGGCAAATACAAAGCTCACGTAGTCATTTTGTGAAGTTAAACCTTCAATCCGCGCGCACACTCAGCGGAAAATAAAAGAAGGAAATGAAAAGAATTGCTGGGACAGATTATCAGAAAGGGGAAAAAAAAATTTAATTACAGAAAAGTATGTATAATAGCGGGGATCTTGGCAGGCAATGGCAATGAAAATTATGGATGTTAAAATATGTACATACTCTGTTTACAAATGATAGCTCTTTATTATTCTACTAATTAATTAAAAGATAATTTCAAAGGAAAATATGGTACATTATCTAAGAAAAAACATAAAATACATATTAAACTAAGTAGCGTAGAAGGGGGTAATGTCGTGAATTGGCTTTTTAGACAAAAGGAATTAAATGATTAGCTAGCAGTCTGTAAGGTAGTTGCCCGGCGACCGACGGAGCTTATTCATACAATATTAGCAATCGTCATGTATTTGTGACCAAAGGTGTTGCGACATTTGTAAAATTCACGTTTTTGGGACGACAAAAGTGTTTTTTTTATTGTGTGAATAAAATACACCAGGTTATTGTTTTCCGAAGTAAAATTTCCTGCCAATGAAAAAGAATTCCTTATTTTTCAGAGAATTGTGTTTTTACTGAGCTATTGAAGTTAACCTGAAAAATGACCGTTGGGGAAATGTCGTAAATTTGGTGCGGGGAAAAGTCGTGCACTATGTACATAGAGCGAAGTAAATTTAATATACTGATATTTAGGTCTATTTTTTGAATACAAGCTGTTATATTAGTTTTTTTCGATGGAAGTTTATGTTTCAATATTCAAATAATTGTTTTGTTAATAAATACAATTTTTTTTAAATAAATAAGTATAATAGTAAAAAAAAATTTCAACGATTTGAACATGACAACCATTTGTGGCGCATTCATTAAGAAGCTTTTTATATTTCATCTAGCAAATAGCCTAATTTTACTTCTTTTAAATTTTTTTTATTTTCAACTGTGTTTCTTAACTTAAATTATTTTTAATTTTAATTTTCATAACCACTTCTCTCAGGCTTTGAACCCGGGAGCTCGGAGTTGCAGAGCCAATACGCTACCTATTGTGCTACGCTAGCCGAGTTGGCTGTTGTGTTTATTTCATCTTCCTTAAACAAACCAACTACAAACAAGAGCAACTGATCTGCCGCCATTTAACTTGTTTGTGTGGTTGTTGTTTGTGTTTTTATTTTGCAAATTCTTTATTTTTTTTATGCATTTTTAAGGCGTGCTCATCCTTGTACACAATGTTTGTTCATTTTTCTGTTGGCCTAGTAAAATGTTAATATTTTATAATTTTATTGAGCTCAAGGCCAGTTTATGGAAGATTTGTTTGTGAAAAAACAACAACAGTTTTTAATGGTTGAAGTTATAGTACTATTTCGGAAATCACCACATTTCCTCATCAGACTTCTTTTTGATTATTAAATTAAATTATTTTTAATTTTAATTTTCATAACCACTTCTCTCAGGCTTTGAACCCGGGAGCTCGGAGTTGCAGAGCCAATACGCTACCTATTGTGCTACGCTAGCCGAGTTGGCTGTTGTGTTTATTTCATCTTCCGTAAACAAACCAACTACAAACAAGAGCAACTGATCTGCCGCCATTTAACTTGTTTGTGTGGTTGTTTTTTTTGTTTTTATTTTGCAAATTCTTTATTTTTTTATGCATTTTTAAGGCGTGCTCATCCTTGTATACAATGTTTGTTCATTTTTCTGTTGGCCTAGTAAAATGTTAATATTTTATAATTTTATTGAGCTCAAGGCCAGTTTATGGAAGATTTGTTTGTGAAAAAACAACAACAGTTTTTAATGGTTGAAGTTATAGTACTATTTCGGAAATCACCACATTTCCTCATCAGACTTCTTTTTGATTATTAAATTAAATTATTTTTAATTTTAATTTTCATAACCACTTCTCTCAGGCTTTGAACCCGGGAGCTCGGAGTTGCAGAGCCAATACGCTACCTATTGTGCTACGCTAGCCGAGTTGGCTGTTGTGTTTATTTCATCTTCCTTAAACAAACCAACTACAAACAAGAGCAACTGATCTGCCGCCATTTAACTTGTTTGTGTGGTTGTTGTTTGTGTTTTTATTTTGCAAATTCTTTATTTTTTTTTTATGCATTTTTAAGGCGTGCTCATCCTTGTATACAATGTTTGTTCATTTTTCTGTTGGCCTAGTAAAATGTTAATATTTTATAATTTTATTGAGCTCAAGGCCAGTTTATGGAAGATTTGTTTGTGAAAAAACAACAACAGTTTTTAATGGTTGAAGTTATAGTACTATTTCGGAAATCACCACATTTCCTCATCAGACTTCTTTTTGATTATTAAATTAAATTATTTTTAATTTTAATTTTCATAACCACTTCTCTCAGGCTTTGAACCCGGGAGCTCGGAGTTGCAGAGCCAATACGCTACCTATTGTGCTACGCTAGCCGAGTTGGCTGTTGTGTTTATTTCATCTTCCGTAAACAAACCAACTACAAACAAGAGCAACTGATTTGCCGCCATTTAACTTGTTTGTGTGGTTGTTGTTTGTGTTTTTATTTTGCAAATTCTTTATTTTTTATGCATTTTTAAGGCGTGCTCATCCTTGTATACAATGTTTTTTCATTTTTCTGTTGGCCTAGTAAAATGTTAATATTTTATAATTTTATTGAGCTCAAGGCCAGTTTATGGAAGATTTGTTTGTGAAAAAACAACAACAGTTTTTAATGGTTGAAGTTATAGTACTATTTCGGAAATCACCACATTTCCTCATCAGACTTCTTTTTGATTATTAAATTCAATTATTTTTAATTTTAATTTTCATAACCACTTCTCTCAGGCTTTGAACCCGGGAGCTCGGAGTTGCAGAGCCAATACGCTACCTATTGTGCTACGCTAGCCGAGTTGGCTGTTGTGTTTATTTCATCTTCCTTAAACAAACCAACTACAAACAAGAGCAACTGATCTGCCGCCATTTAACTTGTTTGTGTGGTTGTTGTTTGTGTTTTTATTTTGCAAATTCTTTATTTTTTTTATGCATTTTTAAGGCGTGCTGGGTGTAAAAATATTGGCAAATACAAAGCTCACGTAGTCATTTTGTGAAGTTAAACCTTCAATCCGCGCGCACACTCAGCGGAAAATAAAAGAAGGAAATGAAAAGAATTGCTGGGACAGATTATCAGAAAGGGGAAAAAAAAATTTAATTACAGAAAAGTATGTATAATAGCGGGGATCTTGGCAGGCAATGGCAATGAAAATTATGGATGTTAAAATATGTACATACTCTGTTTACAAATGATAGCTCTTTATTATTCTACTAATTAATTAAAAGATAATTTCAAAGGAAAATATGGTACATTATCTAAGAAAAAACATAAAATACATATTAAACTAAGTAGCGTAGAAGGGGGTAATGTCGTGAATTGGCTTTTTAGACAAAAGGAATTAAATGATTAGCTAGCAGTCTGTAAGGTAGTTGCCCGGCGACCGACGGAGCTTATTCATACAATATTAGCAATCGTCATGTATTTGTGACCAAAGGTGTTGCGACATTTGTAAAATTCACGTTTTTGGGACGACAAAAGTGTTTTTTTTATTGTGTGAATAAAATACACCAGGTTATTGTTTTCCGAAGTAAAATTTCCTGCCAATGAAAAAGAATTCCTTATTTTTCAGAGAATTGTGTTTTTACTGAGCTATTGAAGTTAACCTGAAAAATGACCGTTGGGGAAATGTCGTAAATTTGGTGCGGGGAAAAGTCGTGCACTATGTACATAGAGCGAAGTAAATTTAATATACTGATATTTAGGTCTATTTTTTGAATACAAGCTGTTATATTAGTTTTTTTCGATGGAAGTTTATGTTTCAATATTCAAATAATTGTTTTGTTAATAAATACAATTTTTTTTAAATAAATACATAAGTATAATAGTAAAAAAAAATTTCAACGATTTTAACATGACAACCATTTGTGGCGCATTCATTAAGAAGTTTTTTTATATTTCATCTAGCAAATAGCCTAATTTTACTTCTTTTAAATTTTTTTTATTTTCAACTGTGTTTCTTAACTTAAATTATTTTTTTTATCCTCGGAGTTGCAGAGCCAATACGCTACCTATTGTGCTACGCTAGCCGAGTTGGCTGTTGTGTTTATTTCATCTTCCTTAAACAAACCAACTACAAACAAGAGCAACTGATCTACCGCCATTTAACTTGTTTGTGTGGTTGTTGTTTGTGTTTTTATTTTGCAAATTCTTTATTTTTTTTATGCATTTTTAAGGCGTGCTCATCCTTGTACACAATGTTTGTTCATTTTTCTGTTGGCCTAGTAAAATGAGCTCAAGGCCAGTTTATGGAAGATTTGTTTGTGAAAAAACAACAACAGTTTTTAATGGTTGAAGTTATAGTACTATTTCGGAAATCACCACATTTCCTCATCAGACTTCTTTTTGATTATTAAATTAAATTATTTTTAATTTTAATTTTCATAACCACTTCTCTCAGGCTTTGAACCCGGGAGCTCGGAGTTGCAGAGCCAATGCGCTACCTATTGTGCTACGCTAGCCGAGTTGGCTGTTGTGTTTATTTCATCTTCCTTAAACAAACCAACTACAAACAAGAGCAACTGATCTGCCGCCATTTAACTTGTTTGTGTGGTTGTTGTTTGTGTTTTTATTTTGCAAATTCTTTATTTTTTTTTTATGCATTTTTAAGGCGTGCTCATCCTTGTATACAATGTTTGTTCATTTTTCTGTTGGCCTAGTAAAATGTTAATATTTTATAATTTTATTGAGCTCAAGGCCAGTTTATGGAAGATTTGTTTGTGAAAAAACAACAACAGTTTTTAATGGTTGAAGTTATAGTACTATTTCGGAAATCACCACATTTCCTCATCAGACTTCTTTTTGATTATTAAATTCAATTATTTTTAATTTTAATTTTCATAACCACTTCTCTCAGGCTTTGAACCCGGGAGCTCGGAGTTGCAGAGCCAATACGCTACCTATTGTGCTACGCTAGCCGAGTTGGCTGTTGTGTTTATTTCATCTTCCTTAAACAAAAAAACTACAAACAAGAGCAACTGATCTGCCACCATTTAACTTGTTTGTGTGGTTGTTTTTTTTGTTTTTATTTTGCAAATTCTTTATTTTTTTATGCATTTTTAAGGCGTGCTCATCCTTGTATACAATGTTTGTTCATTTTTCTGTTGGCCTAGTAAAATGTTAATATTTTATAATTTTATTGAGCTCAAGGCCAGTTTATGGAAGATTTGTTTGTGAAAAAACAACAACAGTTTTTAATGGTTGAAGTTATAGTACTATTTCGGAAATCACCACATTTCCTCATCAGACTTCTTTTTGATTATTAAATTCAATTATTTTTAATTTTAATTTTCATAACCACTTCTCTCAGGCTTTGAACCCGGGAGCTCGGAGTTGCAGAGCCAATACGCTACCTATTGTGCTACGCTAGCCGAGTTGGCTGTTGTGTTTATTTCATCTTCCTTAAACAAACCAACTACAAACAAGAGCAACTGATCTGCCGCCATTTAACTTGTTTGTGTGGTTGTTGTTTGTGTTTTTATTTTGAAAATTCTTTATTTTTTTTATGCATTTTTAAGGCGTGCTGGGTGTAAAAATATTGGCAAATACAAAGCTCACGTAGTCATTTTGTGAAGTTAAACCTTCAATCCGCGCGCACACTCAGCGGAAAATAAAAGAAGGAAATGAAAAGAATTGCTGGGACAGATTATCAGAAAGGGGAAAAAAAAATTTAATTACAGAAAAGTATGTATAATAGCGGGGATCTTGGCAGGCAATGGCAATGAAAATTATGGATGTTAAAATATGTACATACTCTGTTTACAAATGATAGCTCTTTATTATTCTACTAATTAATTAAAAGATAATTTCAAAGGAAAATATGGTACATTATCTAAGAAAAAACATAAAATACATATTAAACTAAGTAGCGTAGAAGGGGGTAATGTCGTGAATTGGCTTTTTAGACAAAAGGAATTAAATGATTAGCTAGCAGTCTGTAAGGTAGTTGCCCGGCGACCGACGGAGCTTATTCATACAATATTAGCAATCGTCATGTATTTGTGACCAAAGGTGTTGCGACATTTGTAAAATTCACGTTTTTGGGACGACAAAAGTGTTTTTTTTATTGTGTGAATAAAATACACCAGGTTATTGTTTTCCGAAGTAAAATTTCCTGCCAATGAAAAAGAATTCCTTATTTTTCAGAGAATTGTGTTTTTACTGAGCTATTGAAGTTAACCTGAAAAATGACCGTTGGGGAAATGTCGTAAATTTGGTGCGGGGAAAAGTCGTGCACTATGTACATAGAGCGAAGTAAATTTAATATACTGATATTTAGGTCTATTTTTTGAATACAAGCTGTTATATTAGTTTTTTTCGATGGAAGTTTATGTTTCAATATTCAAATAATTGTTTTGTTAATAAATACAATTTTTTTTAAATAAATAAGTATAATAGTAAAAAAAAATTTCAACGATTTTAACATGACAACCATTTGTGGCGCATTCATTAAGAAGTTTTTTTATATTTCATCTAGCAAATAGCCTAATTTTACTTCTTTTAAATTTTTTTTATTTTCAACTGTGTTTCTTAACTTAAATTATTTTTAATTTTAATTTTCATAACCACTTCTCTCAGGCTTTGAACCCGGGAGCTCGGAGTTGCAGAGCCAATACGCTACCTATTGTGCTACGCTAGCCGAGTTGGCTGTTGTGTTTATTTCATCTTCCGTAAACAAACCAACTACAAACAAGAGCAACTGATCTGCCGCCATTTAACTTGTTTGTGTGGTTGTTGTTTGTGTTTTTATTTTGCAAATTCTTTATTTTTTATGCATTTTTAAGGCGTGCTCATCCTTGTATACAATGTTTTTTCATTTTTCTGTTGGCCTAGTAAAATGTTAATATTTTATAATTTTATTGAGCTCAAGGCCAGTTTATGGAAGATTTGTTTGTGAAAAAACAACAACAGTTTTTAATGGTTGAAGTTATAGTACTATTTCGGAAATCACCACATTTCCTCATCAGACTTCTTTTTGATTATTAAATTCAATTATTTTTAATTTTAATTTTCATAACCACTTCTCTCAGGCTTTGAACCCGGGAGCTCGGAGTTGCAGAGCCAATACGCTACCTATTGTGCTACGCTAGCCGAGTTGGCTGTTGTGTTTATTTCATCTTCCTTAAACAAACCAACTACAAACAAGAGCAACTGATCTGCCGCCATTTAACTTGTTTGTGTGGTTGTTGTTTGTGTTTTTATTTTGCAAATTCTTTATTTTTTATGCATTTTTAAGGCGTGCTCATCCTTGTATACAATGTTTTTTCATTTTTCTGTTGGCCTAGTAAAATGTTAATATTTTATAATTTTATTGAGCTCAAGGCCAGTTTATGGAAGATTTGTTTGTGAAAAAACAACAACAGTTTTTAATGGTTGAAGTTATAGTACTATTTCGGAAATCACCACATTTCCTCATCAGACTTCTTTTTGATTATTAAATTCAATTATTTTTAATTTTAATTTTCATAACCACTTCTCTCAGGCTTTGAACCCGGGAGCTCGGAGTTGCAGAGCCAATACGCTACCTATTGTGCTACGCTAGCCGAGTTGGCTGTTGTGTTTATTTCATCTTCCTTAAACAAAAAAACTACAAACAAGAGCAACTGATCTGCCACCATTTAACTTGTTTGTGTGGTTGTTTTTTTTGTTTTTATTTTGCAAATTCTTTATTTTTTTATGCATTTTTAAGGCGTGCTCATCCTTGTATACAATGTTTGTTCATTTTTCTGTTGGCCTAGTAAAATGTTAATATTTTATAATTTTATTGAGCTCAAGGCCAGTTTATGGAAGATTTGTTTGTGAAAAAACAACAACAGTTTTTAATGGTTGAAGTTATAGTACTATTTCGGAAATCACCACATTTCCTCATCAGACTTCTTTTTGATTATTAAATTCAATTATTTTTAATTTTAATTTTCATAACCACTTCTCTCAGGCTTTGAACCCGGGAGCTCGGAGTTGCAGAGCCAATACGCTACCTATTGTGCTACGCTAGCCGAGTTGGCTGTTGTGTTTATTTCATCTTCCTTAAACAAACCAACTACAAACAAGAGCAACTGATCTGCCGCCATTTAACTTGTTTGTGTGGTTGTTGTTTGTGTTTTTATTTTGCAAATTCTTTATTTTTTTTATGCATTTTTAAGGCGTGCTGGGTGTAAAAATATTGGCAAATACAAAGCTCACGTAGTCATTTTGTGAAGTTAAACCTTCAATCCGCGCGCACACTCAGCGGAAAATAAAAGAAGGAAATGAAAAGAATTGCTGGGACAGATTATCAGAAAGGGGAAAAAAAAATTTAATTACAGAAAAGTATGTATAATAGCGGGGATCTTGGCAGGCAATGGCAATGAAAATTATGGATGTTAAAATATGTACATACTCTGTTTACAAATGATAGCTCTTTATTATTCTACTAATTAATTAAAAGATAATTTCAAAGGAAAATATGGTACATTATCTAAGAAAAAACATAAAATACATATTAAACTAAGTAGCGTAGAAGGGGGTAATGTCGTGAATTGGCTTTTTAGACAAAAGGAATTAAATGATTAGCTAGCAGTCTGTAAGGTAGTTGCCCGGCGACCGACGGAGCTTATTCATACAATATTAGCAATCGTCATGTATTTGTGACCAAAGGTGTTGCGACATTTGTAAAATTCACGTTTTTGGGACGACAAAAGTGTTTTTTTTATTGTGTGAATAAAATACACCAGGTTATTGTTTTCCGAAGTAAAATTTCCTGCCAATGAAAAAGAATTCCTTATTTTTCAGAGAATTGTGTTTTTACTGAGCTATTGAAGTTAACCTGAAAAATGACCGTTGGGGAAATGTCGTAAATTTGGTGCGGGGAAAAGTCGTGCACTATGTACATAGAGCGAAGTAAATTTAATATACTGATATTTAGGTCTATTTTTTGAATACAAGCTGTTATATTAGTTTTTTTCGATGGAAGTTTATGTTTCAATATTCAAATAATTGTTTTGTTAATAAATACAATTTTTTTTAAATAAATAAGTATAATAGTAAAAAAAAATTTCAACGATTTTAACATGACAACCATTTGTGGCGCATTCATTAAGAAGTTTTTTTATATTTCATCTAGCAAATAGCCTAATTTTACTTCTTTTAAATTTTTTTTATTTTCAACTGTGTTTCTTAACTTAAATTATTTTTAATTTTAATTTTCATAACCACTTCTCTCAGGCTTTGAACCCGGGAGCTCGGAGTTGCAGAGCCAATACGCTACCTATTGTGCTACGCTAGCCGAGTTGGCTGTTGTGTTTATTTCATCTTCCGTAAACAAACCAACTACAAACAAGAGCAACTGATCTGCCGCCATTTAACTTGTTTGTGTGGTTGTTGTTTGTGTTTTTATTTTGCAAATTCTTTATTTTTTATGCATTTTTAAGGCGTGCTCATCCTTGTATACAATGTTTTTTCATTTTTCTGTTGGCCTAGTAAAATGTTAATATTTTATAATTTTATTGAGCTCAAGGCCAGTTTATGGAAGATTTGTTTGTAAAAAAACAACAACAGTTTTTAATGGTTGAAGTTATAGTACTATTTCGGAAATCACCACATTTCCTCATCAGACTTCTTTTTGATTATTAAATTCAATTATTTTTAATTTTAATTTTCATAACCACTTCTCTCAGGCTTTGAACCCGGGAGCTCGGAGTTGCAGAGCCAATACGCTACCTATTGTGCTACGCTAGCCGAGTTGGCTGTTGTGTTTATTTCATCTTCCTTAAACAAACCAACTACAAACAAGAGCAACTGATCTGCCGCCATTTAACTTGTTTGTGTGGTTGTTGTTTGTGTTTTTATTTTGCAAATTCTTTATTTTTTATGCATTTTTAAGGCGTGCTCATCCTTGTATACAATGTTTTTTCATTTTTCTGTTGGCCTAGTAAAATGTTAATATTTTATAATTTTATTGAGCTCAAGGCCAGTTTATGGAAGATTTGTTTGTGAAAAAACAACAACAGTTTTTAATGGTTGAAGTTATAGTACTATTTCGGAAATCACCACATTTCCTCATCAGACTTCTTTTTGATTATTAAATTAAATTATTTTTAATTTTAATTTTCATAACCACTTCTCTCAGGCTTTGAACCCGGGAGCTCGGAGTTGCAGAGCCAATACGCTACCTATTGTGCTACGCTAGCCGAGTTGGCTGTTGTGTTTATTTCATCTTCCTTAAACAAACCAACTACAAACAAGAGCAACTGATCTGCCGCCATTTAACTTGTTTGTGTGGTTGTTGTTTGTGTTTTTATTTTGCAAATTCTTTATTTTTTTTATGCATTTTTAAGGCGTGCTGGGTGTAAAAATATTGGCAAATACAAAGCTCACGTAGTCATTTTGTGAAGTTAAACCTTCAATCCGCGCGCACACAAAGTCCAACAGAAAATTAAAGCTTTTTATTGTCCTGTAATATGTTTTTACGCCAGCGGAGCACGCTGGGCAAGGTAATTAAATTTAATACTTGACAATTACATATTGAGATAATAAGAAAAATCTTGAAAATAACGACAGCAAATTGGAAAAGTTCGCTCAAAAAGCTGAATATGTCTTAGAACAGATTTATTTAGATTTTTCATCACTACCCAACAATTCTTACTTTCGTCTTCGAACCAGTAAGTATGAGACCATAAATATGGTAATTAAAATATGCGCAAAAGGCATTAGCAGAAACTATAAAATACGCACCACTGAAATTCCATAGTAAAATTTTACGTATGTACGAATGTACATATGTTTGCATGTATGCAAGTAAGCAATGTCAACTTGCGCTTAAAAAAACGTTGCCCATCGCATACTGTGGCAAGAATCCCTGATAACAACCATAAAATAAATTAAAGCTTTTAAGGCCGTTTGCAACATCTCCGGTTAATCGCTTAATCGGAACTAAAAGTGCCGGGTATTTTATAAATTACCAATTGGAAATATTTTTAAAAGATAACAAGATTCAAATTTCATTATTTGGTCTTATCCTATAAGAAGGCATAAACAATTATATTAAAGCGACAAGGAATTGTCTCCCTTATATGATTAAAGTAAGTAAGCTTTCAATCCTTGACCACGCTAAATCCATCAGGGAACTTAAGCTTAAGGGGATCGGATTATTTAGAGGCCAGAAAAAAGTCGCTTTATTGAATTTTTATTTTTATAATAAGAAAAATTACTTTAGAGCATATCTGAAATTTTTTTTTAATAACTGAACGACTCAAAAATGGTTAAAAATGGCAGAGGAACGTGTTGCAGCTGATACCGTCCATTGGCGTGCAAAGTAGCTTCCATAATTCTTAACTGTAACAGTAAATATAAATATCTCGTTAGTTCGTATACTTTTTTACTCTATATGAACCTCAGAAAGCCATGAAAATTGAAAATAACTAATTTCATATCCCTGTTTCACATAGAACAGTTTACCATACTTTACAAAATAGAAGTTGAATCAGATTGATAGGTGAGATAGTTTTCGCGCAATCGTACACGCCAATTGCAAAAACGTGGTTTTCAGAAAGCGCACTTCAAAGTTTTGATAAAGTGCAACGAAAGAAGAATTTTCGTCGACGCACTTATCTAATACCTGAAATATCTTTTGAACCACTTTGAAATCAATAAATATTTTTTTAGATGGTTTTAGAAGACAATTTAATTTTTTACACTTCACACTTTGTGATATTAGGAAAAAAAACTTAAAAATTCGGAATTTGACACTGAAAATGGCACAACGTCAAAACCGGGTTGTCTCCAAACCACACTTGGACAAGGGATGACGGAAATTCGTTCCAACAAATATCAACACATAACAATGGTTTACTTTCTTAAATCAAACCAATAATAATCATTTTTTTCACATTCTGATACCTTTACTACACTCAAAAAATAATGCCCCACATGCCCCCACAAATTTCGATGGAGATAATGTCGTGTACTATTTTTTTTAAATTTACCCCAAGAAGATTTCTTGCTACTACAAAAATGTTGTTTTACGTAAATGTAATCAAGTATGCTTACTCGTTGTATTCAGTTGAAAAATACGGCTATACGAGCAATTTAAAGAACATTACCCCCTTCTACTCTATTTACAAAATGTAAAATAACACTGTCCAACAAATGAAGACTTTTTGAATAAAACTGAATAGCGACCCCATAATTCTGAAAGGGTATGTTGAGTAGATTATTATTGTAGAACAAACTTATGGTCCAGCACCTCTGAGTTTTTTTTACAGTGGGTCAAAGTTTTCATTTTTTGGTCAAAGGGGGCATTATACTATATGAAAAAAATGTTGTAAGTTAATGTCTGAGAGAATTCTTATGGTCAGAGTTGTATTGTTGAATTGTATGAGGATTATTTTTGTGGAAAATCTAAATAAAAAAAGAACAATTAAAGCTTAAATAAGCATGGCGGATTCTGTTTGCAAATTAAGAGATTGGTTTTGTTTTATTTGTGGACATTTTACGCACCATCAAAGCAGAAGAAAGATATTCCCTACAATTGAAGAACCATATTTTCTTTTCTTTGGAATACGATTTTTAAGTGAAGCTTGGGTACCAAAAACTGTATGTACTACGTGGTCTTTTGACCTGGTACAAAGGCGGTACTAAGGCGCTGCCATTTTCTGCGCCTATTATATGGATTGAACCTGAAGATCACAAATCAGATACATGCTATTTCTGCGTAAATTACAAATTTGGTAGAAGCCAAAGGCACTACGCGATAATGACATACGAAGCAACAAATAATGTCATTTTACCAGAAGTGCGCTGTGAAGGTGTTCCGGTGCCTCAACCGCCTACACATACATTTTCGGCCAATTTGACATACGCCAATACAGAAATAACAGCGGCGGTTGAAAACATATCAGATATAAGTTACTTGCCTCCTGACGGTTTAAACATATGTTCTAATTTGATAGACCAAGCTTATTTTGAAGATCTTGTAAGAGATTTAGGACTAACAAAAGAGAAAGCTGAAATATTATGTTGCAGATTGAAAAACAGGAATTTGATAAAAGCTGATGTAAAAGTTACATCGCCAAGAAAAAGACACGCCGATCTGGAAAGTTATTTTAAAAAATCAGAAGAACTTGTATACTGTTACAGTATTGAAGAGGTTCTAAAATATCTAAAGCTTCCACTGGACTCTTCCGCTTGGCGACTATTTATCGATAGTTCAGCTTAAAAGCAGTTTTACTCCACAATGGAAATCAGCATCCATCAATACCGGTTGCGTATTCCACAAAAAAGGAGGAAACATACGCAAATATTTCAAATCTCTTAAATAAAATTGAATACTATAAATATAAATGGGAAGTATGCGCAGACTTCAAAATGATGGCAATATTGACTGGAATGCAAACAGGATACACAAAATACATGTGCTTTCTTTGTAAATGGGATTCACGTGCTACCAGCAGCCATTATCATATCAAATATTTCGAAGAACGTAAAGAAAATATAATTGGTGACTTAAATGTAATCCATGAATCCCTTGTCCCAAAAGATAAGGTCATACTTCCACCGCTGCATATTAACCCTGCTACTATGTTAGGGTCATTTGATGACCCAAACAACTTTAAAATTTATCTTGTTTCTTAGTATTACTTCAGATATTGAATTCCTTCCTACTCAGTGTATATTTTTTTATGATATACGCATTACTTATTAGTTGAAAGGAAAATATCCTTTGGATATGCCCCTATGCCAAGTGCATACACATATCATGTTAGGGTCATTGTATGACCCTTTGTAATATTTGCAAAAATATATTTTTGAATACGTATTCGTTGATATTTTCCACAAATATTTTTCACTACATATTTCGAGTTTGAATATCAGCTTATTTTGTCTTATGTAAACCAGACACAAGTCGTTGTCAATACATGTTCTAGTACCGTTATCCCGTTATACACGCATAAACAAAGCATACTCAAAGCGTAATGAAAACAAAAAGAATACGAGTTGATTGAAGACAATCATTGAAGAAAGACGCGTAGTTTATAGTGTGCAAAGTTTGATTTACAAAATATAAAAGAAAAAAGTTAAGTATATTTGATAAACGGTAATTGGCATAATTGGGCACAGAGTAAGTAATACCCACAAATATACCCATAATTATTATGTTGCATAAGATAAGTCCTTATCTTCTTTTACTCTCATGCTTTTTATATACAAACATATAAATTGGCCCATAAGTTCAAAGAATTAGAAAATGGATGAGATTGAGATTGGTGCCATCTTGAATGGTTTTGAAGATGAAGCAAGCGATGATGCGGACGGTGATTTTCAACCAGAGGAACAAGACGAAGAATCGTCAGAACACAACATATCGAGTGAAATTTAAGAGCTTAGTACAAGTACCGTAATCAATGATACAAACTACTTCGATAAAGACGGGGAAACAAATTGGTCAACAATTTCATCTTTTTAAGATATCAGTCGTCGAACGAGAGAAAATATTATAACAACAAAACCAGGAGCAACCTCATATGCTATTCAACGTATTCAACTATATATACTATAGTTGGTACTGTTCGTAAAAATAAAGGTTTTTTGCTTCAGCCCAAGAATTACGCAAACTGCCAGTTTATTCAAGCAAATTTTTTTTTATGGAAAAGAAACGGTTGTTCAATATGTACCCAAAAAATACAAGCTTGTTTCCTTGCTAAGCACTATGCACCATAATATGAAAGTCGTAGAAGAACATCCAAAAAAAATTCCTGAAATAATTCAATATTACAACTCAACAAAGGGTGGAGTCGATACTATGGACCAAATCGTTCGCACATATTCCTGTAAGCGGAAGACGAATCCATGGCCTGTAGCTTTCTTTTCGAACATCATTGACGTATCTGCTCTCAACGCATTCATTTTATGGATCGATATACATCCCGATTGGAGTAAAACTAAATTGTATAAGAGGCGCATATTTTTACAAGAACTCGGAGGGACCTCAATCAGAAACCTCGGCTTCCATATTCAGGAGAACTCAAAGTGAAGAAAACACACCACAATGTTCGTCCCCACCGTCTCTTAAACGTCGATGCGCTAGTGAACGCAAAAGATGCCAATTTTGCCCGACCAAAAAATAAAAAAAAAACCTATACCGACTGCACCACGACTTATTGTCCAAATCATACGTCATAAAAAAAATTTGTATATTAAAATATCACATAAAAATTGAATAAATATGACCAGGGTCACAGAATGACCCAAATATAATATGTGTAATTTTTTTCTAACGTAGTAGCAGGGTTAAGTTGGGCGTGGTGAAAAATTTTACTAAAAGCTTAAATACACAAAGAAATGCTTTCAAACACATTCAAACAATTTTCCCCAGATTATCTGCAGCAAAATTAAAAGAAGGTAAAATACGGTTTTAAGAAATAATTTATTTCATTTAATGTAAATTGGCTTTTCTAGGAATGCTCGTTGGACCCGATATAAGAAAATTATTACAAGATGAAGAATTTTATGGTCATCTGTCGGATATGCAAAAGACAGCATTTGACTTTATGCAGATGGTTATATCAGAATTCCTTGGAAACTCAAAAGCACAAAACTATGCAGAAAATATTGAAAGCATGCTAATCGGTTTTAACAATATTGGCGTTAAGATGTCACTAAAGCTGCATTTTCTGCACTCTCATCTCAATTTTTTTAAAGAAAACCTTGGAGCGGTTTCAGATGAACACGGTGAAAGGTTTCATCAGGATATAAAGGTATTGGAAGAAAGATTCAAAGGGAAATCCCAAAGTGTAATGGTTGCTGAATACATATGGGACTTGTACAGAAACCTTGACACATCGGAACATTCACGTCAGGCATAATACAGGAAAGCGTATTAAGTTTAATCTTTAATCCATTGTCATACTACTGCTGAAGCAAAAAAATAAATATGTACATACTATAATAAACCACTATTAAAACAAAATAATAATTTTTTTATAGAAGTTGGCGTGTAATTTTGCCAATTAATCGTAAAGAACTTTATTTACAACAATCGAGTCTTTGGTGACCCCCACTGAAATTTTCCGCCAAACATTTTCGTAGAATATTTTAATCCTTAAATGTCCTTTTTTAAAGGATATTTTTTGATATTCTCGAAAAAAGGGTCAAATTGACCCATAAAGAGACCAGTTAGAGGGTTAAGATCTTCCACAAAAATAATCCTCATACAATTCCACAATACAACTCTGACCATAAGAATTCTCTCAGACATTAACTTACAACATTTTTTTCATATAGTATAATGCTCCCTTCGACCAAAAAATGAAAACTTTGACCCACTGTAAAAAAAAACTCAGACGTGCCGGACCATAAGTTTGTTCTACAAAAATGATCTACTCAACATACCCTTTCAGAATTATAGGGTCGCTATTCTGTTCCAAAAATGCTGTTGGACAGTGTAATTTATTTATATATAATGCCATAAATAATTCAATTTGGCAGCTTGGATCGGGAAACATCACGTGTTTAATATTCAACATAAACAACACACGTTTCGCCGCGCCTGTTCCCGACGATACTTAAGGCGACAGCATGGGTACACAATTACAAAGCCCCACATCTGACGGGTAAATAGCTGACCTATTGAAAAATAGCCGCTGGGGTCGAGTTGGTAGCGGTGCGTGCTATAACTCGATATGCCGGTGAGTTCGAGGTTCAAATCTCAGTCAGGGCAAGCAAAATCTTAATTATAGAAAAAGTTTTTTCTAATAGCGGTCATCCCTCGGCAGGCAATGGCAAACCTCTGAGGGTATTTATACCCTGAAATAGCTTCTCATAAAATACATCTGCCGTTCGGAGACGCCCCAAAACTGTAGGTCCCTCCATTTGTGGTATAATATAAAGACGCACAGCACAAATGGTATGAGAAGTTCGGTCAAACACTGAGCTATATAGTGTTAGCGCCAAATTATTATTATTATTATTGATATACAGCGGCGAGATTGGAATTGAAGGGTACTCTGTCCTGTCTACAATAAATGTGATCCTGCAATCGCGGGATCAGTCTATGTAACGCTCATAAGGTTCAATCGAGGGGACTGTGTGAAAAACTTAAGCACATTATAAACAAAATGGTTGGACCTTATCAATGTGGCCTTAGATTTGGCAAATCTTCCATCGATAAGGAATTCACAACACGCTAGTAAAGACGCGATTATAAGAATCGACACAGAGCTATGTATACTGACGTTGAACAACTCTGCTAGCTCCGTCAAAATTAGGAGAGACCTCTCCGGGCCGTTTGATACCAAACGATGTCTCAGACAGTGTGATTCTTTGTCGCAAGACTTTTTTAACCTTATGGTGGAGTATATATTTCGACCCGCCCGTAAAGCTGGGTTCACTCAAGAGGCCTGATGGCTCTTTCACAGAGACCAGGACTGCGACTTACTCTCTTCTGCTAGAGACTCATTTTCCTGGAAATCAGGTGATGGTTACGCCTTCTTCTCCCTCGACAGGGAGAAAGGGAATGCGAGAACCACCGCGACAAGGTATAACTGGTTTGTTGCCAGAACTGTGGTGAGGGAAGATGCCATGAGATATGCTATTGACAGTTTCAAATCGCCCGGTCCGGATGGAATCTCACCTATTGTACCACTGAGAATGTTGTCGCATACGTTTCGAAACATGCGTCTATTCATCGTAATTTTATATGCTCGTAAAAAAAGACGTTACTGTAAAAACTTTAAAGGGAATCAACTTCAGGATAGGAGTACCGTCACTATATTTTGAGACTCTCTTGAATTCAGCAATTTGGACTGCTGAATGAATATTTTGATCCCAATCTTTTTAATGTTTATCGAAAAGACCATGATGCAAGTAAAACTGGATTTTCAAGAGGTGGTGGAGTTTTAATAGCTGTTCAGAGGCGACTACGCTCATCATTCGTGCGTTTAGTAAATATGGATACACTTTTGGACCAACTTTGCGTATTGGTGTATGGTAACACAAATATCTACATCTGTGCTTCTTACCTTCCTCCGTCCAGTCCAGATAGTCTTTACAAAGCCAATTCTGCTATTAATTTCGGGTCTCTATTGCTAATCATTGATGATGTTTGTGAAGGCATTCAGAACATCAAAAGCTCCTGGCTAGTTGATGTTGATGGGTTTTCATCTCATCTATTCAAGAACTGCTCGGCCATGGCTTATCCACTTTTGCTAATTTTTAATAAATCTTTAGATTGCGGTGAATTCATAGATGCTTGGAAGGTTACAAGTATCACACCTATATTTAAAATCGGTAATAAATGTAATATTGCTAATTATAGGCCGATTTCGAAACATTCTACAACATCAAAATTATTTGAATATATCATCAAACAGAAATTGTGTTTTGCAGTAAAGCGCTGTATTTCTAATAACCAGCATGGCTTCATGACTGGTAGATCAACCGTCACTAATCTTGCAGTTTTTTCTGAGTTTTGTACGTCTGCTTTCAATAATAGACTTCAAGAAGATACTGTCTATACGGATTTTTCCAAGGCGTTTGATAGAGTTAGTCACTCAATTTTAGTTTCTAAACTGTTTAGTTTTGGGTTTCACTCCGTTTTCTTAAAAAGGGGCAAGTCGTATCTCACTCGTCGTAAATATGTAGTTGTTGTCGACGACAACTCTTCGCATTCTTTTATAGCTACGTCCGGTGTTCCTCAGGGGAGTATTTTGGGCCCGTTGCTCTTTATAATTTTTATTAATGATATTTCCGAATGTTTTCACTTCTCTAATTTCCTCCTGTATGCAGATGATTTGAAAATTTTTAACACAATTTCAAGCCTTTCGGATTCTCTTAAGATCCAGTTGGATCTTAATAATGTTGCGGCGTAATGTGTGATAGGAATCAACTTCATTTAAACATTAAGAAATGCTCTCATATGTCGTTTTCAAAGTCTAGGGAAGTTATTTCTACCTCATATTTCATTAACAACTCGCGACTCACTACTGTGAATGAAATCTCCGACTTAGGAGTAATTTTTGATTCGAAATTTACGTTTCTACCTTGGCTTTCATTCGACGTTTCGGTTCTGATTTTACGTGCCCATACACTTTAAAGGTACAATTTACTTCGCTTGTGCGATCTAAGTTAGAATATGCAGTATTTATATGGAAGCCATATCACCGTTGTCACATTAATAGACTAGAAACCATCCAGAAGAAGTTTCTTCGTTTTGCTCTTAGATCGATACATTTCTCTGATCCGATTCCATCGTATAGTTTAAGATGTGCATTGATAAACTTAAAATCTTTAGAAAGTAGGAGCAGTATACTTTCAATCTGCTTTTGATTTTTCGTTAACTAGGCAAAATTTCAAATTATTATTAAATGAATTATTTAGATAAACCTTATTGTGTATAACTATTTGTATTCCCCTAGTCTTATATAGTCTGTAAGAAGTCGTGTATTTTTTAGACTAAATAAATAAATAAATAAATAAAAAGGTGTCGAGCTCATGTCGGCGACCTTGAAAAATATTTTCACAGCGTCGCGCGCACTTGCTTATATACCACAATCTTGGAGGCTGGTAAATGTCGCCTTTATACCAAAGGTTGGCAAGGATGGCTGCGCTAGCCCCAGAAACTACAGACCTATTAGCATGACATCATTCATGCTAAAATGTCTGAAAAAATTAGTAGAGCAACGCATTCGTAGGGAGGCGCTCTCATCACATCCTATGTCTTTGCATCAGCATGCCTATCAGGTGGGAAAATCCTGTAAGACGGCTTTGCAAAATCTGATTGCCAGAATTGGCGAGGTCGTCGATAGTAAATAGTTCGCCTTGGGCATTTTTGTAGACATTGAGGATGCTTTTGACAATACCACCTTCGATGGCATGTGCACCGCTGCTCTACGGCGCGGGGTAGATCTGGTAAATTAGATTCGGTCAATGCTGGCGCAGCGGAATATCATGATTAAGGCAGAAGAGGATCAATACCTAAAGTGCGGAGTAAATAAGATGTCCTCAGGGCGGTATATTTCCCCCCTTGCTCTGGTGCTTGGTAATTGATACTCTTCTTGTCACTCTTGATGACTCGAATATCTACGCTCAGGCCTATGCGGACGATGTGGCCTATCTATTCACGGGCCCATCTCTGTTGGCTGTTTGCAGGAAAGCGCAGGAAATACTGAATAAGATTGACACTTGGTGTGACGATAATGGACTATCCGCAAACCCAACCAAAACTAGAGTTGTGCTCTTCACTAGGTGGAAAAGGATGGATGGCCTCATTTCCCTCACACTTAAGGGAGTATTCAGATTTCTCCTAAATTGAAGTATCTTGAAGTAATTCTGGATGCAAAACTGTAGTGGAAATCTCACGTTGAGCACAAGACCTCTAAAGCATTGCCAGGCTTCTGGCAGTGTAAACGGGTCTTCGACAAAACGTGGGGTCTATCACCTCTGGATATATACCTCTATGATCAGACCCATAATCAGCTGTGCTTCAGTGGTATGGTAGAGCAGACTCTCAGTTAGTAACGTGGGGGACCTGCTTGCTAAACTTCAGAGAACAATCGGCGTGTATTATACAGGGGCATTCTCTACAACACCTGGCGCTGCTCTTGACGCGTTGCTGCACTTACCGCCACTTTGTATATTCATACGTGCGGAGGCCTTAAAGGCCACCTGCAGACTTAAAATAAACGGCGTCTTTTCAATGCCACAGGATAGTACGCCACCGTTTCGTTTGCTGATGAGACTCTATAACGTTGAGTTCCCTGAGGCTGAATGCTGGTTCAATGCCAACACTGAGCCCGGTCTTACACGTTGTCGAATCTTTACTGATGGCTCCAAAACTGCCTCTGGGTCAGGATCTGGAGTTTGTATAGAAGATAATGAGGATAAGCTTCACTTTTCTTTTGGGGAATTTGCCTCGGTTTTCCAGAGCGATGTATTTGCAATTCTCAAGGCCATAGACTACGTGGTGGAAAATAGGTGGAGGAGTATACGTGTCTGCAGTGACAGCCAAGCTGCACTCAAGGTATTGGCCAGCCCTCTAACAGCTTCCAAACTAGTTCGGCAATGCAAGTCTCGACTAAACTATGATGGTAAACATAATGAACTTGCTTTACTCTGGGTGCTTGGTCACCCGGGAGTACCTGGTATTGAGACATCTCACCATTTGGTCAGAATTGGCTCGGATCAGGTGTTCCTCGGCCCGCAACCAGCTATAGCACTCCCACCTTCGGCCATCGATGCCACCATCAAGTCAAGAGGTTGCAGATGGGCAAAACTCATGTTACCTTCAATCTCAGAAGGACTATCAAAACACTTGACCGGTCACTTCACGTGGCATAGACACCTGACAATGATAGGCGTACATGACAACTCCATATGCCCATCCTGTTTTGAAGAGGAAGAGACGGCGGAACACTTTCTGTGCTTCTGCCCCGCCTTTGCAAGAACTAGGTATGAGGCATTTGGTTGCGACGTGTTAAGAGACGAACACCTGAGCTCTTTGACACCCCTAAATCTGCTAAGATTTACTCGTAAATCCTGCAGATTTAAAACAGATTAAAAGGAACATGAAAACAGTACATGGCATGTATTCTAAGTGCTGTTTTCTGCACGCGTTGTTTCGTGCCTGATTCCAACAAAAAAAAAAGTGCTGCTTCGGACTGAGAAGGCGAATAAAAGTCACATACATATGTAGGTATTTCATCATGCCCTTCAATATGGCGCAAAAACATGGATGATACCGCAGACCGTGGAGCGATGAGCTGTTTGCGCTTTATAAAGACATAAGCATAGATGCAGCGGCTGGGGCTGTTGCGGTATGCAAAATAATGCAAATGCTCCAACCCAGAAATAATGGCGAAATACGGCAGACGGTTTAAGGCAGAGCTGTATAAACTCTTAATGGACATAACCATAGTAATGTCGATCGAATGATTTAAAGCACTCCAGCACTGACAGTGCCAGTCGACGTGCTAACCGCTGGTGGTGGCAGGGAATAAGGGAGAGGAAGCTCTGCGTTGGAAAGACAAGCGGCGAATGACTTGGCTACACGTGATGTTTCTAATTGGAGTCAGTTAGTTTTAGTATTGTATTGGTTAAATCTTACTTTTTCGATATCTTCACTAAGTTTATGTCTCAACTTCCTGGGTCTTGCCATTGGAAATTCATCAAATATTGATGTATGCACCAGACACAAAGCATCCGTAATGCAAATTGCCCTTTATCATTAGAATTACCTACAGAACGAGTATACATATATGTATGTACCTCGAAGTATATTCATACAAACGACGTTTATACTATGCATGACAAACTGCACCTGTTGTGCATCTATTTATGTTGAGCGCTGAATTTGAACCCAAAAATTTTCGAAAAAGAAATAATTTTTACAATTATGACATTGATACGAACCGTTGCTGGTGTTATTTTTATCGTGGCCATTTTATCAGAGTGGTGAGCCTTTTGTTTGTATTGGTAGGAAAAAGCTTATCACAATTCTTTTTAGCATTAATGCCAAATTAAAGATAAGCATGGAAAAGTTCGCAGAGAAAAAGAGAAATGCAGACAAGAAGTGCTTCGCAAACGGTTATTTATTTATTTATATATTTATTCATTTAATCTATGAAACAATGGTTTCTTACAGACTATTTACATTGATGACTTATAGCTAAGGTAAAACTTAACTAGCTTGACTAAAATATGACTTTAATATTTCTAAAAATAAAGATTTTGAAATAGAGAAATCAATAGGAACTGTATCCGAAATTATATTAAATTCATTTAAGGCGCGGGTGAGAGGGGCATTACGAGCGTATTCAGTTTTGCAGTTATTTCCATAAAAGGGTAAATATTTTCGTAAACTGCGTTGGGGAATATTAAAATAGATTTTACTTAGCAGATAAGCACAATCTACACTACTATTAATGATGTTGAAAACAAATGACAAGGAGAGAAAAGATCTTCTTATTTCCAAAGAACTAAGATTAATTAATAGCAAACGATGCTTATAAGGCGGTAACGGATACGTAAAATTCAAAGAACGTAGGGCGTACTTGAGGAAAACTTTTTGAACTCTTTCTATTCGGTAATTCAAATTCGAATGATATGGCCTCCAAATAATTGCGGCATATTCCAAGTTTGGACGTACAAAAGAAGTAAATAGTAGTTTGAGTGTATAGGGATCTGAAAATTTTACACAATTGCGTCTTACAAAACCCAGCACAGAATATGATTTCCTGACTACGTGATTGATATGACTATTAAAAGAAAAATTAGATGAAAAAATAACTCCTAGATCTTTAAACTCATCAACAGATTCTAAAACTGCACTGGAGATATTATACTTTGTTATCAGAACATTCCGAATTTTAGAGTACGTTACTTTAAAGCATTTTTTAATATTTAGTGAAAGACAATTCCTTATGCACCAAAAATTGAGGTTATCTAAGTCAGATGGTAGATGATACCAATTTGTTAGCGTTTTCATTCGATGGCAGACAAGATGATACTTAAACGATAGATAAAATTGATGAGAAGTATCATACTAGGATGGTAAAAGAACCTCATCTTGTTATTTTGAGAGAACCCAATTCTGAATTGATTGGTTACGTAAGACTGGAATATGAAACCGCTGAATACAAAACAACCAAATTAAATGGGTTTGTCAACGATAAAAATATATCACTGGATGCATTAATTGGAATATGCACTGACGGTGAGCCAACAAACACTGGCCCACACGGTGGAATTATACGACGATTCGAATTGCTGGTAAAAAGACCATTGCATTGGTTCGTTTGCCTTCTACACTTCAACGAACTTCCGTTTCGGCATTTGTTTGAAGCTTTGAATAAATAAACTAGCACTGGACCAAGATCGGCAACCGGAAAACTGAGCCGTCAAATCAAAACTTGTGAAACTCTTCCGGTAAGTTATTGCTATCACTCATTTATTATAATTGTCAACCATTTTTAATTATTTTATTATTATATATTTTCAGGTGGTGGACGGCTTCCAGAAAATTGGGTTGCAAAATATGCCCCCTGCTCCAGAAAAAATTGAATTTTTCACCGGCGTGGTTCCGGTGGATCTGGCTAACATCAAACCAGTGAAAATTGTACATTCTCGGTGGCTCACCAAGGCTGCTAGATTATTACAATTATATGTGACAACGGAAAATCCAGATGCAAATTTAAGAATTCTTGTTGAATTTATAATTAAATGTTATGTGCCAATGTACTTCAATATCAAGTATTACAGCTCTGTCGTGTACGGCAGTGCATTATTTTTCAAGTTCATTGGGTGGTCACGATTTCTAGAACCTCGTTTACCCAAAATTGTCAATCAAGTAATTAAAGATAATTCATATTATGCGCATTCGGAAAATATCTTGTTATCAATGTTGTTTGATGATAGCAAAGAAAAGCGCGACTGTGCTATCAAGAAAATTCTACGCTATCGAACCGATGTTGACGAGCCAACGGAACTTACGAGTTTATAAAAAACCAGATATAAACTTTAATTGCACAAGTTATACGGAAATGATCAATTTGAATGATATAAACATCGTATTTGAACCACCATTCACGCGAAGCTTTCCTTACGATGCATTGAAAGAATATTTAAATCAAGATGATCCACCGTTTAATGATCCAAAAATTCCATCACACATACAAGGAACGGAACGACATGTTCAATTGCTAGCTAGCGTTTCCAAACGGGTTATACCGGAAAATGTAGAGGCTGTTATGGCGACGACACTAGAGAGCCGTGCGAAATTGCCCAGACTTGAAACTAAAAAAGACTTCAAACAATAATTTTTTTTAGTTTCTTTTCTATAACTCACTTAAATAAATTTTTTCATTTACATGTTCTGACTAAATAAATTTCTTAAGAGAAAAAATAGATATTGTTATAAATAAATAATAAATATTATTATAAATAAATAAATAAAAATAAGGAAAAAACATAGCCATTTAGCTGATTTTTTCATGTAAAGGCCAAAAATGGTGATTTTTTGAAATGTTTGTATGGGGAACCCCCCAGGGGGGTTCCAGGGTCTGCCACTGCCATGGGTGGATCGGCCCTCCAAAGTTAGTGGGGGTCGGTCATACATTTGGACTCAATTGGAGCACTCTAAATGGGTCAAAGTGGGATTTTTCAAAATTTGCCCCTTCCCAAAAGTTCGACCCAAATTGGGGGACATCAGAATTCGTTTCAGAGGTATGGTTCCTTCGGCAAAGTTTCTTATTTTGATCCCTAGAATACGATTTTCAAATCGACCCGCCCTAATGTACATACTATAATAAACCACTATTAAAACAAAATTGGGAAACGGTCAAAACTCTAAAATTAAAATTCTGAAGTCAAAATTCCGGAATCAAAATTATGGGTCGACAAAATTCTGGAAATCGGAATTCCGCAATTCCTTCGCTTTTTTTGGCTGCATTTCAAAATTCTGGTTTTTCATAATTCCGGAATTTACGTTTTCCAGAATTAATTCTGGAAATTTTTTCCCCAAAATTTGAGCAAAATCGTGTATTTTATATAAATTTGCTTATACATACATAATAATATAACATAAACAAAACATAACCTCCTAAATAATTCCAAAATTGAAACATGTTTATCGGAAAGACAAAAAACAACATTATTAACAAATAAAGATCAAATATATACTACATTAATGTCATGTTTGAAGCAATACGCTTTAAATACGCTAAGTGACTTAAATCTAATCTTTTTTTCATTACTCTTGTAATTTGTTGGTTTTTTTAAATGAATTTTCTGTTTATTTTTATTTTATCGCCGTTTTTTACTTTTTGTACTTGTGTTTCAGCATAAATAAGCTCCCTTTGTAAGTCAGATATCAATTTGTAGAGCGTCGCACGACTTTTTCCAACTATGACTTTAAGGCGGCGATGCCAAGCTTCCACACTGTTTTGCGTTCTTGGAAAAACTTTCGATCTAGGGTCATCGAACACGGACCAAAATTGTGTTAAATATTTAGGCTGTGACTTTTTACCAAACACATAATTTTTTTCAAACCATTTTGAAAGTTTTTGCAAATCGCTGTCGTCAAATGAATTACGCAAACTTGTGTAATACTCTGAGATTTCGCTATGAGGAACCAGTGCTAAGCTTTTAAGCATTCGTACTTGGATTGAAAACTGCTCGCTGCTGCCATATTTGCGGCTTAGTCTGAAAATATTTAATAATCATTTTATCTTAAATGCAGGAAGTTGCGGTTATGCAATAAATTTACCCTTCTTTTTGAACTTTTCGCCAAATAATTTTCCCGAAGTGGAAGAGGCAACCACTCTGCCGTGGAAATGGGAAACACTCCCTTGCTGCAGAAATAATAGCCATTTCGAAATCACTAATTATACGCGTCGGATTCAGTTGGATACCATAGTTCAATGCGACGTTCTCCAACTCAACAAAAAAAGAAATATACATTGACTTCGATTTTTTGGTCATAAGACAGAATACCAGCGGAACAATTTGCCCTTCTACTCTTCCGTGTATGGAAAATAGCTGCCTCATCATCGTTGGAACAACGTCAAATGTACCGTCCATAATCCAGCAGTCACTCTCATTTAACAACTGCAGCGAAGATTTTGTTCCAAATATAAGAATGCATTCGCCATCAATAACTTTCTCACTTAAAATAAATAGTTGACCTTCCAAAACATAAAGTGATAAAGGAATGTCTATTTCTTCAACACAAGTTGGGTCTTTAAAACATTTCAAACTGTTCCGTTGTCTTCTAATTTTTAACTTAAGGGCATTTCTTGATGGCAGATAATCTCTAATATGTTTTTCTGTCATAGATACCGAACGCTGAATTATTTGGCTAGGCTGCAGAAAACTCGAGCGAGCCATATTTTTAACCAGATTATTTGTTTCTGCAACCTATTTTTTATGCGCACATGGATCATGAGAATGTTCATTTCTTTTTTTTCGTATAACATGTTCACAGCCATCAAATTGTGTGACAATACGCACGGTACATTTGTTTTTAATTCGTTCAGAACAAGTCCAGTTAAATGTTTTCTTATTTTTTCGTTCCAAATAGAAGAAGTAGCCGTCGACGTTTAACATGTCTTTTCCTTTATTGAACTTCACCACAGTTATATTTTCCATCATTTCACAAAAATATTTAGCACGTGTTTATTAATGAAATTGCAGTAACACATTGCTTAGTCAGTACATATATATGTAGGTACATAGTAAACTAAATCATTATGGTAGTACAAAAAAGTAAATGAACAACAACAAACAAAGCAATAACAATAACAAATACAATCATGCAATTGTAAAAAACTACTTACTAGGCAATAAAACATATGATTACAGAATGGCAAAATTCTGTAATTAATGATTAAAAATGCGTGTTGATAACAAAAAAAGTGCGCACTTTTAATCATTAATTACAGAATTTTGCCATTCAGAATTTTGCAATTTAGAATTTCGTTATCCAGAATTTTGGATTCCAGAATATTGACTTCCATAACTTTGATTCCCGGTGTTCCGACTTCCGGAATTATGAATGCAGAATTTCCAAAAAAAGCAGAATTTTGACCCCAACCCAACAAAATTATAATTTTTTTATAGAAGTTGGCGTGTAATTTTGCCAATTAATCGTAAAGAGCTTTGTTTACAACAATGGTGTCTTCGGTGACCCCCACTGAAATTTTTTGCCAAACATTTTCGTAGAATATTTTAATCCTTAAATGTCCTTTTTTAAAGAAAAAAGGGGTCAAATTGACCCATAAAGAGACCAGTTAGAGGGTCAAGATCTTCCACAAAAATAATCCTCATACAATTCCACAATACAACTCTGACCATAATAATTCTCTCAGACAATAACTTACAAAATTTTTTTCATATAGTATAATGCTCCCTTCGACCAAAAAATGAAAACTTTGACCCACTGTAAAAAAAAACTCAGACGTGATGGACCATAAGTTTGTTCTACAAAAATGATCTACTCCACATACCCTTTCAGAATTATAGGGTCGTTATTCTGTTCCAAAAATGCTGTTGGGCAGTGTAATTTAACAACATTTAATCAAAATTCCCAACTTTTTTAAAAACGTTTTTATAATTTTTTTGAGTATGCAGTGCAGAAAGTGTAAGTTTCACGTATCTACAAGTTATTTCTGATTTTTGACAATATTTTTAATGGCAGTTTCCTCCACACAACGTGAAACTGCGATTATATTTTAAATGAAAGAGCATCAGTAAAAAAATTGTTAAAAATCAGTGGTAATTCGTAGCCACTACTTTGTTGTACTAAAATTGAATAAGCTACATATCTGCATAACCGAAAAAATTCTAAACATTTTATTTAAAAAGTTCGAAATTTTGATGACATTTTATATACATAACTGTTCTCTAAATTGTTTATTAAATTTAAAAATTTTAAAATTGTTTTTGATGGTGTTTGTTAGAGAATTAACGATGTTTTAATTGAAAAGTAAATTTAAATATTTGGATGACAAATAAATTGCTCAAATGTGTTTGTGCTATAATTTGTGAACAGAGTGTACTAAAAAAATTATCTACCTTCTAAAATAATTTGAAAACAATGAATACTTCTCTTGGCTTAACTTTAATAAAACCACTAATTTGGCCGATTTTAACGATACCTGTATCGACTGCTTATGTTGAAGGAATTTTTTTGAAACTTTTTTTTTGGAAACATGAAGGGTTTGGTTTTTTGCTGTTGTATGCATAGATGAAGATGTTATATGTAGGTATGTAAATAAAGATTTTTTTGCGGTGAATCAGGGAAGTAAATTATCAGTGTGTTAATTGAAATTTTGGTTCCCTGAGAATAATGTAGATTTTCCAGCGATAACAAGTACACAAGTGCTTTTGTTATAAAAATGGTTGTTCTTATTTTAAAGGTGAATATCAACCTGACCACAAAACAACCACAGAGAATTGGGTGTAAAAATATTGGCAAATACAAAGCTCACGTAGTCATTTTGTGCCTCTACCTCTGGTGCTTAAAATAAGTTAAACCTTCAATCCGCGCTCACACAAAGTCCAACAGAAAATTAAAGCTTTTTATTGTCCTGTAATATGTTTTTACGGCCGCGGAGCACGCTGGGCAAGGTAATTAAATTTAACACTTGACAACTACATTTTCAGATAATAAGAAAAAATCTTAAAAATAACGACAGCAAATTGGAAAAGTTCGCTCAAAAATTCTTACTTCGTAAGTATGATACCATAAATATAGTAATTAAAAAATGCGCAAAAGGCATTAGCAGAAACTATAAAATACGCACCACTGAAATTCCATAGTAAAATTTCACGTATGTACGAATGTACATATGTTTGCATGTTTGCATGTATGCAAGTAAGCAATGTCAACTTGCGCTTAAAATTACGTTGCCCATCGCACACTGTGGCAAGAATCCCTGATAACTACCATAAAATAAATTAAAGATTTTAAGGCCGTTTGCAACATCTCCGGTTAATCGCTTAATCGGAACTTAAAGTGCCGTTTAAGACCGTCCGTCTGATAAACAACCGCTGAATAGTAAGCCGAATTGTAGCTAACCGCCGGTGATTTTAACCAGAGATGGTGCAAACGGCCCATTCTTATTGTATCTAACACTGAAATAAAGCCAGTCGGTAGTTGTGTTGGAATAAATATATAAAATTACATTTTCCACCACAAATTTTACAACAAATATACATTAAAAATAGATTTCTCAGCCTTTAAACAAAAAAAAAATTATATTTTTTACATAAATCCCATACGAAATTATAAATCGTACTCTAGTAGCCCCAGGCGTGAGTTTTACGTAAAAATAAACAACCATAACATTAAGGGAAAAAAAACCTGTTATGCTGCTAATAATTTTAATTTTTTCTGCACGGGTATTTTATAAATTACCAACTTGAAATGTTTATAAAAAATAAAAAGATTCAAATTTTATCATTTGGTCTCATCCTATAAGGAGGCATAAACAATAATATTAAAGCGACAAGGAATTGTCTCCCTTATGTGCTTAAAGAAAGTAAGCTTTCAATCCTTAAGCACGCCAAATCCATCAAGGAACTCAAGCTTAACCCTCTACAAGGCAAATCCCTAAATTTACGAAAACAAAAACCACATAATTTTTTTGTGTGCAGTTATTGCCTATAGAATCAATTAAACTGATTTGAATGTTACGTTTTTATTTTTCTTAACCCCTGGACAAAAAATATGGGAAGAGTGCCTCAGGGCACTGTTGGCTTTTTAGCCCAAAAAAGACATTTCACAGTTTGTTGAATTTTTATTTATATATTAACTTAACTGTTCTTATCGCCATTACTTGCGATGGTAATCATAAAAACAATTTTTTGCATTTAAACAACACAAATGAATATGACATTTCGTACATATACACTGAGTTTGCGATTTTTTACAAAATTTACACCATCTCTTTCCTCCTTCTTTACCAAGCCATTTGGGAAAATGACCAACGTTGTCGAAGCGTATATCGTTTTTTGACCAACTCTCGCACAACTTGGTTGCGGATTATCTTTTGTAGTTGTCGGATAGAGACATGGACGACCAGTTGTACGTTTTTTTGTGTGCGACACAAGACCCGCAGCAATTTCTTCACGGAATTTAGGTAACTGAAGCAACTTCTGATCTTCGACTGAGGTGTTACTGGAATCATTGCATTTCTCAGCATGTATGCGTCGGTTTAAAATATAAGAGTTTGTAGCTGAAATGTCTACAAAATGGTAAATAGTCGAGTTATAGCATCGCGCGTCTTTGTTTGAATATGGTAACGTCCCATTATTCCATCCATCAAATCCACACCTCCCATATGGCTGTTATACTCACGTATTATGTGTGGACAATCAACTTCAATATATTATTTTGCTTTGCGATCATAACGAGATGCCTTTGCTATTTGCAAGTTGGGATTTATCCTAATGAACGGCTTAATACCTACGTAAGTGGAAGCCAAGCGTACACATCTATTATCTTTCCACAAACCGGTGGAAATGTCAACTCCAAATGCAGAGCCTCTTTGTTCATTTTTGACGGAATTATCCGTGGGTAATTTACAATTCGGGATTCGGTTGACGCGCACCGCTCCTAAGTCGTATGTTCCTCTCGCTCGCAAGCAAACTAACAATGGCAGCGACGTGTAAAAATTATCGAAATATATAATATGGTGCGCAAAATTGGTCACTGTTTGTGTTAAACGCACCACAAAATTTGAAAATGCACCAAGGTCCGGTGTACCAGGTAATACAATGTTATCACCAGCACCGTTGTAAATTTCAAATCTGTAAGCATAACCAAAAGAATCGCACAAAACAAACAATTTGATTCCCCATTTGTGTGGCTTATTTGGAATGTATTGTCGAAGGTGATGTCGTATTTTTGTGTTGCACATTTGTTCGTCAACACAGAGTCGAGCATATTTTGGTACCGAATCAAAGTGTTTATTGAGTTCGGTGGCCAAATTACGAATGCGAAAAAGTGCATCGTTACCGGGTTGTCCTTTCGAGACTCGTTCGCTTTCATTCCTGAATGAGAAAAAGCTTTTTATTGCCTTAAATCGTTTACTACTCATAGTATTTCGAATCGGCGCGAATACACTACGTCCCCAATAGCTGTCCAAATTCGAATATCGATAAATAGACATATATAGAAGTATTCCAATGTAATGGTAAAGTTCATCAACATCAGTCTTGAACTGGGTATTGAAGTTTTGAGTAAGCGCTGTCCGATTAGTTTCCTCGACCATCATTTGCATTATCTCGTTTGTAAAAAATTAGCAGAAAATTTCTTTTGGCGTCTTAAGATCTTTGATTTCAAATGGTAAAGAAGCGTTTCCTCTGAAGGCTACATCATTCGTGTGCAATTCCATTGATCGCTGTCGCCACTGAATTTTCATAAACTCGCTTGCATTCTTCCTTATTGATCCCAAACCTACTAAATAAAACAGTTGTTTTTGAAATAACAATGTAATTAATTCTCAACTCTTACTTGCGCCAAAGAAACCACCAGCAGATGGTTCACACAATGGGCCATTATTATTTATTGTTAGTAAGGGAGAGCGTAGTCTTTTCTTTGGATTTTTATCGGATGCATTATTTTCGGATATATAAATCAATGTCGATGATGCTGAAGGCAAGTCGAGTGATGCCGAACTAATATTCGGTGACATGTTACCTACGTTGGCAATATATAAATCACTATTGTCAATCTTTTCCAGGCATTCTGAAATAAACTCGTCGTCTTGTGAGGTAATTTCATCAGGCACATAGCTAGGATCTTCACTCGTCACTCTCAATAGAATTCATAAGTTCCAGCAATTGATCCTTGCTCAAAGAGGATAACTTTACACGTTTCTGATATCTAAATGCCATTTCTTTAATTTTCACTATATAAATATAAAAAACTTGTGAAATAATGTAACGGAATTATAACACAAACTTCAATACAAGGAAGCGATAAATTTGCACCAGAACGCGCATAAGTGCCCTGAGGCACTCTTCAGTTTTTCGCATCTAATTTCACACTTATTTTATTTATTTTATTTATTTATTTGATTATTAAGGTACATGCACAACAACCAGAGGTTTTAAATTACAGTGCATGTACTCGTAGATACCTAATTATAACTAATTATAACATAAAATTTGTCTTAAATTTAGACTTAGATTTAGACTTAACAAAAAATACAAATATATGAATTTAAATAGATATTAAGATAGAAGATATAATAAGATTAGTAAGAAGGTTTAGTAGAAGAAAAAAGGGCCAGAAGAGATCAATAGATTCAAAAAGAGAAGTTAATGGTATCCATATCAATTATTTAGTAAAGTGACACATGAGTTCACCTTTAAATCGCAGCGTGGTTTTATTATTCCTAATCGCTGGTGGTAAACAATTCCAAAGACGGACCGAGTACACAAGGAATTGACGTTCAGAGGTCAGGCAACTCGATTTCAAAGACGAAATAGTCAGAAACCGGGAAGATCTGGTCCATGACAGTCGTTCCTTTAGATATCTCGGCTCCTTAGTTGTCATGACTTTATGCAATAACGTTAAGCACCTGACTTTGAGTATGTCAGCAAAAGTTATAGAAAAGATTTTCAACGCGAATTAAGAAATGTGCTCATAACGTTTAATACCAAAAATATATCGCGCGATATTATTGTACAGAACATTAAGTTTCCTACTACATATACTATCACAATTTGCAAACAATTCACAACCATATAATAACGTCGGTAAAAGATACGTTTTGGCTAGTAAAAGTCGTATTTTTAACGGCGTAAAGTACTGAATACCCCACAGAGTCCGAAGCATGCCATATACTTTGCCAATAGTGCTAAGAATATGGTTGTTCCACGTCAAAGTTCTATTGAAAACTATTCCTAGGTTTTTTGCTGTGTCCACGTATTTTATCACAGAATTGTTGAGTTTTACCTCGTTATAGCCGTCAAGGTTTAAATATTTCTTGTAGATAACAATGTACTGGGACTTGCTTGGATTAAGCGCCAAGCCATTGTCAGACGCCCACTGATTCAAGCAATATAAGTCTGTGTTTAGGTTAGTAATATGTACATGCATTGACAGATACTAGGGGACAACAAAGATACAGTTGGACGTCATCTGCGTAAACGTGAATATTACTATATTTCAAAACAGTTGGAAGGTCATTAATGTACAACGTGAACAGTAGAGGACCAAGAATTGATCCTTGCGGAACACCTTTAGAAATAGCCAACGGGTTAGACACACTGTCACGTACACTTACGGATTGCGAACGGTGAACAAGATAAGACTTTACTAGGTTTACTGCCGATGTTGAAAAGTTGAATAGGCTGTCAAGTTTTAAGCACATTAATTTGTGGTCAACGGTGTCAAAAGCTTTTGAGTGGTCAAGAAGAGTTAAAAATGTTACGTGATTTTTGTCAATATTTAGCCGAATATCGTCCGAGACTTTAATGAGCGCTGTAATACAACTTCTATTTGTAGTAAAGCCTGATTGGTGCGGGGTCATCAAGGAGTTCTTTGATATAAAGTGGTTGATTTGCTTGCTCTTAATTTTTTCCAGTACCTTAGATAAATAAGGAAGTATCGTAATGGGCCTATATTCACCATTGGGCTTTTTAACCGGAATGATTTTGGCCATTTTCCAGCAGTTTGGAAATGAAGACGTAGTCAGAATAGTATTAAATGCATAGGTGCTAGGTGCATAACAGATATTATTATTACTACCAGCGGGCACTTGGACAAATTTTTCATTAAGCTCATTCACATTAAGGGATTCATTGCCCGGAATGTTTCTATTACCAATGCCGATTTCGCGAATATGATTCCATGTTTGCCTAGAACCTACGGCAGAGCTAAATTTTTGTTCATAGAATTTAGATTTTTGTGCCTTAATGGCCTTGGTAACTTCTCTTCTTAGGATCTTGTAGTCGAGATAGTTATTTTCCGACTTGGATTGTTTCCATCTATTATACGCCTTATTTCGCTTGTCAATTGGTTTCCTAATGTCATTATTGAACCATGGCTTGCGCCTCACTATGTTTGTTCTAGTAACAAGCGGTACAAACTTATCAAAAAGTGTGCTGATGTTTTTTTGTAGGAAGCATATCTGTTCTTCCGCCGAAACCAAATTTTGAACAGATTTCCAGTCGACAGCGTCCACAGCTAACTCAAGATGGTTATAATTAATATGCATGAAGTCGCGATATGTATATTGAAACGTATCATACGTAAAAGTAAAATCGTAAATAAGAAAAATTAAATCATGCTTTGAGAAGTTTGGTACAGATAGTTGGTCATAGAGAATTACTTTAGTTATTTCATTTACAAAGAATACGTCTAATAGGGTGTTGTTAGTTTGCGTAAAATGGGTAGGTATCGTATTGTTCACCGAGTACAGACCGAGATTTTCCATCGAGAGCGAGAATTTGGTTTCCGTTAGTAAGTTACTGTTAAAATCACCAGTTATAATAATGTCACTATAGTTTAAACTCAGATTTTCAACAAAATCAACGAAATTGGAATATGCAATCTGGCGATTAGGTCTATATACACATCCAACTAAAATTGTATTTGTTTTAGATGCCAGCTCGACGAAAATACACTCAACACTTTCTAAAGGTTCAGATTTACATTTAAGTTTACACGAAATGCCAGATTTTACATATATAGCGACACCACCACCATTCCCGATTCTGTCTAGACGAAACACTTTATAGCCACTAATACATATTAAGTTATCAATATGACACGAAGAGAACCAAGTCTCAGATACACATACAACATCAACATTGGAGCATTCAAATATGTATCTAAATTCGTCAATTTTAGGTTGGAGGCTTTGAGCATTAAGATGGCATACTCTTAGACCGCGTTTTTGATTGCCAATGAGCCGGATCAAATTATAGGTGCCGTCTTTGGAGCCACCATGTTTTTTACTGTTCATATAAACAATGCAGAGCAATAAACGCTGCACACTGGGGGCGATGACAAATAATAACCACATATACATACATAGCACTCAGAATGGATAAAGGGGTAAGGTGAGAAAAGAGAAAGTTAAAGCAAATCAAGATATAAGAAAAGGAAAAAATACAAAGAACATTACAATAAATCTTAGAAACTAGTCATTTGCTGTCAGCAGTTAACGCTTTAATTTCATCTATGCTGACTACTTTAACCGCGGCTTCATTTGGCCGCACACGAACAAACACCTGTCCCTTAAAAGAGAAGGCAGATGTTACACACTTTTGCCTTTTCAGTTGAGTGGCGAATTGCATCACCGCACGCGTACGCCTGGTGAGAGATTCATTTAGATGTATTGTTCCTTCGGATTGGCGCCCAATATCACTTAGCTCAATACCTCTTTTGTTTAATTTGAAAAACTTGGCAGCGGCAGCAAATAACAGGGAGCGATCATGGGAGGAGACTGTAGGGTTTATAATATATGTATCTACTTTATTAATTTGAACTTGTTTTAATATTTTTATTTTCATATATAAATTTGTTTTTCAATATTTTTCAATTTGATTTTTTAATAATTAATTTTCTGAATGTATAAAATAAAGTTGTAAAAATAAAATATTTTAAATAGAATAAAAACATATTCTATATTGGCGATCCTGCATTTATAAATACTCATTTTAAAAATTCATCAATAACCATCATTGAAACAATAATAACAATTGTGAACCCGTTCGTATTTTCACTTTGGTCACTTACTCCCGTTTTTACATATAACGCTACAAACCGACGCACCATATCTTGCAGTAATATTTCACAAGAATTTATAATAAAAGGAAATCATCGATTCAACGTATTATTAATTGTTAGAAGCTGGCTTAACATTAACCCAGGACATTTTGTGCACTCACAAAGTTAACATTTCCGAGCGTTGCAAGCAAACCAAGAGTGCGAATACTCGAATACTCGAATACCGAAAGCAAAAGATTTGTTATAAATTTGACTACTTTTTTGAATTAAAACATTGCGAAATAAACAATCTCAACATTCAACATCAAATTCAGCACCAACAATCCGCACAACATCACTTCAAATATTCACATTTAACGTCGCTACAACCATCACAGTGTCTACAACAACGCAATAACACTCCAGATCATCTATAATCTCTTTTATAATTACAAATACTACAACCATTTTTTGCTGAACATTTTGTGTGCAATCAAGTTCGTATCTTAAATCTTTTATTAAAATAAAATTATTACAAATATTAAATATTAATTCTTAATATTAATATTATTTAAATTATTATTATTACTTATATTTAATTTACTTTTGTAAACTTTCTCTCCAATTATTTTTTTTTATATGCCACTATCACGTTCACCTATACGTACACGCAACTTCACAACAATGGAAAACCAAAATAACAATCCAACTTACACTTCAGACTTAAACACTACACAAAATATACACAATGATAATTTAACTCAAAACACTAATAACTTAAGAACAAATTTTTCAAAATCAATTAAATTACCTCCATTTTGGGAAGAATGTCCTGAAGCTTGGTTTCTTCTTGTAGAAGGACAATTTGAAATCAATAATATTCAAGACGATAATATAAAATTTCAAAACATACTTATTGTTTTACAACGTGAAACAATTTCCAAAATTTTGGATGTTATCAATCCACCTCCTTTTATGAATAAGTACGCTACTATTAAGAAAGCGTTGTGTGAAAGATTTTCTCTTAGCGAAGAAAAAAGATTAGAAAAGTTATTTTCAAATACAGAACTAGGCGATCGTTCTCCATCAGAACTTTTTAGATATATGAAGTCTCTAATAGGTTCTGATTCTATCGTCAGTAAGGAATTACTTTTCAAATTGTGGATCCGAAAATTACCACAACAGATACAAATTCATTTAACATCAAGTAATAATCAAAATAAAGATGAAAATGTTATTCTTGCAGATAAACTTTTTGATTTATTAAATCAATCTCAATCTTCTAAATCTTTGTCAATAGCAAGTGTTGAAAATAACATCCTCGAACAATGTATTAAAAATTTAACAGAATTAACTACTGCAATTTATCAAAATTTAAACAAAATTACTTCTGATATTAATGAATTACAAATTAGATCAAGATCTAGAAATAGAAATAGAAATAGAAGTAATTCTAATTCAAGAAAATTTTCTAGATCAAAAGATAATATTATTCAAACCATTTGTTGGTATCATAGAAAATTTAAAAATAATGCTTTAAAATGTATTAAACCCTGTAGTTTTAATACAAATGAAAAACAAATTTATATATGAAAATAAAAATATTAAAACAAGTTCAAATTAATAAAGTAGATACATATATTATAAACCCTACAGAGACCAGTTTAACAATCAGCGGTGTATTTTTCGCTTTGCTGTTGCGAACACGAAAAGCCGATCGATATGGGAGAGGATTCAGCTGCATAACTTGACAGATTTTATTGAAAATTTCCCCTACCTTTTCGTCTGGCACTTGCGGAATGCCGCTGATAACAACATCTGTTTCAACGCTTTTGTTTTCCATTTCTTTGTGGTCGCCCTCAATTTGTTCAATTTTACGCTCAAAAGTTCTTAGGTCTCTCTTCATGTTGGCCAGCTCAGCAGTCGCCTCTCCCAGTTTCTGCATAATAGCGTCAGCTGACTCCTTTACCACCTCTCTTACAACTTCTGTCATAGCACTCATAAGCTTCGCTTCAAGCTGCGAGATCCACGCAATGTCGGGCAAGGCACTCTTAGGCGTAGTTGCGAGTATCTTATTCGGTGAAGCGATTACCAGGCGAGCAGATTTTGTGCGAGTAGTCATTATTTAATGAATGCTGAGCAATTGCAGCGATAGACGGATAAGAAAATGAAATAGAGACAAAAACAAAAGCACCAACGCACAACCGCACAGCTGTTAACACAGAAGAGAATATATCCAGCTAATCGTTGTCAATAAACGGCAGTGACAGCAACAGCGGGAGCAAAGTACACAAACGGCTCGACGTAGTTGTTTTTGTTTACTTATTGTTCACACAAGTTATGGTTGGAATGATGTTTTATTTTATTCTATTTTATTTTTATTGATTTAATAATTTACTCTTTTGATTGATGGTTTGATGAGTTTGCGATTTATGGTTTTGATTACTTCTGATTAGAATTTAGATTTATAACAACTTTGATAATAATAATTTACAAGATATACAAGGAAATGAGGAGCGATAATCAAAGCACGTCCGCACAGTTCAACTGCAATAGTGGTATTACTTACATGTTTTAATGAACGCAAAGTCTGCAAAACATAAGTATAACACCTTTCCCTTTGAATAAAAAGTATTTCACTTCGATTTAGTTTTAAAATGATGGAATAATTCACTCTAAGTAAAGACAAGCTTTGCCTTCACAACTCTTGATACTTACAATTGAACTTCTCACACTGAATAGTTGACATAAACTAAACCCATGGCCGAAAAACGTTGCAATGTTCAAAAAAGTTATTACTATGAATCTAACGGAAACCTACGCATTGGTTTTGATGATTGTTTTTGGTAATCTTATATCATATATGTTGAAATAAGTGATAAGTGCCCTGAGGCACTCTTACCCGTTGCAGGGTTAAGGGGATCGGATTATTTAGAGGCCAGAAAAAAGTCGCTTTATTGAATTTTTATTTTTATAATAAGAAAAATTGTAGACAATTCCTTTAAATAGTATATTTTAGAGCATATCTGAAATTTTTTTTAATAACTGAACGATTCAAAAATGGTGAAAAATGGCAGAGGAACGTGTCGCAGCTGATACCGTCCATTGGCGTGCAAAGTAGCTTCCATAATTCTTAACTGTTACAGTAAATATAAATATCTTGTTAATTCGTATACTTTTTTACTTTATATGAACCTCAGAAAGCCATGAAAATTGAAAATGAATAATTTTTTCCTATGTTTGAACTTTGAAATCGATTTCATATCCCTGTTTCACATAGAACAGTTTACCATACTTTACAAAATAGAAGTTGAATCAGATTGATAGGTGAGATAGTTTTCGCGCAATCGTACACGCCAATTGCAAAAACGTGGTTTTCAGAAAGCGCACTTCAAAGTTTTGATAAAGTGCAACGAAAGAAGAATTTTCGTCGACGCACTTGTCTAATACCTGAAATATCTTTTGAACCACTTCGAAATCAGAGCTAATATTTTTCACATATTTTTTTAGATGGTTTTAGAAGACAAGTTAATTTTTTACACTTCACACTTTGTGATATTAGGAAAAAAAACTTAAAAATTCGAAATTTGACACTGAAGATGGCACAACGCCGAAACCGGTTTGTCTCCAAACCACACTTCACAAGGGATGACGGAAATTCGTTCCAACAAATATCAACACATAACAATGGTTTGCTTTCTTAAATCAAACCAATAATAATCATTTTTTTCACATTCTGATACCTTTACTACACTCGAAAAATAATGCCACTCATGCCCCCACAAATTCCGATGGGGATAATGTCGTGTACTTTTTTTTTTAAATTTACCCCAAGAAGATTTCTTGCTACTACAAAAATGTTGTTTTACGTAAATGTAATCAAGTATGCTTACTCGTTGTATTCAGTTGAAAAATACGGCTATACGAGCAATTCAAAGAACATTACCTCCTTCTACTCTATTTACAAAATCTAAAATAATTTAACAACATTTAATCAAAGTTCCCAATTTTTTTAAAAACGTTTTTATAATTTTTTTGAGTATGCAGTGCAGAAAGTGTAAGTTTGACGTATCTACAAGTTATTACTGATTTTTGACAATATTTTTAATGGCAGTTTCCTCCACACAACGTGAAACTGCGATTATATTTTATATGAAAGGAATAGCGAAAGAGCATCAGTAAAAAAATTGTTAAAAATCAGTGGTAATTCGTAGCCACTACTTTGTTGTACTAAAATTGAATAAGCTACATATCTGCATAACCGAAAAAATTCTAAACATTTTATTTAAAAAGTTCGAAATTTTGATGACATTTTATATACATAACTGTTCTCTAAATTGTTTATTAAATTTAAAAATTTTAAAATTGTTTTTGATGGTGTTTGTTAGAGAATTAACGATGTTTTAATTGAAAAGTAAATTTAAATATTTGGAGGACAAATAAATTGCTCAAATGTGTTCGTGCTATAATTTGTGAACAGAGTGTACTAAAAAAATTATCTACCTTCTAAAATAATTTGAAAACAATGAATACTTCTCTTGGCTTAACTTTAATAAAACCACTAATTTGGCCGTATTTAACGATACCTGTATCGACTGCTTATGTTGAAGAAATTTTTTTGAAACTTTTTTTTGGAAACATGAATGGTCGTCGCATTTTTTGGTTTTTTGCTGTTGTATGCATAGATGAAGATGTTATATGTAGGTATGTATGTAAATAAAGATTTCTTTGCGGTGAATCAGGGAAGTAAATTATCAGTGTGTTAATTGAAATTTTAGTTCCCTGAGAATAATGTAGATTTTCCAGCGATAACAAGTACACAAGAGCTTTTGTTATAAAAATGGTTGTTCTTATTTTAAAGGTGAATATCAACCTGACCACAAAACAACCACAGAGAATTGGGTGTAAAAATATTGGCAAATACAAAGCTCACGTAGGTATTTTGTGCCTCTACCTCTGGTGCTTAAAAGAAGTTCAACCTTCAATCCGCTCGCACACAAAGTCCAACAGAAAATTAAAGCTTTTTAATGTCCTGTAATATGTTTTTACGGCCGCGGAGCACGCTGGGCAAGGTAATTAAATTTAACACTTGACAACTACATTTTCAGATAATAAGAAAAAATCTTAAAAATAACGACAGCAAATTGGAAAAGTTCGCTCAAAAAGCTGAACAGATTTATTTAGATTTTTCATCATTACCCAACCATTCTTACTTTCGTAAGTATGAGACCATAAATATAGTAATTAAAAAATGCGCAAAAGGCATTAGCAGAAACTATAAAATACGCACCACTGAAATTCCATAGTAAAATTTCACGTATGTACGAATGTACATATGTTTGCATGTTTGCATGTATGCAAGTAAGCAATGTCAACTTGCGCTTAAAATTACGTTGCCCATCGCACACTGTGGCAAGAATCCCTGATAACTAACATAAAATAAATTAAAGATTTTAAGGCCGTTTGCAACATCTCTGGTTAATCGCTTAATCGGAACTTAAAGTGCCGTTTAAGACCGTCCGTCTGATAAGCAACCGCTGAATAGTAAGCCGAATTATACCTAACCGCCGGTGATTTTAACCAGACATGGTGCAAACGGCCCATTCTTATTGTATCTAACACTGAAATATAGCCAGTCGGTAGTTGTGTTGGAATAAATATATAAAATTACATTTTCCACCACAAATTTTACAACAAATATACATTAAAAATAGATTTCTCAGCCTTTAAACAAAAAAAAAAATTATATTTTTTACATAAATCCCATACGAAATTATAAATCTTACTCTAGTAGCCCCAGGCGTGAGTTTTACGTAAAAATAAGCAACCATAACATTACGGGAAAAAAAACCTGCTATGCTGCTAATAATTTTAATTTTTTCTGCACGGGTATTTTATAAATTACCAACATGAAATGTTTATAAAAAATAAAAAGATTCAAATTTTATCATTTGGTCTCATCCTATAAGGAGGCATAAACAATAATATTAAAGCGACAAGGAATTGTCTCCCTTATGTGCTTAAAGAAAGTAAGCTTTCAATCCTTAAGCACGCCAAATCCATCAAGGAACTCAAGCTTAACCCTCTAAAAGGCAAATCCCTAAATTTACGAAAACAAAAACCACATAATTTTTTTGTGTGCAGTTATTGCCTATAGAATCAATTAAACTGATTTGAATGTTACGTTTTTATTTTTCTTAACCCCTGGACAAAAAATATGGGAAGAGTGCCTCAGGGCACTGTTGGCTTTTAAGCCCAAAAAAGACATTTCACAGTTTGTTGAATTTTTATTTATATATTAACTTAACTGTTCTTATCGCCATTACTTGCGATGGTAATCATAAAAACAATTTTTTGCATTTAAACAACACAAATGAATATGACATTTCGTACATATACACTGAGTTTGCGATTTTTTACAAAATTTACACCATCTCTTTCCTCCTTCTTTACCAAGCCATTTGGGAAAATGACCAACGTTGTCGAAGCGCATATCGTCAACAGGATGCTTAGTTTTTGACCAACTCTCGAACAACTTGGTTGCGGATTATCTTTTGTAGTTGTCGGATAGAGACATGGACGACCAGTTGTACGTTTTTTTGTGTGCGACACAAGACCCGCAGCAATTTCTTCACGGAATTTAGGTAACTGAAGCAACTTCTGATCTTCGACTGAGGTGTTACTGGAATTATTGCATTTCTCAGCATGTATGCGTCGGTTTAAAATATAAGAGTTTGTAGCTGAAATGTCTACAAATGGTAAATAGTCGAGTTATAGCATCGCGCGTCTTTGTTTGAATATGGTAACGTCCCATTATTCCATCCATCAAATCCACACCTCCCATATGGCTGTTATACTCACGTATTATGTGTGGACAATCAACTTCAATATATTATTTTGCTTTGCGATCATAACGAGATGCCTTTGCTATTTGCAAGTTGGGATTTATCCTAATGAACGGCTTAATACCTACGTAAGTGGAAGCCAAGCGTAGACATCTATTATCTTTCCACAAACCGGTGGAAATGTCAACTCCAAATGCAGAGCCTACAAACTCCGTGCAGTAACCTCTTTGTTCATTTTTGACGGAATTATCCGTGGGTAATTTACAATTCGGGATTCGGTTGACGCGCACCGCTCCTAAACCGTATATTCCTCTCGCTCGCAAGCAAACTAACAATGGCAGCGACGTGTAAAAATTATCGAAATATATAATATGGTGCGCAAAATTGGTCACTGTTTGTGTTAAACGCACCACAAAATTTGAAGTTGCACCAAGGTCCGGTGTACCAGGTAATACAATGTTATCACCAGCACCGTTGTAAATTTCAAATCTGTAAGCATAACCAAAAGAATCGCACAAAACAAACAATTTGATTCCCCATTTGTGTGGCTTATTTGGAATGTATTGTCGAAGGTGATGTCGTATTTTTGTGTTGCACATTTGTTCGTCAACACAGAGTCGAGCATATTTTGGTACCGAATCAAAGTGTTTATTGAGTTCGGTGGCCAAATTACGAATGCGAAAAAGTGCATCGTTACCGGGTTGTCCTTTCGAGACTCGTTCGCTTTCATCCCTGAATGAGAAAAAGCTTTTTATTGCCTTAAATCGTTTACTACTCATAGTATTTCGAATCGGCGCGAAGGCACTACGTCCCCAATAGCTGTCCAAATTCGAATATCGATAAATAGACATATATATAAGTATTCCAATGTAATGGTAAAGTTCATCAACATCAGTCTTGAACTGGGTATTGAAGTTTTGAGTAAGCGCTGTCCGATTAGTTTCCTCGACCATCATTTGCATTATCTCGTTTGTAAAAAATTAGCAGAAAATTTCTTTTGGCGTCTTAAGAGATTTGATTTCAAGTGGTAAAGAAGCGTTTCCTCTGAAGGCTACATCATTCGTGTGCAATTCCATTGATCGCTGTCGCCACTGAATTTTCATAAACTCGCTTGCATTCTTACTTATTGATTCTAAACCTACTAAATAAAACAGTTGTTTTCGAAATAACAATGTAATTAATTCTCAACTCTTACTTGCGCCGAAGAAACCACCAGCAGATGGTTCACACAATGGGCCATTATTATTTATTGTTAGTAAGGGAGAGCGTAGTCTTTTCTTTGGATTTTTATCGGATGCATTATTTTCGGATATATAAATCAATGTCGATGATGCTGAAGGCAAGTCGAGTGATGCCGAACTAATATTCGGTGACATGTTACCTACGTTGGCAATATATAAATCACTATTGTCAATCTTTTCCAGGCATTCTGAAATAAACTCGTCGTCTTCTGAGGTAATTTCATCAGGCACATAGCTAGGATCTTCATCAGAACAGCTAAAATTGTTTTCCTCGTCACTCTCAATAGAATTCATAAGTTCCAGCAATTGATCCTTGCTCAAAGAGGATAACTTTACACGTTTCTGATATCTAAATGCCATTTCTTTAATTTTCACTATATACATAAATATAAAAATAATGTTGATTGACGCAAACGTCAAGCTGTGTGGTTGTGTTTACTTTGCTCTCTTAAAAATATTGTTATAAAACAATTTTAATATCAAATTAATCAAAAGAAATTTCATTAAATTGTGATTAAATCAATTTTGTGCACTTCAAGCTAAGTATAAAGTGATTTGGTGCAATATTCATTTAATAATCTTTAACTTATAAAAAATCTCATTTAAATCTTTGTTGTGTTGTGTGCCGAGTCATAATTTTTCTTGTAGTACAGTTGTTGTTGCCAATTGTTTTGTTTTTGCATTTGCGGCTGTTGCTGTTTGTGCGCGCACTCTTTGTTACTCCTTTTAGCTTTCACAGCTGTTTGCGTGATTTGTTAAGTGTCAATAAAACTGTGTATCCCAAACTGTTCTAACTGCCTTACCGACTTCTATACTGCTTTTTTTGCTAAACTGCTTTTTTTGCTAAACTGCTTACCACTGTTAGATCCTTTCTTCTGCTAGTCCTATAAATTGTAATTTTAATTCTAATTAATTTTCTCCTAAATAATATACCATGTCTTGTAATTATCCTAACTGCCAAGTTAAGAGTGGGTCTGAACGCTTTGTGTCTTGCTGGCTTTGCGATGGGCTTGCCCACATGAAGTGTGCTGGTTTGACAGGTAGAGTGTTAGATTTGATTGATGATGGTAAGGGTGTCCGCTGGTCTTGTCTGAAATGTAGGTCAACTGAAGTTGATCTTTTTAAATTTTTTAGGCAGTGTAGGAACGGTTTCTCTGAGATTGGTAAGGAGCTAAATGTTCTTACCGAAAAATTCAAACACTATGAAAACGTATTTAATTCTTTTAAATGCTTAGAGAATACGAGTATTCCTATTAGCCGTAATAGTAAACGGAAACGTATTGAGAGTCCGTCTGACGAAGCTGAGCCAAATCCTATTCCGACGACAATTATTTCTTCTCCCTCAGGGGAGTTGATTAGTTTCTCCTCGCCTTGTCCTCAGGCTGTTGAACCTTCTACATCAAAAGCTGCTGCACAGAGATCAGTTCAAAAGGAAAGCAGCGAAAGCAAAAATTCTGCTGCGGTTTCTGTGGCGCCTGCTAGGGGGCTGGTTGTGGTTCCTCAGAGAAAATCTATTTTTATATCAAGATTTTCCAGTGATACCACAGTTGAGGATATCAAGTTTCACATTTCATCTAAGGTTAAGACTGATGACATAACTATCAGGAAATTTAACTTTAATTACAAGAGAAACATTTCTTCATTTAAAATCGATGTAACTTCCGAAAACTTTAATATACTTTTAAATAGCTCTTTTTGGCCGACTGGGGCTTTTGTTCGCGAATTCGAGTTTAAACCCAACATAAATAATAAAAACTTAGCAAAAATCTCTAATCCTAATCCGGAGTCAAAAAACTGATAAAAACTAAACTTGATATATATTACCAAAATGTTAGAGGCTTGAATACAAAACTAACTGACTTGCTTTTGAAGAGTTATCACTGTAATTTTAACATTATAGCTGTTACTGAAACTTGGCTTAAACCTCACGTTTTTGATTCGGAGATTCTTTGCAGTGAATATCATATTTACAGAAATGATCGAGAGTGCAGGATCGGTGGAGGTGTTCTTTTTGCTGTCCATTCTTCATTACCATCTGAAGTGGTGAACGTCCCTATCATTGAGTCTACTGAATTTAAGTGCATACGAGTGCAATTAAGCAAGTCTTATATTTATTTAGCCCTCTGCTATATACCTCCTCAGTCTGACTTGTCGGTATATAGTGATCATATTTCCTTACTTGGGATTGTGGACTCAATGCTTAGGCCTCCCGACTCATTGATTGTGTTGGGTGATTTTAATCTCCCAAACATTTCTTGGAATATGATTGATGGTCATATCGTACCTTCCATTAACAACGCCTTTCTGGAGGGAATGACTGAACTTTGTCTGAACCAGGTTAATACCCTACAAAACAAGTTGGGGAGGGTCTTGGATTTGATTTTTGTTGACAACAAGTACAGGGCCTCCTTAAATCGATGTGATCCATTGGTTTTGCCTGAGGATGTATATCATCCTGCAATTGAATTGTCATACGAGATCATAGACGGAGAGCGGGTTTCTGGATCGAAAGCTTTTAATTCTAATGACAGCTTCGATTTTAGAAAAGCTAATTTTAAAAAATTAAACTATGACTTATCTAAAATAACTTGGCCTTACTACAATGGCGATATTGAGCGTAATGTTTTGGACTTCAACAATACTTTATACAACTTATTTCTTAAACATGTACCTAAAGGTTCTTGTATTCGTGATGAATCAGCCCCTTTATGGTTCACTAAAGACTTGAGAACTTTAAAAAATAAAAAATCGCGTTCTTTTAAAATATATAAAAGTACTGGTCGTCATGTGGATTATCTTAATTATTCAGTCTTGCGACATAAATATCTAGAATTAAATAAAAACTGTTATGAAAAATACTTGAATAAAATGAAAATGAACATTATCCACGACCCGAAAGCTTTCTATGGTTTCGTTAATTCTAAGCGCAGAGTAAATGCATTCCCTTCCGCAATGAAATATCAAAGTACTGTGTCATGTGATAACGAGATTATTTATTTATTTATTTATTTATTTATTTATTTGTAAAATAGTCTATGAATACATAATTTATTCTTACAGACTAACAACGAGTGGTAGAAAATTATTCAAAAATAGAATATAGCGTATTCAGAAAGTCGTTTTTGCAGACTGAGAAATCAATATCTCTACTGCTTGCTATGCGATTAAGATCAATTAAAGCTCTTGTGATGGGAGCATTAAATGCATATACAGTTTTTATGGAACCAACATAAAATGTATCAAAGTGACGTAAATTTCGTAATGGTGTATTAAAGCGAATGCGTTCAAGAAGGGAAGCACAATCTACACCCGCATTGATGATATCGAACACAAAAGATAATGAGAGTATCGCTCTTCTACTCTCTAGCGATTTTAGATTTATTAGCATACATCTAGCGTGATATGGGGGAATCGGGTCGCTAAAATGTATTCTTCGTAAGGCATATCGAATAAACACCTTTTGAATTTTTTCTATGCGATTAATGTAGCAAGCATGATAGGGCCTCCAAACAAAAGAGGCGTACTCAAGTCTAGATCTGACAAGGGCTGTAAAAAGTAACTTTAAAGTGTAAGGATCTGAGAATTCTGAACTATTTCGTCGCACGAAAGCCAGCATTGCCAATCTATTTGCCCAGTTCTTTAAATCTAACTACACCACTCAATTTAAATATAACTGTATTTCCTATCCATACAAGCTGAGCCCCAATAACTCTATTAATATTCCAGTCATATCATCAGATGATGTTTTTCATTATTTAATATCTTTAAAAGAATCATTCAAGTACGGCCCTGATATGATCCCGACATGTTTCCTAAAAAAATGTGCAAAGCACCTGTACCTGCCATTATCGAACTTGTTTAATTTGTCCCTCCAGCAAGGAGTTTTTCCGTCAATATGGAAACAGTCTTACATAATCCCCCTTCATAAATCTGGAAGCAGGTCTTCTATTGAAAACTATCGTGGTATAGCTAAACTCTCTTCTATCCCGAAGTTGTTTGAAGCTATTGTTACCAATCAAATGACTTATCCGATTTCCTCAATAATAGCAAATTGCCAACATGGCTTCTGTAAGGGCAAATCGACCATTACAAATTTACTTGAATTTACCACCCATGTTTCAAATGGGTTTAGGGAATGCATTGATACTGATGTTATATATACTGATTTTAGTAAAGCATTTGACAAAGTATGTCACTCTTTACTCATCCGTAAACTAGATCTGCTTGGTTTTCAACCTGGTATCCTCTGTTGGATGTCTTCTTATCTCTCCGGTAGGACGCAAAAGGTAGTTTTTAAAAATTTTCATTCTGGGATCATCGATGTTTCCTCGGGAGTTCCTCAGGGCAGCCACCTCGGACCGATTCTGTTCCTGCTATTCATAAACGACATTTCTACAGTAGTAAAGTATTCTAAAATATTGATGTACGCGGATGATGTTAAACTTTTTAAGACTTATGCCTCGGCTGAAGAAAGATCCTTGCTGCAGCAAGATTTGGACAGCATAGTCAATTAGTGCAGTATTAATTATATGCCGCTTAACCTTAACAAATGTAAATTCATGTGCTTTTCTCGACGAACCATTCAGCCGGCCTCCTACAAAATAAATAACTACGTCCTAGAACATGTAAACAGTTTTGTTGACCTGGGTGTTGGTATGGATTGTAAACTCAATTTTAATTTTCATATTAGTTCCACAGTTAATAAAGCAAGGGGTGTACTGGCTTTTGTAAAGCGTTGGTCAAAGGAATTCCGCGGCCCGTATATAACTAAAACACTTTTTACTTCATTAGTAAGACCAATACTGGAGTATGGTTCCATAGTTTGGAATCCTCGTTATCAGGTCCACTCAGACCAACTAGAGTCAATACAAAAACAATTCTTACTTTTTGCTTTGAGAAATCTTCGATGGGATTCGCCATACAATCTTCCCCCTTACACTAGTCGTTTAAAACTTATTAATCTTCCTACTCTTTCGAGTCGCAGAGAAATGTTAGGTATAATATTTTTCGTAAAATTAGTCAATGGATGGATCTCAAGTCCATTTCTTCTAGAGCAAATTAATTTTAATGTACCCTCCCGTGCAACGAGAAACTTTAAACCACTTTTCTTGAAACTATGCAGAACTAACTTTGAGTTGAATGAACCGTTTCGGGGTTTATGCCAAGACTTTAACAATCATTCCAGCACCTTTGATGTATCGGACTCACTTTTTATAATTAAAAGAACTATTCTATCCTCTCTTAATAACAGCTAACGATCCAATTTTCTTACTTTGCATTTCTCTAACTTTGTATTCGGCTGATGAATTCTTATTCTGTAGCTGAGCAGCTTGGGATCTCGACGCTTAACAAACTTTCTTCTGTCACGACTCGGCACCTAAGATTTGTATATTTAAAAAACATCCGTACGTTATGCGGATTGAGCCCCTCGTGCCGGTTGGGCGGGAAAGTGGGTTTCCGTTGGGTTATAAAAAAAAAAAAAAACAAAAAAAAAAAAAAAAAAAAATAATGTAACGGAATTATAACACAAACTTCAATACAAGGAAGCGATAAATTTGCACCAGAACGCGCATAAGTGCCCTGAGGCACTCTTCAGTTTTTCGCATCTAATTTCACACTTACATGTTTTAATGAACGCAAAGTCTGCAAAACATAAGTATAACACCTTTCCCTTTGAATAAAAAGTATTTCACTTCGATTTAGTTTTAAAATGATGGAATAATTCACTATAAGACAAGCTTTGCCTTCACAACTCTTGATACTTACAATTGAACTTCTCACACTGAATAGTTGACATAAACTAAACCCATGGCCGAAGAACGTTGCAATGTTCAAAAAAGTTATTACTATGAATCTAACGGAAACCTACGCATTGGTTTTGATGATTGTTTTTGGTAATCTTATATCATATATGTCGAAATAAGTGATAAGTGCCCTGAGGCACTCTTACCCGATGCCAGAAAAAAGTCGCTTTATTGAATTTTTATTTTTATAATAAGAAAAATTGTAGACAATTCCTTTAAATAGTATATTTTAGAGCATATCTGAAATTTTTTTTAATAACTGAACGATTCAAAAATGGTGAAAAATGGCAGAGGAACGTGTCGCAGCTGATACCGTCCATTGGCGTGCAAAGTAGCTTCCATAATTCTTAACTGTTACAGTAAATATAAATATCTTGTTAATTCGTATACTTTTTTACTTTATATGAACCTCAGAAAGCCATGAAAATTGAAAATGAATAATTTTTTCCTTTGTTTGAACTTTGAAATCGATTTCATATCCCTGTTTCACATAGAACAGTTTACCATACTTTACAAAATAGAAGTTGAATCAGATTGATAGGTGAGATAGTTTTCGCGCAATCGTACACGCCAATTGCAAAAACGTGGTTTTCAGAAAGCGCGCTTCAAAGTTTTGATAAAGTGCAACGAAAGAAGAATTTTCGTCGACGCACTTGTCTAATACCTGAAATATCTTTTGAACCACTTCGAAATCAGAGCTAATATTTTTCACATATTTTTTTAGATGGTTTTAGAAGACAAGTTAATTTTTTACACTTCACACTTTGTGATATTAGGAAAAAAAACTTAAAAATTCTAAATTTGACACTGAAGATGGCACAACGCCGAAACCGGGTTGTCTCCAAACCACACTTCACAAGGGATGACGGAAATTCGTTCCAACAAATATCAACACATAACAATGGTTTACTTTCTTAAATCAAACCAATAATAATAATTTTTTTCACATTCTGATACCTTTACTACACTCGAAAAATAATGCCACACATGCCCCCACAAATTCCGATGGGGATAATGTCGTGTACTTTTTTTTTTAAATTTACCCCAAGAAGATTTCTTGCTACTACAAAAATGTTGTTTTACGTAAATGTAATCAAGTATGCTTACTCGTTGTATTCAGTTGAAAAATACGGCTATACGAGCAATTCAAAGAACATTACCTCCTTCTACTCTATTTACAAAATGTAAAATAATTTAACAACATTTAATCAAAGTTCCCAATTTTTTTAAAAACGTTTTTATAGTTTTTTTGAGTATGCAGTGCAGAAAGTGTAAGTTTGACGTATCTACAAGTTATTACTGATTTTTGACAATATTTTTAATGGCAGTTTCCTCCACACAACGTGAAACTGCGATTATATTTTAAATGAAAGGAATTGCGAAAGAGCATCAGTAAAAAAATTGTTAAAAATCAGTGGTAATTCGTAGCCACTACTTTGTTGTACTAAAATTGAATAAGCTACATATCTGCATAACCGAAAAAATTCTAAACATTTTATTTAAAAAGTTCGAAATTTTGATGACATTTTATATACATAACTGTTCTCTAAATTGTTTATTAAATTTAAAAATTTTAAAATTGTTTTTGATGGTGTTTGTTAGAGAATTAACGATGTTTTAATTGAAAAGTAAATTTAAATATTTGGATGACAAATAAATTGCTCAAATGTGTTTGTGCTATAATTTGTGAATAGAGTGTACTAAAAAAATTATCTACCTTCCAAAATAATTTGAAAACAATGAATACTTCTCTTGGCTTAACTTTAATAAAACCACTAATTTGGCCGATTTTAACGATACCTGTATCGACTGCTTATGTTGAAGGAATTTTTTTGAAACTTTTTTTTTGGAAACATGAATGGTCGTCGCATTTTTTGGTTTTTTGCTGTTGTATGCATAGATGAAGATGTTATATGTAGGTATGTAAATAAAGATTTCTTTGCGGTGAATCAGGGAAGTAAATTATCAGTGTGTTAATTGAAATTTTAGTTCCCTGAGAATAATGTAGATTTTCCAGCGATAACAAGTACACAAGTGCTTTTGTTATAAAAATGGTTGTTCTTATTTTAAAGGTGAATATCAACCTGACCACAAAACAACCACAGAGAATTGGGTGTAAAAATATTGGCAAATACAAAGCTCACGTAGTCATTTTGTGCCTCTACCTCTGGTGCTTAAAATAAGTTAAACCTTCAATCCGCGCGCACACAAAGTCCAACAGAAAATTAAATTTAATTAAGCGCTGGGCAAGGTAATTAAATTTAACACTTGACAATTACATTGCGACAGCAAATTGGAAAAGTTCGCTCAAAAAGCTGAATATGTCTTAGAACAGATTTATTTAGATTTTTCATCATTACCCAACCATTCTTACTTTCGTAAGTATGAGACCATAAATATGGTAATTAAAAAATGCCCAAAAGGCATTAGCAGAAACTATAAAATACACACCACTCAAATTCCATAGTAAAATTTCACGTATGTACGAATGTACATATGTTTGCATGTTTGCATGTATGCAAGTAAGCAATGTCAACTTGCGCTTAAAATTACGTTGCCCATCGCACACTGTGGCAAGAATCCCTGATAACTAGCATAAAATAAATTAAAGATTTTAAGGCCGTTTGCAACATCTCCGGTTAATCGCTTAATCGGAACTTAAAGTGCCGTTTAAGACCGTCCGTCTGATAAACAACCGCTGAATAGTAAGCCGAATTGTAGCTAACCGCCGGTGATTTTAACCAGAGATGGTGCAAACGGCCCATTCTTATTGTATCTAACACTGAAATAAAGCCAGTCGGTAGTTGTGTTGGAATAAATATATAAAATTACATTTTCCACCACAAATTTTACAACAAATATACATTAAAAATAGATTTCTCAGCCTTTAAACAAAAAAAAAAATTATATTTTTTACATAAATCCCATACGAAATTATAAATCGTACTCTAGTAGCCCCAGGCGTGAGTTTTACGTAAAAATAAGCAACCATAACATTACGGGAAAAAAAACCTGCTATGCTGCTAATAATTTTAATTTTTTCTGCACGGGTATTTTATAAATTACCAACTTGAAATGTTTATAAAAAATAAAAAGATTCAAATTTTATCATTTGGTCTCATCCTATAAGGAGGCATAAACAATAATATTAAAGCGACAAGGAATTGTCTCCCTTATGTGCTTAAAGAAAGTAAGCTTTCAATCCTTAAGCACGCCAAATCCATCAAGGAACTCAAGCTTAACCCGCTACAAGGCAAATCCCTAAATTTACGAAAACAAAAACCACATAATTTTTTTGTATGCAGTTATTGCCTATAGAATCAATTAAACTGATTTGAATGTTACGTTTTTATTTTTCTTAACCCCTGGACAAAAAATATGGGAAGAGTGCCTCAGGGCACTGTTGGCTTTTTAGCCCAAAAAAGACATTTCACAGTTTGTTGAATTTTTATTTATATATTAACTTAACTGTTCTTATCGCCATTACTTGCGATGGTAATCATAAAAACAATTTTTTGCATTTAAACAACACAAATGAATATGACATTTCGTACATATACACTGAGTTTGCGATTTTTTACAAAATTTACACCATCTCTTTCCTCCTTCTTTACCAAGCCATTTGGGAAAATGACCAACGTTGTCGAAGCGCATATCGTCAACTCTCGAACAACTTGGTTGCGGATTATCTTTTGTAGTTGTCGGATAGAGACATGGACGACCAGTTGTAGGTTTTTTTGTGTGCGACACAAGACCCGCAGCAATTTTTTCACGGAATTTAGGTAACTGAAGCAACTTCTGATCTTCGACTGAGGTGTTACTGGAATCATTGCATTTCTCAGCATGTATGCGTCGGTTTAAAATATAAGAGTTTGTAGCTGAAATGTCTACAAAATGGTAAATAGTCGAGTTATAGCATCGCGCGTCTTTGTTTGAATATGGTAACGTCCCATTATTCCATCCATCAAATCCACACCTCCCATATGGCTGTTATACTCACGTATTATGTGTGGACAATCAACTTCAATATATTATTTTGCTTTGCGATCATAACGAGATGCCTTTGCTATTTGCAAGTTGGGATTTATCCTAATGAACGGCTTAATGCCTACGTAAGTGGAAGGCAAGCGTACACATATATTATCTTTCCACAAACCGGTGGAAATGTCAACTCCAAATGCAGAGCCTACAAACTCCGCGCAGTAACCTCTTTGTTCATTTTTGACGGAATTATCCGTGGGAAATTTACAATTCGGGATTCGGTTGACGTGCACCGCTCCTAAACCGTATATTCCTCTCGCTCACAAGCAAACTAACAATGGCAGCGACGTGTAAAAATTATCGAAATATATAATATGGTGCGCAAAATTGGTCACTGTTTGTGTTAAACGCACCACAAAATTTGAAGTTGCACCAAGGTCCGGTGTACCAGGTAATACAATGTTATCACCAGCACCGTTGTAAATTTCAAATCTGTAAGCATAACCAAAAGAATCGCACAAAACAAACAATTTGATTCCCCATTTGCGTGGCTTATTTGGAATGTATTGTCGAAGGTGATGTCGTATTTTTGTGTTGCACATTTGTTCGTCAACACAGAGTCGAGCATATTTTGATACCGAATCAAAGTGTTTATTGAGTTCGGTGGCCAAATTACGAATGCGAAAAAGTGCATCGTTACCGGGTTGTCCTTTCGAGACTCGTTCGCTTTCATCCCTGAATGAGAAAAAGCTTTTTATTGCCTTAAATCGTTTACTACTCATAGTATTTCGAATCGGCGCGAAGGCACTACGTCCCCAATAGCTGTCCAAATTCGAATATCGATAAATAGACATATATAGAAGTATTCCAATGTAATGGTAAAGTTCATCAACATCAGTCTTGAACTGGGTGTTGAAGTTTTGAGTAAGCGCTGCCCGATTAGTTTCCTCGACCATCATTTGCATTATCTCGTTTGTAAAAAATTAGCAGAAAATTTCTTTTGGCGTCTTAAGAGCTTTGATTTCAAGTGGTAAAGAAGCGTTTCCTCTGAAGGCTACATCATTCGTGTGCAATTCCATTGATCGCTGTCGCCACTGAATTTTCATAAACTCGCTTGCATTCTTCCTTATTGATTCCAAACCTACTAAATAAAACAGTTGTTTTTGAAATAACAATGTAATTAACTCTCAACTCTTACTTGCGCCAAAGAAACCACCAGCAGATGGTTCACACAATGGGCCATTATTATTTATTGTTAGTAAGGGAGAGCGTAGTCTTTTCTTTGGATTTTTATCGGATGCATTATTTTCGGATATATAAATCAATGTCGATGATGCTGAAGGCAAGTCGAGTGATGCCGAACTAATATTCGGTGACATGTTACCTACGTTGGCAATATATAAATCACTATTGTCAATCTTTTCCAGGCATTCTGAAATAAACTCGTCGTCTTTTGAGGTAATTTCATCAGGCACATAGCTAGGATCTTCATCCAGAACAGCTAAAATTGTTTTCCTCGTCACTCTTAATAGAATTCATAAGTTCCAGCAATTGATCCTTGCTCAAAGAGGATAACTTTACACGTTTCTGATATCTAAATGCCATTTCTTTAATTTTCACTATATAAATATAAAAATAATGTGAAATAATGTAACGGAATTATAACACAAACTTCAATACAAGGAAGCGATAAATTTGCACCAGAACGCGCATAAGTGCCCTGAGGCACTCTTCAGTTTTTCGCATCTAATTTCACACTTATTGTATTTATTTTATTTATTTATTTGATTATTAAGGTACATGCACAACAACCAGAGGTTTTAAATTACAGTGCATGTACTCGTAGATACCTAATTATAACTAATTATAACATAAAATTTGTCTTAAATGTAGACTTAGATTTAGACTTAACAAAAAATACAAATATATGAATTTAAATAGATATTAAGATAGAAGATATAATAAGATTAGTAAGAAGGTTTAGTAGAAGAAAAAAGGGACAGAAGAGATCAATAGATTCAAAAAGAGGAGTTAATGGTATCCATATCAATTATTTAGTAAAGTGACACATGAGTTCACCTTTGAATCGCAGCGTGGTTTTATTATTCCTAATCGCTGGTGGTAAACAATTCCAAAGACGGACCGAGTACACAAGGAATTGACGTTCAGAGGTCAGGCAACTCGATTTCAAAGACGAAATAGTCGGAAACCGGGAAGATCTGGTCCATGACAGTCGTTCCTTCAGATAACTCGGCTCCTTAGTTGTCATGACTTTATGCAATAACGTTAAGCACCTGACTTTGAGTATGTCAGCAAAAGTTATAGAAAAGATTTTCAACGCGAATTCAGAAATGTGCTCATAACGTTTAATACCAAAAATATATCGCGCGATATTATTGTACAGAACATTAAGTTTCCTACTACATATACTATCACAATTTGCAAACAATTCACAACCATATAATAACGTCGGTAAAATATACGTTTTGGCTAGTAAAAGTCGTATTTTTAACGGCGTAAAGTACTGAATACCCCACAGAGTCCGAAGCATGCCATATACTTTGCCAATAGTGCTAAGAATATGGTTGTTCCACGTCAAAGTTCTATTGAAAACTATTCCTAGGTTTTTTGCTGTGTCCACGTATTTTATCACAGAATTGTTGAGTTTTACCTCGTTATAGCCGTCAAGGTTTAAATATTTCTTGTAGATAACAATGCACTGGGACTTGCTTGGATTAAGCGCCAAGCCATTGTCAGACGCCCACTGATTCAAGCAATATAAGTCTGTGTTTAGGTTAGTAATACATGCATTGACAGATACTAGGGGACAACAAAGATACAGTTGGACGTCATCTGCGTAAACGTGAATATTACTATATTTCAAAACAGTTGGAAGGTCATTAACGTGAACAGTAGAGGACCAAGAATTGATCCTTGCGGAACACCTTTAGAAATAGCCAACGGGTTAGACACACTGTCACGTACACTTACGGATTGCGAACGGTGAACAAGATAAGACTTTACTAGGTTTACTGCCGATGTTGAAAAGTTGAATAGGCTGTCAAGTTTTAAGCACATTAATTTGTGGTCAACGGTGTCAAAAGCTTTTGAGTGGTCAAGAAGAGTTAAAAATGTTACGTGATTTTTGTCAATATTTAGCCGAATATCGTCCGAGACTTTAATGAGCGCTGTAATACAACTTCTATTTGTAGTAAAGCCTGATTGGTGCGGGGTCATCAAGGAGTTCTTTGATATAAAGTGGTTGATTTGCTTGCTCATAATTTTTTCCAGTCATTAACGTGAACAGTAGAGGACCAAGAATTGATCCTTGCGGAACACCTTTAGAAATAGCCAACGGGTTAGACACACTGTCACGTACACTTACGGATTGCGAACGGTGAACAAGATAAGACTTTACTAGGTTTACTGCCGATGTTGAAAAGTTGAATAGGCTGTCAAGTTTTAAGCACATTAATTTGTGGTCAACGGTGTCAAAAGCTTTTGAGTGGTCAAGAAGAGTTAAAAATGTTACGTGATTTTTGTCAATATTTAGCCGAATATCGTCCGAGACTTTAATGAGCGCTGTAATACAACTTCTATTTGTAGTAAAGCCTGATTGGTGCGGGGTCATCAAGGAGTTCTTTGATATAAAGTGGTTGATTTGCTTGCTCATAATTTTTTCCAGTACCTTAGATAAATAAGGAAGTATCGTAATGGGCCTATATTCACCATTGGGCTTTTTAACCGGAATGATTTTGGCCATTTTCCAGCAGTTTGGAAATGAAGACGTAGTCAGAATAGTATTAAATGCATAGGTGCTAAAAGTTAAAATTTTTGGCAGTAAACACTTAACAAATATTGGATGCACATCATCAAGACCAACAGCATTAGATTTAACACTCAGTATAGATTGGACAACATCACATTCATCAATACATTTAAAACAGAAACCAGGCACAGAGACAGTTTTACCAACATTATAACGATCATAACAGATATTATTATTACTACCAGCGGGCAATTGGACAAATTTTTCATTAAGCTCATTCACATTAAGGGATTCATTGCCCGGAATGTTTCTATTACCAATGCCGATTTCGCGAATATGATTCCATGTTTGCCTAGAACCTACGGCAGAGCTAAATTTTTGTTCATAGAATTTAGATTTTTGTGCCTTAATGGCCTTGGTAACTTCTCTTCTTAGGATCTTGTAGTCTAGATAGTTATTTTCCGACTTGGATTGTTTCCATCTATTATACGCCTTATTTCGCTTGTCAATTGGTTTCCTAATGTCATTATTGAACCATGGCTTGCGCCTCACTATGTTTGTTCTAGTAACAAGCGGTACAAACTTATCAAAAAGTGTGCTGATGTTTTTTTGTAGGAAGCATATCTGTTCTTCCGCCGAAACCAAATTTTGAACAGATTTCCAGTCGACAGCGTCCACAGCTAACTCAAGATGGTTATAATTAATATGCATGAAGTCGCGATATGTATATTGAAACGTATCATACGTAAAAGTAAAATCGTAAATAAGAAAAATTAAATCATGCTTTGAGAAGTTTGGTACAGATAGTTGGTCATAGAGAATTACTTTAGTCATTTCATTTACAAAGAATACGTCTAATAGGGTGTTGTTAGTTTGCGTAAAATGGGTAGGTATCGTATTGTTCACCGAGTACAGACCGAGATTTTCCATCGAGAGCGAGAATTTGGTTTCCGTTAGTAAGTTACTGTTAAAATCACCAGTTATAATAATGTCACTATAGTTTAAACTCAGATTTTCAACAAAATCAACGAAATTGGAATATGCAATCTGGCGATTAGGTCTATATACACATCCAACTAAAATTGTATTTGTTTTAGATGCCAGCTCGTCGAAAATACACTCAACACTTTCTAAAGGTTCAGATTTACATTTAAGTTTACACGAAATGCCAGATTTTACATATATAGCGACACCACCACCATTCCCGATTCTGTCTAGACGAAACACTTTATAGCCACTAATACATATTAAGTTATCAATATGACACGAAGAGAACCAAGTCTCAGATACACATACAACATCAACATTGGAGCATTCAAATATGTATCTAAATTCGTCAATTTTAGGTTGGAGGCTTTGAGCATTAAGATGGCATACTCTTAGACCGCGTTTTTGATTGCCAATGAGCCGGATCAAATTATAGGTGCCGTCTTTGGAGCCACCATGTTTTTTACTGTTCATATAAACAATGCAGAGCAATAAACGCTGCACACTGGGGGCGATGACAAATAATAACCACATATACATACATAGCACTCAGAATGGATAAAGGGGTAAGGTGAGAAAAGAGAAAGGTAAAGCAAATCAAGATATAAGAAAAAGAAAAAATACAAAGAACATTACAATAAATCTTAGAAACTAGTCATTTGCTGTCAGCAGTTAACGCTTTAATTTCATCTATGCTGACTACTTTAACCGCGGCTTCATTTGGCCGCACACGAACAAACACCTGTCCCTTAAAAGAGAAGGCAGATGTTACACACTTTTGCCTTTTCAGTTGAGTGGCGAATTGCATCACCGCACGCGTACGCCTGGTGAGAGATTCATTTAGATGTATTGTTCCTTCGGATTGGCGCCCAATATCACTTAGCTCAGTGCCTCTTTTGTTTAATTTGAAAAACTTGGCAGCGGCAGCAAATAACAGGGAGCGATCATGGGAGGAGACCAGTTTAACAATCAGCGGTGTATTTTTCGCTTTGCTGTTGCGAACACGAAAAGCCGATCGATATGGGAGAGGATTCAGCTGCATAACTTGACAGATTTTATTGAAAATTTCCCCTACCTTTTCGTCTGGCACTTGCGGAATGCCGCTGATAACAACATCTGTTTCAACGCTTTTGTTTTCCATTTCCTCCTTTAGTGCGCATACATCATTGCGCAGCTCTGCCATTTCTTTGTGGTCGCCCTCAATTTGTTCAATTTTACGCGTAGGTCTCTCTTCATGTTGGCCAGCTCAGCAGTCGCCTCTCCCAGTTTCTGCATAATAGCGTCAGCTGATTCCTTTACCACCTCTCTTACAACTTCTGTCATAGCACTCATAAGCTTCGCTTCAAGCTGCGAGATCCACGCAATGTCGGGCAAGGCACTCTTAGGCGTAGTTGCGAGTATCTTATTCGGTGAAGCGATTACCAGGCGAGCAGATTTTGTGCGAGTAGTCATTATTTAATGAATGCTGAGCAATTGCAGCGATAGACGGATAAGAAAATGAAATAGAGACAAAAACAAAAGCACCAACGCACAACCGCACAGCTGTTAACACAGAAGAGAATATATCCAGCTAATCGTTGTCAATAAACGGCAGTGACAGCAACAGCGGGAGCAAAGTACACAAACGGCTCGACGTAGTTGTTTTTGTTTACTTATTGTTCACACAAGTTATGGTTGGAATGATGTTTTATTTTATTCTATTTTATTTTTATTGATTTAATAATTTACTCTTTTGATTGATGGTTTGATGAGTTTGCGATTTATGGTTTTGATTACTTCTGATTAGAATTTAGATTTATAACAACTTTGATAATAATAATTTACAAGATATACAAGGAAATGAGGAGCGATAGTAAAAGCACGTCCGCACAGTTCAACTGCAATAGTGGTATTACTTACATGTTTTAATGAACGCAAAGTCTGCAAAACATAAGTATAACACCTTTCCCTTTGAATAAAAAGTATTTCACTTCGATTTAGTTTTAAAATGATGGAATAATTCACTCTAAGTAAAGACAAGCTTTGCCTTCACAACTCTTGATACTTACAATTGAACTTCTCACACTGAATAGTTGACATAAACTAAACCCATGGCCGAAAAACGTTGCAATGTTCAAAAAAGTTATTACTATGAATCTAACGGAAACCCACGCATTGGTTTTGATGATTGTTTTTGGTAATCTTATATCATATATGTCGAAATAAGTGATAAGTGCCCTGAGGCACTCTTACCCGTTGCAGGGTTAAGGGGATCGGATTATTTAGAGGCCAGAAAAAAGTCGCTTTATTGAATTTTTATTTTTATAATAAGAAAAATTGTAGACAATTCCTTTAAATAGTATATTTTAGAGCATATCTGAAATTTTTTTAATAACTGAACGATTCAAAAATGGTGAAAAATGGCAGAGGAACGTGTCGCAGCTGACACCGTCCATTGGCGTGCAAAGTAGCTTCCATAATTCTTAACTGTTACAGTAAATATAAATATCTTGTTAATTCGTATATTTTTTTACTTTATATGAACCTCAGAAAGCCATGAAAATTGAAAATGAATAATTTTTTCCTATGTTTGAACTTTGAAATCGATTTCATATCCCTGTTTCACATAGAACAGTTTACCATACTTTACAAAATAGAAGTTGAATCAGATTGATAGGTGAGATAGTTTTCGCGCAATCGTACACGCCAATTGCAAAAACGTGGTTTTCAGAAAGCGCACTTCAAAGTTTTGATAAAGTGCAACGAAAGAAGAATTTTCGTCGACGCACTTGTCTAATACCTGAAATATCTTTTGAACCACTTCGAAATCAGAGCTAATATTTTTCACATATTTTTTTTAGATGGTTTTAGAAGACAAGTTAATTTTTTACACTTCACACTTTGTGATATTAGGAAAAAAAACTAAAAAATTCGAAATTTGACACTGAAGATGGCACAACGCCGAAACCGGTTTGTCTCCAAACCACACTTCACAAGGGATGACGGAAATTCGTTCCAACAAATATCAACACATAACAATGGTTTACTTTCTTAAATCAAACCAATAATAATCATTTTTTTCACATTCTGATACCTTTACTACACTCGAAAAATAATGCCACACATGCCCCCACAAATTCCGATGGGGATAATGTCGTGTACTTTTTTTTTTAAATTTACCCCAAGAAGATTTCTTGCTACTACAAAAATGTTGTTTTACGTAAATGTAATCAAGTATGCTTACTCGTTGTATTCAGTTGAAAAATACGGCTATACGAGCAATTCAAAGAACATTACCTCCTTCTACTCTATTTACAAAATGTAAAATAATTTAACAACATTTAATCAAAGTTCCCAATTTTTTTAAAAACGTTTTTATAATTTTTTTGAGTATGCAGTGCAGAAAGTGTTAGTTTGACGTATCTACAAGTTATTACTGATTTTTGACAATATTTTTAATGGCAGTTTCCTCCACACAACGTGAAACTGCGATTATATTTTATATGAAAGGAATAGCGAAAGAGCATCAGTAAAAAAATTGTTAAAAATCAGTGGTAATTCGTAGCCACTACTTTGTTGTACTAAAATTGAATAAGCTACATATCTGCATAACCGAAAAAATTCTAAACATTTTATTTAAAAAGTTCGAAATTTTGATGACATTTTATATACATAACTGTTCTCTAAATTGTTTATTAAATTTAAAAATTTTAAAATTGTTTTTGATGGTGTTTGTTAGAGAATTAACGATGTTTTAATTGAAAAGTAAATTTAAATATTTGGAGGACAAATAAATTGCTCAAATGTGTTCGTGCTATAATTTGTGAACAGAGTGTACTAAAAAAATTATCTACCTTCTAAAATAATTTGAAAACAATGAATACTTCTCTTGGCTTAACTTTAATAAAACCACTAATTTGGCCGTATTTAACGATACCTGTATCGACTGCTTATGTTGAAGAAATTTTTTTGAAACTTTTTTTTGGAAACATGAATGGTCGTCGCATTTTTTGGTTTTTTGCTGTTGTATGCATAGATGAAGATGTTATATGTAGGTATGTATGTAAATAAAGATTTCTTTGCGGTGAATCAGGGAAGTAAATTATCAGTGTGTTAATTGAAATTTTAGTTCCCTGAGAATAATGTAGATTTTCCAGCGATAACAAGTACACAAGTGCTTTTGTTATAAAAATGGTTGTTCTTATTTTAAAGGTGAATATCAACCTGACCACAAAACAACCACAGAGAATTGGGTGTAAAAATATTGGCAAATACAAAGCTCACGTAGGTATTTTGTGCCTCTACCTCTGGTGCTTAAAAGAAGTTCAACCTTCAATCCGCTCGCACACAAAGTCCAACAGAAAATTAAAGCTTTTTAATGTCCTGTAATATGTTTTTACGGCCGCGGAGCACGCTGGGCAAGGTAATTAAATTTAACACTTGACAACTACATTTTCAGATAATAAGAAAAAATCTTAAAAATAACGACAGCAAATTGGAAAAGTTCGCTCAAAAAGCTGAACAGATTTATTTAGATTTTTCATCATTACCCAACCATTCTTACTTTCGTAAGTATGAGACCATAAATATAGTAATTAAAAAATGCGCAAAAGGCATTAGCAGAAACTATAAAATACGCACCACTGAAATTCCATAGTAAAATTTCACGTATGTACGAATGTACATATGTTTGCATGTTTGCATGTATGCAAGTAAGCAATGTCAACTTGCGCTTAAAATTACGTTGCCCATCGCACACTGTGGCAAGAATCCCTAATAACTACCATAAAATAAATTAAAGATTTTAAGGCCGTTTGCAACATCTCTGGTTAATCGCTTAATCGGAACTTAAAGTGCCGTTTAAGACCGTCCGTCTGATAAGCAACCGCTGAATAGTAAGCCGAATTATAGCTAACCGCCGGTGATTTTAACCAGAGATGGTGCAAACGGCCCATTCTTATTGTATCTAACACTGAAATATAGCCAGTCGGTAGTTGTGTTGGAATAAATATATAAAATTACATTTTCCACCACAAATTTTACAACAAATATACATTAAAAATAGATTTCTCAGCCTTTAAACAAAAAAAATTATATTTTTTACATAAATCCTATACGAATTATAAATCTTACTCTAGTAGCCCCAGGCGTGAGTTTTACGTAAAAATAAACAACCATAACATTACGGGAAAAAAAACCTGCTATGCTGCTAATAATTTTAATTTTTTCTGCACGGGTATTTTATAAATTACCAACTTGAAATGTTTATAAAAAATAAAAAGATTCAAATTTTATCATTTGGTCTCATCCTATAAGGAGGCATAAACAATAATATTAAAGCGACAAGGAATTGTCTCCCTTATGTGCTTAAAGAAAGTAAGCTTTCAATCCTTAAGCACGCCAAATCCATCAAGGAACTCAAGCTTAACCCTCTAAAAGGCAAATCCCTAAATTTACGAAAACAAAAACCACATAATTTTTTTGTGTGCAGTTATTGCCTATAGAATCAATTAAACTGATTTGAATGTTACGTTTTTATTTTTCTTAACCCCTGGACAAAAAATATGGGAAGAGTGCCTCAGGGCACTGTTGGCTTTTTAGCCCAAAAAAGACATTTCACAGTTTGTTGAATTTTTATTTATATATTAACTTAACTGTTCTTATCGCCATTACTTGCGATGGTAATCATAAAAACAATTTTTTGCATTTAAACAACACAAATGAATATGACATTTCGTACATATACACTGAGTTTGCGATTTTTTACAAAATTTACACCATCTCTTTCCTCCTTCTTTACCAAGCCATTTGGGAAAATGACCAACGTTGTCGAAGCGCATATCGTCAACAGGATGCTTAGTTTTTTGACCAACTCTCGAACAACTTGGTTGCGGATTATCTTTTGTAGTTGTCGGATAGAGACATAGACGACCAGTTGTACGTTTTTTTGTGTGCGACACAAGACCCGCAGCAATTTCTTCACGGAATTTAGGTAACTGAAGCAACTTCTGATCTTCGACTGAGGTGTTACTGGAATCATTGCATTTCTCAGCATGTATGCGTCGGTTTAAAATATAAGAGTTTGTAGCTGAAATGTCTACAAAATGGTAAATAGTCGAGTTATAGCATCGCGCGTCTTTGTTTGAATATGGTAACGTCCCATTATTCCATCCATCAAATCCACACCTCCCATATGGCTGTTATACTCACGTATTATGTGTGGACAATCAACTTCAATATATTATTTTGCTTTGCGATCATAACGAGATGCCTTTGCTATTTGCAAGTTGGGATTTATGTTGTTGTTGTTGTTGTAGCGGCTAGCTACACCCCACTTGGCTGGCGGACTCCCTCAATCGTTATCGTCAAGCTCAACTAACGAAAGGTCCAGGAAACGAGCTGTTTCAACAGGGTCGGACCATAGGGAGAGGGGTGTTAGTTGAGTAGGTTTGGCCGGGCATGTGAATAGGTGATTGGTGTCGTGCGGAGACTCTTCACATGCCGGGCACGTGTTGGGGGTGTCGGGGTTGATCCTGGATAGGTAGGAGTTTAACCTGCTACAATATCCAGATCTGAGCTGGGGCAGAGTAACGCGGGTCTCACGAGGCAGCTGGAGCTCCTCAGCTGCAATAGGTGGTGGTTGGACTCCTGGGACTGCGCTCACAGGGCGGGTGTCGATGTGTTTGGACACCGACTCCCTGTGGATGCTGTCCAGAGCCTGTCGGTACGTCCTTGGGTCCAGCGGTCGGTGTATGTATGTCTGGACCTCGTCCGTCAGTTGTGAGAGATGTCCCCTGATGTGCCTGGGTGCCGGCTCCAGCGCGAGCAGGTCTCTATTGGGGAGCCCCGGACGGTGGCATCCCAGTAGAAACTGCTTTGTGAGCATAATGTTGTGCTCTTGCACTGGGAGCACGTTAGCCTCATGGTAGAGGTGATCCACAGGCGTCATCAGGAGACATCCCGTCACTGTCCTGAGTGCGGCGTTCTGACAGGTCTCTAGTCTTGACCACTGAGTCCTGCTAGTTCCAGGCGACCAAATTGGCGCGGCATAATTTAGAACCGGCCGGCCAATCGCCTTGTATGTTGCCAACAACGTTTCTTTGTCTTTGCCCCAAGTGCTGCCGGCGAGCGACTTGAGGACTTTGTTGCGGCTCTGTACCTTGTTGACGATTGCGGTTGTATGCGCTGAGAAGGAGACCAGGCTGTCGAGGGTGACTCCCAGGATCTTCGGGTGCTTAACCGTCGGAATGGGGGTCCCCTCGATGTGGATGTCGAGGGTGAGCCCGACCTCCTTCATCCAAGATGTGAAAAGGGACTTAGCAGGAGACAGCGTCAGATTCCGTCCTGTAAAGTAGTGAGCAAGGTCTGGGAGGTAGCTGTTCACTTTGGAACACAGGCCATCAATTCCATTGCCGGTAGCCATTATCGTGCAGTCATCGGCGTACGAGACCAGTGTGACTCCCTCTGGCGGGGAAGGGAGTCGCGAGATGTAGAAATTGAATAATAGGGGGGATAGGACGCCACCCTGTGGTACCCCCTGCTTAATTCTTCTCGCTTTTGATACTGAGTCACGGTAGCACACCGACGCTTGACGACCACACAGGTAGTTCGCGGTCCATCGCTTCAACGCCGCTGGGAGAGGTGAGGCCTCCACGTCCTTCAGCAAGATGGAGTGGCTGACTGTGTCGAAGGCCTTCGACAAGTCCAAAGCCACGAGGACGGTTCTCTCACAGGGGCGGTTGCCGTTGAGACCACGATTAACCTGAGTGTTTATAGCGTTAAGTGCCGTTGTGGTGCTATGCACTTTCCGGAAGCCGTGTTGATGCTTCGCCGGGCTGAGGTGGTGGTTGAAATGCGGGAGCAGCAGGGCCTCAAGTGTCTTAACCACTGGAGAAAGCAGGGAGATCGGCCGATAGGACTCGCCTTGGCCGGCCGGTTTCCCTGGTTTCAGCAGTGGTATCACCCTACTGATCTTCCAGATATCCGGAATGACCGTGGTGGATAGCGACATATTGAGGACCCTGGTGAGATATGATACTCCCCCGGTGTCCAATTTTTTCAGCATCAACATGCTTAATCCGTCTGGGCCAATGGATTTGGAGGCTTTCGCCTTCCCGATGGCTTCCTTCACCTCAGTGCTAGAGAGGACAATTGGTGCGCTTGGTGTTGACTTGCGCAGCCTTCTGGTGACTGACCGTTTGGTTCTGTCAGCCGAAGGATGCAATGTGAATTATCGACTAAAATAGTTCGCGCATCGCTTCGGGTCCGACGAGGCGTGGTCTCCAAAGGAGATTTCTGTTCGATCATCACGCCTCGTCGGGTTGGACAGGGACCTCACGGTCGACCATAATTTGCCGACTCCGGCACCGAGGTTGCAGGACTTCAAGTGCTCCCTCCACTTGTTCCGCTTGTGAACGTTGACCAGGCGTTGGATCTCCCCGTTTAGTTGCCTAATACGGGGATTACCGGGGTCCGCCTGCCGGAGGTGGTCGCGTTCATCCGCTAGAGACACCGCCTCACCCGGGAAGTCAGGACGGATCACAGGGATCCTCCCTGCCGGAATGAAACGGGCTGCAGCGGACTTCACCACCCTGCGGAACAAGCGCTCGCCTACGCGAACGTCGGTTGGAGTTGAGAGAGCACTGAAGGCGTCTTCAGTGAAATGCTCAAACCGCTCCCAGTCAGCTTTTTTGAAGTTGACATAGGTGTGGCGGTCCGAGGCAACATAGTTGGCAGGTCTGTCAATCGAGATGACTATGGGTAGGTGGTCTGATGCAAGCGATAGCACAGGTCGCCACGTTATGCTATTTATCAGACCTGCGCTAGCTATTGTTAGATCTGGCGAGCTGCTGCAACTACCCACAATCCTGGTGGGGGCTTCGTCGTTCATGGTGCAGAATGTCGAATCGTCTATCTGCTCTGCCAAAATATTTCCCCTACGATCATTTGATAGGCTTGAGAACCAAAGATCGTGGTGCGCATTAAAGTATCCGACTACCAAACGGTTTTCACCACTGAGGAGCGCACCTATGTCAGGGTGATATCCAGCGGGGCAGCAGGAGACAGGGGGTATATATGTGTTAAATATTTCGAGCTCGACATTGCCTGACCGGACAGCAATCCCTTGACATTCTAAGGTGCTGTCCCTTGGGTCGATGTCTGCATCGATAAGACGATACTGCACGGTGTTGTGTAGAATGAAGGCTAGGCCTCCACCATTATCTCGCTCGCGGTCTCTACGAAGCACGTGTTATCCGTCGCAGTTCGTTAACGTTGAGCTGCGACGTAGCTTCGTTTCTTGGACCGCAGCTATTAACAGCCCGTGCCGAGCCATGAAGGCAACCACCTCCGAGATCTTGCTCGAGAGTCCGTTGCAGTTGAACTGTAGGAGTCTCGTCTGTATCGGTAAGGTTGTCGCGTTGAGGGGGGTGAGGGACTGGATCCGAGGGCCGGCCGGCCCCGGCTGTGCATCCCGCTGTGGTAGTATAGGCCCAGCGGTTGTTGTGGGCGGTATCGTGAGCGACACTGGCGGGGGGTTGTTGCGGCAGCAGGAGGCGGTAAAGCTCACGGACCAGTCCCTTGTGGTGCGTAGGCCAGAGCACGCCCGGAAGTGGCACCAGCCCTGGCAGGCATTACACCTGACGGAGCAGGCATTCCGGTGCACTCTGGCCCGGCATACACAACAGATAGTGGGGGCAACCAGTAGTTGCTGGTTGGCGCCACGTGTGGTGGAGCGAGGGGGCGGTGGGGAGGTTTGGTGTTGCTGTGAGCTCCGGGGGGCCGTGGAGGCTTGGGGCGCTTGAGTGCGCGAGCAACACTGGCCCACATAGGATGTGGACCACTCCCTAGTTTTCTTAAGGCCTGAGCAGACCTTAAGATGGCACCATCCGTTGCACGAATTACACCTCACCGACGTGGAATTCGGATGGAGCCTTCTCTGGCAGATGCAGCAGAAGTAGGTTTCTGGGCCAGGGTTAGGCTCGACGCCCGCCCTGGCCAGAAGTATGAGTAGCAATCCTGCTGCAAGGTATTGCACCCAAGGGGAGATAAGATTGGGGGTGTCCGGCAGCCTAAGTGGGGTTAGGTCGCCGAAACAACAGTCCTTGGTCGGATGAAATCCGAGTCACTTTGGTAGCGTAGAACCGACTGTTGTGGAAGTTGTGATTTATCCTAATGAACGGCTTAATACCTACGTAAGTGGAAGCCAAGCGTAGACATCTATTATCTTTCCACAAACCGGTGGAAATGTCAACTCCAAATGCAGAGCCTACAAACTCCGTGCAGTAACCTCTTTGTTCATTTTTGACGGAATTATCCGTGGGTAATTTACAATTCGGGATTCGGTTGACGCGCACCGCTCCTAAACCGTATATTCCTCTCGCTCGCAAGCAAACTAACAATGGCAGCGACGTGTAAAAATTATCGAAATATATAATATGGTGCGCAAAATTGGTCACTGTTTGTGTTAAACGCACCACAAAATTTGAAGTTGCACCAAGGTCCGGTGTACCAGGTAATACAATGTTATCACCAGCACCGTTGTAAATTTCAAATCTGTAAGCATAACCAAAAGAATCGCACAAAACAAACAATTTGATTCCCCATTTGTGTGGCTTATTTGGAATGTATTGTCGAAGGTGATGTCGTATTTTTGTGTTGCACATTTGTTCGTCAACACAGAGTCGAGCATATTTTGGTACCGAATCAAAGTGTTTATTGAGTTCGGTGGCCAAATTACGAATGCGAAAAAGTGCATCGTTACCGGGTTGTCCTTTCGAGACTCGTTCGCTTTCATCCCTGAATGAGAAAAAGCTTTTTATTGTCTTAAATCGTTTACTACTCATAGTATTTCGAATCGGCGCGAAGGCACTACGTCCCCAATAGCTGTCCAAATTCGAATATCGATAAATAGACATATATAGAAGTATTCCAATGTAATGGTAAAGTTCATCAACATCAGTCTTGAACTGGGTGTTGAAGTTTTGAGTAAGCGCTGCCCGATTAGTTTCCTCGACCATCATTTGCATTATCTCGTTTGTAAAAAATTAGCAGAAAATTTATTTTGGCGTCTTAAGAGCTTTGATTTCAAGGGGTAAAGAAGCGTTTCCTCTGAAGGCTACATCATTCGTGTGCAATTCCATTGATCGCTGTCGCCACTGAATTTTCATAAACTCGCTTGCATTCTTCCTTATTGATTCCAAACCTACTAAATAAAACAGTTGTTTTTGAAATAACAATGTAATTAACTCTCAACTCTTACTTGCGCCAAAGAAACCACCAGCAGATGGTTCACACAATGGGCCATTATTATTTATTGTTAGTAAGGGAGAGCGAAGTCTTTTCTTTGGATTTTTATCGGATGCATTATTTTCGGATATATAAATCAATGTCGATGATGCTGAAGGCAAGTCGAGTGATGCCGAACTAATATTCGGTGACATGTTACCTACGTTGGCAATATATAAATCACTATTGTCAATCTTTTCCAGGCATTCTGAAATAAACTCGTCGTCTTGTGAGGTAATTTCATCAGGCACATAGCTAGGATCTTCATCCAGAACAGCTAAAATTGTTTTCCTCGTCACTCTCAATAGAATTCATAAGTTCCAGCAATTGATCCTTGCTCAAAGAGGATAACTTTACACGTTTCTGATATCTAAATGCCATTTCTTTAATTTTCACTATATAAATATAAAAAACTTGTGAAATAATGTAACGGAATTATAACACAAACTTCAATACAAGGAAGCGATAAATTTGCACCAGAACGCGCATAAGTGCCCTGAGGCACTCTTCAGTTTTTCGCATCTAATTTCACACTTATTGTATTTATTTTATTTATTTATTTGATTATTAAGGTACATGCACAACAACCAGAGGTTTTAAATTACAGTGCATGTACTCGTAGATACCTAATTATAACTAATTATAACATAAAATTTGTCTTAAATGTAGACTTAGATTTAGACTTAACAAAAAATACAAATATATGAATTTAAATAGATATTAAGATAGAAGATATAATAAGATTAGTAAGAAGGTTTAGTAGAAGAAAAAAGGGACAGAAGAGATCAATAGATTCAAAAAGAGGAGTTAATGGTATCCATATCAATTATTTAGTAAAGTGACACATGAGTTCACCTTTGAATCGCAGCGTGGTTTTATTATTCCTAATCGCTGGTGGTAAACAATTCCAAAGACGGACCGAGTACACAAGGAATTGACGTTCAGAGGTCAGGCAACTCGATTTCAAAGACGAAATAGTCGGAAACCGGGAAGATCTGGTCCATGACAGTCGTTCCTTCAGATAACTCGGCTCCTTAGTTGTCATGACTTTATGCAATAACGTTAAGCACCTGACTTTGAGTATGTCAGCAAAAGTTATAGAAAAGATTTTCAACGCGAATTCAGAAATGTGCTCATAACGTTTAATACCAAAAATATATCGCGCGATATTATTGTACAGAACATTAAGTTTCCTACTACATATACTATCACAATTTGCAAACAATTCGCAACCATATAATAACGTCGGTAAAATATACGTTTTGGCTAGTAAAAGTCGTATTTTTAACGGCGTAAAGTACTGAATACCCCACAGAGTCCGAAGCATGCCATATACTTTGCCAATAGTGCTAAGAATATGGTTGTTCCACGTCAAAGTTCTATTGAAAACTATTCCTAGGTTTTTTGCTGTGTCCACGTATTTTATCACAGAATTGTTGAGTTTTACCTCGTTATAGCCGTCAAGGTTTAAATATTTCTTGTAGATAACAATGCACTGGGACTTGCTTGGATTAAGCGCCAAGCCATTGTCAGACGCCCACTGATTCAAGCAATATAAGTCTGTGTTTAGGTTAGTAATACATGCATTGACAGATACTAGGGGAAAACAAAGATACAGTTGGACGTCATCTGCGTAAACGTGAATATTACTATATTTCAAAACAGTTGGAAGGTCATTAATGTACAACGTGAACAGTAGAGGACCAAGAATTGATCCTTGCGGAACACCTTTAGAAATAGGCAACGGGTTAGACACACTGTCACGTACACTTACGGATTGCGAACGGTGAACAAGATAAGACTTTACTAGGTTTACTGCCGATGTTGAAAAGTTGAATAGGCTGTCAAGTTTTAAGCACATTAATTTGTGGTCAACGGTGTCAAAAGCTTTTGAGTGGTCAAGAAGAGTTAAAAATGTTACGGGATTTTTGTCAATATTTAGCCGAATATCGTCCGAGACTTTATTGAGCGCTGTAATTTGTAGTAAAGCCTGATTGGTGCGGGGTCATCAAGGAGTTCTTTGATATAAAGTGGTTGATTTGCTTGCTCATAATTTTTTCCAGTACCTTAGATAAATAAGGAAGTATCGCAATGGGCCTATATTCACCATTGGGCTTTTTAACCGGAATGATTTTGGCCATTTTCCAGCAGTTTGGAAATGAAGACGTAGTCAGAATAGTATTAAATGCATAGGTGATAAAAGTTAAAATTTTTGGCAGTAAACACTTAACAAATACTGGATGCACATCATCAAGACCAACAGCATTAGATTTAACACTCAGTATAGATTGGACAACATCACATTCATCAATACATTTAAAACAGAAACCAGGCACAGAGACAGTTTTACCAACATTATAACGATCATAACAGATATTATTATTACTACCAGCGGGCACTTGGACAAATTTTTCATTAAGCTCATTCACATTAAGGGATTCATTGCCCGGAATGTTTCTATTACCAATGTTTCTATTAACAATTCCATGTTTGCCTAGAACCTACGGCAGAGCTAAATTTTTGTTCATAGAATTTAGATTTTTGTGCCTTAATGGCCTTGGTAACTTCTCTTCTTAGGATCTTGTAGTCTAGATAGTTATTTTCCGACTTGGATTGTTTCCATCTATTATACGCCTTATTTCGCTTGTCAATTGATTTCCTAATGTCATTATTGAACCATGGCTTGCGCCTCACTATGTTTGTTCTAGTAACAAAGCGGTAATCAAAAAGTGTGCTGATGTTTTTTTGTAGGAAGCATATCTGTTCTTCCGCCGAAACCAAATTTTGAACAGATTTCCAGTCGACAGCGTCCACAGCGTCCACAGCTAACTCAAGATGGTTATAATTAATATGCATGAAGTCGCGATATGTATATTGAAACGTATCATACGTAAAAGTAAAATCGTAAATAAGAAAAATTAAATCATGCTTTGAGAAGTTTGGTACAGATAGTTGGTCATAGAGAATTACTTTAGTCATTTCATTTACAAAGAATACGTCTAATAGGGTGTTGTTAGTTTGCGTAAAATGGGTAGGTATCGTATTGTTCACCGAGTACAGACCGAGATTTTCCATCGAGAGCGAGAATTTGGTTTCCGTTAGTAAGTTACTGTTAAAATCACCAGTTATAATAATGTCACTATAGTTTAAACTCAGATTTTCAACAAAATCAACGAAATTGGAATATGCAATCTGGCGATTAGGTCTATATACACATCCAACTAAAATTGTATTTGTTTTAGATGCCAGCTCGACGAAAATACACTCAACACTTTCTAAAGGTTCAGATTTACATTTAAGTTTACACGAAATGCCAGATTTTACATATATAGCGACACCACCACCATTCCCGATTCTGTCTAGACGAAACACTTTATAGCCACTAATACATATTAAGTTATCAATATGACACGAAGAGAACCAAGTCTCAGATACACATACAACATCAACATTGGAGCATTCAAATATGTATCTAAATTCGTCAATTTTAGGTTGGAGGCTTTGAGCATTAAGATGGCATACTCTTAGACCGCGTTTTTGATTGCCAATGAGCCGGATCAAATTATAGGTGCCGTCTTTGGAGCCACCATGTTTTTTACTGTTCATATAAACAATGCAGAGCAATAAACGCTGCACACTGGGGGCGATGACAAATAATAACCACATATACATACATAGCACTCAGAATGGATAAAGGGGTAAGGTGAGAAAAGAGAAAGTTAAAGCAAATCAAGATATAAGAAAAGGAAAAAATACAAAGAACATTACAATAAATCTTAGAAACTAGTCATTTGCTGTCAGCAGTTAACGCTTTAATTTCATCTATGCTGACTACTTTAACCGCGGCTTCATTTGGCCGCACACGAACAAACACCTGTCCCTTAAAAGAGAAGGCAGATGTTACACACTTTTGCCTTTTCAGTTGAGTGGCGAATTGCATCACCGCACGCGTACGCCTGGTGAGAGATTCATTTAGATGTATTGTTCCTTCGGATTGGCGCCCAATATCACTTAGCTCAGTACCTCTTTTGTTTAATTTGAAAAACTTGGCAGCGGCAGCAAATAACAGGGAGCGATCATGGGAGGAGACCAGTTTAACAATCAGCGGTGTATTTTTCGCTTTGCTGTTGCGAACACGAAAAGCCGATCGATATGGGAGAGGATTCAGCTGCATAACTTGACAGATTTTATTGAAAATTTCCCCTACCTTTTCGTCTGGCACTTGCGGAATGCCGCTGATAACAACATCTGTTTCAACGCTTTTGTTTTCCATTTCCTCCTTTAGTGCGCATACATCATTGCGCAGCTCTGCCATTTCTTTGTGGTCGCCCTCAATTTGTTCAATTTTACGCTCAAAAGTTCGTAGGTCTCTCTTCATGTTGGCCAGCTCAGCAGTCGCCTCTCCCAGTTTCTGCATAATAGCGTCAGCTGATTCCTTTACCACCTCTCTTACAACTTCTGTCATAGCACTCATAAGCTTCGCTTCAAGCTGCGAGATCCACGCAATGTCGGGCAAGGCACTCTTAGGCGTAGTTGCGAGTATCTTATTCGGTGAAGCGATTACCAGGCGAGCAGATTTTGTGCGAGTAGTCATTATTTAATGAATGCTGAGCAATTGCAGCGATAGACGGATAAGAAAATGAAATAGAGACAAAAACAAAAGCACCAACGCACAACCGCACAGCTGTTAACACAGAAGAGAATATTTTTGTTTACTTATTGTTCACACAAGTTATGGTTGGAATGATGTTTTATTTTATTCTATTTTATTTTTATTGATTTAATAATTTACTCTTTTGATTGATGGTTTGATGAGTTTGCGATTTATGGTTTTGATAACTTCTGATTAGAATTTAGATTTATAACAACTTTGATAATAATAATTTACAAGATATACAAGGAAATGAGGAGCGATAGTAAAAGCACGTCCGCACAGTTCAACTGCAATAGTGGTATTACTTACATGTTTTAATGAACGCAAAGTCTGCAAAACATAAGTATAACACCTTTCCCTTTGAATAAAAAGTATTTCACTTCGATTTAGTTTTAAAATGATGGAATAATTCACTCTAAGTAAAGACAAGCTTTGCCTTCACAACTCTTGATACTTACAATTGAACTTCTCACACTGAATAGTTGACATAAACTAAACCCATGGCCGAAAAACGTTGCAATGTTCAAAAAAGTTATTACTATGAATCTAACGGAAACCTACGCATTGGTTTTGATGATTGTTTTTGGTAATCTTATATCATATATGTCGAAATAAGTGATAAGTGCCCTGAGGCACTCTTACCCGTTGCAGGGTTAAGGGGATCGGATTATTTAGAGGCCAGAAAAAAGTCGCTTTATTGAATTTTTATTTTTATAATAAGAAAAATTGTAGACAATTCCTTTAAATAGTATATTTTAGAGCATATCTGAAATTTTTTTTAATAACTGAACGATTCAAAAATGGTGAAAAATGGCAGAGGAACGTGTCGCAGCTGACACCGTCCATTGGCGTGCAAAGTAGCTTCCATAATTCTTAACTGTTACAGTAAATATAAATATCTTGTTAATTCGTATACTTTTTTACTTTATATGAACCTCAGAAAGCCATGAAAATTGAAAATGAATAATTTTTTCCTATGTTTGAACTTTGAAATCGATTTCATATCCCTGTTTCACATAGAACAGTTTACCATACTTTACAAAATAGAAGTTGAATCAGATTGATAGGTGAGATAGTTTTCGCGCAATCGTACACGCCAATTGCAAAAACGTGGTTTTCAGAAAGCGCACTTCAAAGTTTTGATAAAGTGCAACGAAAGAAGAATTTTCGTCGACGCACTTGTCTAATACCTGAAATATCTTTTGAACCACTTCGAAATCAGAGCTAATATTTTTCACATATTTTTTTAGATGGTTTTAGAAGACAAGTTAATTTTTTACACTTCACACTTTGTGATATTAGGAAAAAAAACTAAAAAATTCGAAATTTGACACTGAAGATGGCACAACGCCGAAACCGGTTTGTCTCCAAACCACACTTCACAAGGGATGACGGAAATTCGTTCCAACAAATATCAACACATAACAATGGTTTACTTTCTTAAATCAAACCAATAATAATCATTTTTTTCACATTCTGATACCTTTACTACACTCGAAAAATAGTGCCACACATGCCCCCACAAATTCCGATGGGGATAATGTCGTGTACTTTTTTTTTTAAATTTACCCCAAGAAGATTTCTTGCTACTACAAAAATGTTGTTTTACGTAAATGTAATCAAGTATGCTTACTCGTTGTATTCAGTTGAAAAATACGGCTATACGAGCAATTCAAAGAACATTACCTCCTTCTACTCTATTTACAAAATGTAAAATAATTTAACAACATTTAATCAAAGTTCCCAATTTTTTTAAAAACGTTTTTATAATTTTTTTGAGTATGCAGTGCAGAAAGTGTAAGTTTGACGTATCTACAAGTTATTACTGATTTTTGACAATATTTTTAATGGCAGTTTCCTCCACACAACGTGAAACTGCGATTATATTTTATATGAAAGGAATAGCGAAAGAGCATCAGTAAAAAAATTGTTAAAAATCAGTGGTAATTCGTAGCCACTACTTTGTTGTACTAAAATTGAATAAGCTACATATCTGCATAACCGAAAAAATTCTAAACATTTTATTTAAAAAGTTCGAAATTTTGATGACATTTTATATACATAACTGTTCTCTAAATTGTTTATTAAATTTAAAAATTTTAAAATTGTTTTTGATGGTGTTTGTTAGAGAATTAACGATGTTTTAATTGAAAAGTAAATTTAAATATTTGGAGGACAAATAAATTGCTCAAATGTGTTCGTGCTATAATTTGTGAACAGAGTGTACTAAAAAAATTATCTACCTTCTAAAATAATTTGAAAACAATGAATACTTCTCTTGGCTTAACTTTAATAAAACCACTAATTTGGCCGTATTTAACGATACCTGTATCGACTGCTTATGTTGAAGAAATTTTTTTGAAACTTTTTTTTGGAAACATGAATGGTCGTCGCATTTTTTGGTTTTTTGCTGTTGTATGCATAGATGAAGATGTTATATGTAGGTATGTAAATAAAGATTTCTTTGCGGTGAATCAGGGAAGTAAATTATCAGTGTGTTAATTGAAATTTTAGTTCCCTGAGATTTTCCAGCGATAACAAGTACACAAGTGCTTTTGTTATAAAAATGGTTGTTCTTATTTTAAAGGTGAATATCAACCTGACCACAAAGCAACCACAGAGAATTGGGTGTAAAAATATTGGCAAATACAAAGCTCACGTAGGTATTTTGTGCCTCTACCTCTGGTGCTTAAAAGAAGTTAAACCTTCAATCCGCGCGCACACAAAGTCCAACAGAAAATTAAAGCTTTTTAATGTCCTGTAATATGTTTTTACGGCCGCGGAGCACGCTGGGCAAGGTAATTAAATTTAACACTTGACAACTACATTTTCAGATAATAAGAAAAAATCTTAAAAATAACGACAGCAAATTGGAAAAGTTCGCTAAAAAATTCTTACTTCGTAAGTATGATACCATAAATATAGTAATTAAAAAATGCGCAAAAGGCATTAGCAGAAACTATAAAATACGCACCACTGAAATTCCATAGTAAAATTTCACGTATGTACGAATGTACATATGTTTGCATGTTTGCATGTATGCAAGTAAGCAATGTCAACTTGCGCTTAAAATTACGTTGCCCATCGCACACTGTGGCAAGAATCCCTGATAACTACCATAAAATAAATTAAAGATTTTAAGGCCGTTTGCAACATCTCTGGTTAATCGCTTAATCGGAACTTAAAGTGCCGTTTAAGACCGTCCGTCTGATAAGCAACCGCTGAATAGTAAGCCGAATTATAGCTAACCGCCGGTGATTTTAACCAGAGATGGTGCAAACGGCCCATTCTTATTGTATCTAACACTGAAATAAAGCCAGTCGGTAGTTGTGTTGGAATAAATATATAAAATTACATTTTCCACCACAAATTTTACAACAAATATACATTAAAAATAGATTTCTCAGCCTTTAAACAAAAAAAAAATTATATTTTTTACATAAAACCCATACGAAATTATAAATCTTACTCTAGTAGCCCCAGGCGTGAGTTTTACGTAAAAATAAGCAACCATAACATTACGGGAAAAAAAACCTGCTATGCTGCTAATAATTTAAATTTTTTCTGCACGGGTATTTTATAAATTACCAACTTGAAATGTTTATAAAAAATAAAAAGATTCAAATTTTATCATTTGGTCTCATCCTATAAGGAGGCATAAACAATAATATTAAAGCGACAAGGAATTGTCTCCCTTATGTGCTTAAAGAAAGTAAGCTTTCAATCCTTAAGCACGCCAAATCCATCAAGGAACTCAAGCTTAACCCTCTAAAAGGCAAATCCCTAAATTTACGAAAACAAAAACCACATAATTTTTTTGTGTGCAGTTATTGCCTATAGAATCAATTAAACTGATTTGAATGTTACGTTTTTATTTTTCTTAACCCCTGGACAAAAAATATGGGAAGAGTGCCTCAGGGCACTGTTGGCTTTTTAGCCCAAAAAAGACATTTCACAGTTTGTTGAATTTTTATTTATATATTAACTTAACTGTTCTTATCGCCATTACTTGCGATGGTAATCATAAAAACAATTTTTTGCATTTAAACAACACAAATGAATATGACATTTCGTACATATACACTGAGTTTGCGATTTTTTACAAAATTTACACCATCTCTTTCCTCCTTCTTTACCAAGCCATTTGGGAAAATGACCAACGTTGTCGAAGCGCATATCGTCAACAGGATGCTTAGTTTTTTGACCAACTCTCGAACAACTTGGTTGCGGATTATCTTTTGTAGTTGTCGGATAGAGACATGGACGACCAGTTGTACGTTTTTTTGTGTGCGACACAAGACCCGCAGCAATTTCTTCACGGAATTTAGGTAACTGAAGCAACTTCTGATCTTCGACTGAGGTGTTACTGGAATCATTGCATTTCTCAGCATGTATGCGTCGGTTTAAAATATAAGAGTTTGTAGCTGAAATGTCTACAAAATGGTAAATAGTCGAGTTATAGCATCGCGCGTCTTTGTTTGAATATGGTAACGTCCCATTATTCCATCCATCAAATCCACACCTCCCATATGGCTGTTATACTCACGTATTATGTGTGGACAATCAACTTCAATATATTATTTTGCTTTGCGATCATAACGAGATGCCTTTGCTATTTGCAAGTTGGGATTTATCCTAATGAACGACTTAATACCTACGTAAGTGGAAGCCAAGCGTACACATCTATTATCTTTCCACAAACCGGTGGAAATGTCAACTCCAAATGCAGAGCCTGCAAACTCCTTGCAGTAACCTCTTTGTTCATTTTTGACGGAATTATCCGTGGGTAATTTACAATTCGGGATTCGGTTGACGCGCACCGCTCCTAAACCGTATATTCCTCTCGCTCGCAAGCAAACTAACAATGGCAGCGACGTGTAAAAATTATCGAAATATATAATATGGTGCGCAAAATTGGTCACTGTTTGTGTTAAACGCACCACAAAATTTGAAGTTGCACCAAGGTCCGGTGTACCAGGTAATACAATGTTATCACCAGCACCGTTGTAAATTTCAAATCTGTAAGCATAACCAAAAGAATCGCACAAAACAAACAATTTGATTCCCCATTTGTGTGGCTTATTTGGAATGTATTGTCGAAGGTGATGTCGTATTTTTGTGTTGCACATTTGTTCGTCAACACAGAGTCGAGCATATTTTGGTACCGAATCAAAGTGTTTATTGAGTTCGGTGGCCAAATTACGAATGCGAAAAAGTGCATCGTTACCGGGTTGTCCTTTCGAGACTCGTTCGCTTTCATCCCTGAATGAGAAAAAGCTTTTTATTGCCTTAAATCGTTTACTACTCATAGTATTTCGAATCGGCGCGAAGGCACTACGTCCCCAATAGCTGTCCAAATTCGAATATCGATAAATAGACATATATAGAAGTATTCCAATGTAATGGTAAAGTTCATCAACATCAGTCTTGAACTGGGTGTTGAAGTTTTGAGTAAGCGCTGCCCGATTAGTTTCCTCGACCATCATTTGCATTATCTCGTTTGTAAAAAATTAGCAGAAAATTTATTTTGGCGTCTTAAGAGCTTTGATTTCAAGTGGTAAAGAAGCGTTTCCTCTGAAGGCTACATCATTCGTGTGCAATTCCATTGATCGCTGTCGCCACTGAATTTTCATAAACTCGCTTGCATTCTTCCTTATTGATTCCAAACCTACTAAATAAAACAGTTGTTTTTGAAATAACAATGTAATTAACTCTCAACTCTTACTTGCGCCAAAGAAACCACCAGCAGATGGTTCACACAATGGGCCATTATTATTTATTGTTAGTAAGGGAGAGCGAAGTCTTTTCTTTGGATTTTTATCGGATGCATTATTTTCGGATATATAAATCAATGTCGATGATGCTGAAGGCAAGTCGAGTGATGCCGAACTAATATTCGGTGACATGTTACCTACGTTGGCAATATATAAATCACTATTGTCAATCTTTTCCAGGCATTCTGAAATAAACTCGTCGTCTTGTGAGGTAATTTCATCAGGCACATAGCTAGGATCTTCATCCAGAACAGCTAAAATTGTTTTCCTCGTCACTCTCAATAGAATTCATAAGTTCCAGCAATTGATCCTTGCTCAAAGAGGATAACTTTACACGTTTCTGATATCTAAATGCCATTTCTTTAATTTTCACTATATAAATATAAAAAACTTGTGAAATAATGTAACGGAATTATAACACAAACTTCAATACAAGGAAGCGATAAATTTGCACCAGAACGCGCATAAGTGCCCTGAGGCACTCTTCAGTTTTTCGCATCTAATTTCACACTTATTGTATTTATTTTATTTATTTATTTGATTATTAAGGTACATGCACAACAACCAGAGGTTTTAAATTACAGTGCATGTACTCGTAGATACCTAATTATAACTAATTATAACATAAAATTTGTCTTAAATGTAGACTTAGATTTAGACTTAACAAAAAATACAAATATATGAATTTAAATAGATATTAAGATAGAAGATATAATAAGATTAGTAAGAAGGTTTAGTAGAAGAAAAAAGGGACAGAAGAGATCAATAGATTCAAAAAGAGGAGTTAATGGTATCCATATCAATTATTTAGTAAAGTGACACATGAGTTCACCTTTGAATCGCAGCGTGGTTTTATTATTCCTAATCGCTGGTGGTAAACAATTCCAAAGACGGACCGAGTACACAAGGAATTGACGTTCAGAGGTCAGGCAACTCGATTTCAAAGACGAAATAGTCGGAAACCGGGAAGATCTGGTCCATGACAGTCGTTCCTTCAGATAACTCGGCTCCTTAGTTGTCATGACTTTATGCAATAACGTTAAGCACCTGACTTTGAGTATGTCAGCAAAAGTTATAGAAAAGATTTTCAACGCGAATTCAGAAATGTGCTCATAACGTTTAATACCAAAAATATATCGCGCGATATTATTGTACAGAACATTAAGTTTCCTACTACATATACTATCACAATTTGCAAACAATTCACAACCATATAATAACGTCGGTAAAATATACGTTTTGGCTAGTAAAAGTCGTATTTTTAACGGCGTAAAGTACTGAATACCCCACAGAGTCCGAAGCATGCCATATACTTTGCCAATAGTGCTAAGAATATGGTTGTTCCACGTCAAAGTTCTATTGAAAACTATTCCTAGGTTTTTTGCTGTGTCCACGTATTTTATCACAGAATTGTTGAGTTTTACCTCGTTATAGCCGTCAAGGTTTAAATATTTCTTGTAGATAACAATGCACTGGGACTTGCTTGGATTAAGCGCCAAGCCATTGTCAGACGCCCACTGATTCAAGCAATATAAGTCTGTGTTTAGGTTAGTAATACATGCATTGACAGATACTAGGGGACAACAAAGATACAGTTGGACGTCATCTGCGTAAACGTGAATATTACTATATTTCAAAACAGTTGGAAGGTCATTAATGTACAACGTGAACAGTAGAGGACCAAGAATTGATCCTTGCGGAACACCTTTAGAAATAGGCAACGGGTTAGACACACTGTCACGTACACTTACGGATTGCGAACGGTGAACAAGATAAGACTTTACTAGGTTTACTGCCGATGTTGAAAAGTTGAATAGGCTGTCAAGTTTTAAGCACATTAATTTGTGGTCAACGGTGTCAAAAGCTTTTGAGTGGTCAAGAAGAGTTAAAAATGTTACGGGATTTTTGTCAATATTTAGCCGAATATCGTCCGAGACTTTATTGAGCGCTGTAATACAACTTCTATTTGTAGTAAAGCCTGATTGGTGCGGGGTCATCAAGGAGTTCTTTGATATAAAGTGGTTGATTTGCTTGCTCATAATTTTTTCCAGTACCTTAGATAAATAAGGAAGTATCGCAATGGGCCTATATTCACCATTGGGCTTTTTAACCGGAATGATTTTGGCCATTTTCCAGCAGTTTGGAAATGAAGACGTAGTCAGAATAGTATTAAATGCATAGGTGATAAAAGTTAAAATTTTTGGCAGTAAACACTTAACAAATATTGGATGCACATCATCAAGACCAACAGCATTAGATTTAACACTCAGTATAGATTGGACAACATCACATTCATCAATAAATTTAAAACAGAAACCAGGCACAGAGACAGTTTTACCAACATTATAACGATCATAACAGATATTATTATTACTACCAGCGGGCACTTGGACAAATTTTTCATTAAGCTCATTCACATTAAGGGATTCATTGCCCGGAATGTTTCTATTACCAATGTTTCTATTAACAATTCCATGTTTGCCTAGAACCTACGGCAGAGCTAAATTTTTGTTCATAGAATTTAGATTTTTGTGCCTTAATGGCCTTGGTAACTTCTCTTCTTAGGATCTTGTAGTCTAGATAGTTATTTTCCGACTTGGATTGTTTCCATCTATTATACGCCTTATTTCGCTTGTCAATTGATTTCCTAATGTCATTATTGAACCATGGCTTGCGCCTCACTATGTTTGTTCTAGTAACAAAGCGGTAATCAAAAAGTGTGCTGATGTTTTTTTGTAGGAAGCATATCTGTTCTTCCGCCGAAACCAAATTTTGAACAGATTTCCAGTCGACAGCGTCCACAGCGTCCACAGCTAACTCAAGATGGTTATAATTAATATGCATGAAGTCGCGATATGTATATTGAAACGTATCATACGTAAAAGTAAAATCGTAAATAAGAAAAATTAAATCATGCTTTGAGAAGTTTGGTACAGATAGTTGGTCATAGAGAATTACTTTAGTCATTTCATTTACAAAGAATACGTCTAATAGGGTGTTGTTAGTTTGCGTAAAATGGGTAGGTATCGTATTGTTCACCGAGTACAGACCGAGATTTTCCATCGAGAGCGAGAATTTGGTTTCCGTTAGTAAGTTACTGTTAAAATCACCAGTTATAATAATGTCACTATAGTTTAAACTCAGATTTTCAACAAAATCAACGAAATTGGAATATGCAATCTGGCGATTAGGTCTATATACACATCCAACTAAAATTGTATTTGTTTTAGATGCCAGCTCGACGAAAATACACTCAACACTTTCTAAAGGTTCAGATTTACATTTAAGTTTACACGAAATGCCAGATTTTACATATATAGCGACACCACCACCATTCCCGATTCTGTCTAGACGAAACACTTTATAGCCACTAATACATATTAAGTTATCAATATGACACGAAGAGAACCAAGTCTCAGATACACATACAACATCAACATTGGAGCATTCAAATATGTATCTAAATTCGTCAATTTTAGGTTGGAGGCTTTGAGCATTAAGATGGCATACTCTTAGACCGCGTTTTTGATTGCCAATGAGCCGGATCAAATTATAGGTGCCGTCTTTGGAGCCACCATGTTTTTTACTGTTCATATAAACAATGCAGAGCAATAAACGCTGCACACTGGGGGCGATGACAAATAATAACCACATATACATACATAGCACTCAGAATGGATAAAGGGGTAAGGTGAGAAAAGAGAAAGTTAAAGCAAATCAAGATATAAGAAAAGGAAAAAATACACAGAACATTACAATAAATCTTAGAAACTAGTCATTTGCTGTCAGCAGTTAACGCTTTAATTTCATCTATGCTGACTACTTTAACCGCGGCTTCATTTGGCCGCACACGAACAAACACCTGTCCCTTAAAAAAGAAGGCAGATGTTACACACTTTTGCCTTTTCAGTTGAGTGGCGAATTGCATCACCGCACGCGTACGCCTGGTGAGAGATTCATTTAGATGTATTGTTCCTTCGGATTGGCGCCCAATATCACTTAGCTCAGTACCTCTTTTGTTTAATTTGAAAAACTTGGCAGCGGCAGCAAATAACAGGGAGCGATCATGGGAGGAGACCAGTTTAACAATCAGCGGTGTATTTTTCGCTTTGCTGTTGCGAACACGAAAAGCCGATCGATATGGGAGAGGATTCAGCTGCATAACTTGACAGATTTTATTGAAAATTTCCCCTACCTTTTCGTCTGGCACTTGCGGAATGCCGCTGATAACAACATCTGTTTCAACGCTTTTGTTTTCCATTTCCTCCTTTAGTGCGCATACATCATTGCGCAGCTCTGCCATTTCTTTGTGGTCGCCCTCAATTTGTTCAATTTTACGCTCAAAAGTTCGTAGGTCTCTCTTCATGTTGGCCAGCTCAGCAGTCGCCTCTCCCAGTTTCTGCATAATAGCGTCAGCTGATTCCTTTACCACCTCTCTTACAACTTCTGTCATAGCACTCATAAGCTTCGCTTCAAGCTGCGAGATCCACGCAATGTCGGGCAAGGCACTCTTAGGCGTAGTTGCGAGTATCTTATTCGGTGAAGCGATTACCAGGCGAGCAGATTTTGTGCGAGTAGTCATTATTTAATGAATGCTGAGCAATTGCAGCGATAGACGGATAAGAAAATGAAATAGAGACAAAAACAAAAGCACCAACGCACAACCGCACAGCTGTTAACACAGAAGAGAATATTTTTGTTTACTTATTGTTCACACAAGTTATGGTTGGAATGATGTTTTATTTTATTCTATTTTATTTTTATTGATTTAATAATTTACTCTTTTGATTGATGGTTTGATGAGTTTGCGATTTATGGTTTTGATAACTTCTGATTAGAATTTAGATTTATAACAACTTTGATAATAATAATTTACAAGATATACAAGGAAATGAGGAGCGATAGTAAAAGCACGTCCGCACAGTTCAACTGCAATAGTGGTATTACTTACATGTTTTAATGAACGCAAAGTCTGCAAAACATAAGTATAACACCTTTCCCTTTGAATAAAAAGTATTTCACTTCGATTTAGTTTTAAAATGATGGAATAATTCACTCTAAGTAAAGACAAGCTTTGCCTTCACAACTCTTGATACTTACAATTGAACTTCTCACACTGAATAGTTGACATAAACTAAACCCATGGCCGAAAAACGTTGCAATGTTCAAAAAAGTTATTACTATGAATCTAACGGAAACCTACGCATTGGTTTTGATGATTGTTTTTGGTAATCTTATATCATATATGTCGAAATAAGTGATAAGTGCCCTGAGGCACTCTTACCCGTTGCAGGGTTAAGGGGATCGGATTATTTAGAGGCCAGAAAAAAGTCGCTTTATTGAATTTTTATTTTTATAATAAGAAAAATTGTAGACAATTCCTTTAAATAGTATATTTTAGAGCATATCTGAAATTTTTTTAATAACTGAACGATTCAAAAATGGTGAAAAATGGCAGAGGAACGTGTCGCAGCTGACACCGTCCATTGGCGTGCAAAGTAGCTTCCATAATTCTTAACTGTTACAGTAAATATAAATATCTTGTTAATTCGTATACTTTTTTACTTTATATGAACCTCAGAAAGCCATGAAAATTGAAAATTAATAATTTTTTCCTATGTTTGAACTTTGAAATCGATTTCATATCCCTGTTTCACATAGAACAGTTTACCATACTTTACAAAATAGAAGTTGAATCAGATTGATAGGTGAGATAGTTTTCGCGCAATCGTACACGCCAATTGCAAAAACGTGGTTTTCAGAAAGCGCACTTCAAAGTTTTGATAAAGTGCAACGAAAGAAGAATTTTCGTCGACGCACTTGTCTAATACCTGAAATATCTTTTGAACCACTTCGAAATCAGAGCTAATATTTTTCACATATTTTTTTAGATGGTTTTAGAAGACAAGTTAATTTTTTACACTTCACACTTTGTGATATTAGGAAAAAAAACTTAAAAATTCGAAATTTGACACTGAAGATGGCACAACGCCGAAACCGGTTTGTCTCCAAACCACACTTCACAAGGGATGACGGAAATTCGTTCCAACAAATATCAACACATAACAATGGTTTACTTTCTTAAATCAAACCAATAATAATCATTTTTTTCACATTCTGATACCTTTACTACACTCGAAAAATAATGCCACACATGCCCCCACAAATTCCGATGGGGATAATGTCGTGTACTTTTTTTTTTAAATTTACCCCAAGAAGATTTCTTGCTACTACAAAAATGTTGTTTTACGTAAATGTAATCAAGTATGCTTACTCGTTGTATTCAGTTGAAAAATACGGCTATACGAGCAATTCAAATAACATTACCTCCTTCTACTCTATTTACAAAATGTAAAATAATTTAACAACATTTAATCAAAGTTCCCAATTTTTTTAAAAACGTTTTTATAATTTTTTTGAGTATGCAGTGCAGAAAGTGTAAGTTTGACGTATCTACAAGTTATTACTGATTTTTGACAATATTTTTAATGGAGTTTCCTCCACACAACGTGAAACTGCGATTATATTTTATATGAAAGGAATAGCGAAAGAGCATCAGTAAAAAAATTGTTAAAAATCAGTGGTAATTCGTAGCCACTACTTTGTTGTACTAAAATTGAATAAGCTACATATCTGCATAACCGAAAAAATTCTAAACATTTTATTTAAAAAGTTCGAAATTTTGATGACATTTTATATACATAACTGTTCTCTAAATTGTTTATTAAATTTAAAAATTTTAAAATTGTTTTTGATGGTGTTTGTTAGAGAATTAACGATGTTTTAATTGAAAAGTAAATTTAAATATTTGGAGGACAAATAAATTGCTCAAATGTGTTCGTGCTATAATTTGTGAACAGAGTGTACTAAAAAAATTATCTACCTTCTAAAATAATTTGAAAACAATGAATACTTCTCTTGGCTTAACTTTAATAAAACCACTAATTTGGCCGTATTTAACGATACCTGTATCGACTGCTTATGTTGAAGAAATTTTTTTGAAACTTTTTTTTGGAAACATGAATGGTCGTCGCATTTTTTGGTTTTTTGCTGTTGTATGCATAGATGAAGATGTTATATGTAGGTATGTAAATAAAGATTTCTTTGCGGTGAATCAGGGAAGTAAATTATCAGTGTGTTAATTGAAATTTTAGTTCCCTGAGATTTTCCAGCGATAACAAGTACACAAGTGCTTTTGTTATAAAAATGGTTGTTCTTATTTTAAAGGTGAATATCAACCTGACCACAAAGCAACCACAGAGAATTGGGTGTAAAAATATTGGCAAATACAAAGCTCACGTAGGTATTTTGTGCCTCTACCTCTGGTGCTTAAAAGAAGTTAAACCTTCAATCCGCGCGCACACAAAGTCCAACAGAAAATTAAAGCTTTTTAATGTCCTGTAATATGTTTTTACGGCCGCGGAGCACGCTGGGCAAGGTAATTAAATTTAACACTTGACAACTACATTTTCAGATAATAAGAAAAAATCTTAAAAATAACGACAGCAAATTGGAAAAGTTCGCTCAAAAATTCTTACTTCGTAAGTATGAGACCATAAATATAGTAATTAAAAAATGCGCAAAAGGCATTAGCAGAAACTATAAAATACGCACCACTGAAATTCCATAGTAAAATTTCACGTATGTACGAATGTACATATGTTTGCATGTTTGCATGTATGCAAGTAAGCAATGTCAACTTGCGCTTAAAATTACGTTGCCCATCGCACACTGTGGCAAGAATCCCTGATAACTACCATAAAATAAATTAAAGATTTTAAGGCCGTTTGCAACATCTCTGGTTAATCGCTTAATCGGAACTTAAAGTGCCGTTTAAGACCGTCCGTCTGATAAGCAACCGCTGAATAGTAAGCCGAATTATAGCTAACCGCCGGTGATTTTAACCAGAGATGGTGCAAACGGCCCATTCTTATTGTATCTAACACTGAAATAAAGCCAGTCGGTAGTTGTGTTGGAATAAATATATAAAATTACATTTTCCACCACAAATTTTACAACAAATATACATTAAAAATAGATTTCTCAGCCTTTAAACAAAAAAAAAATTATATTTTTTACATAAAACCCATACGAAATTATAAATTTTACTCTAGTAGCCCCAGGCGTGAGTTTTACGTAAAAATAAGCAACCATAACATTACGGGAAAAAAAACCTGCTATGCTGCTAATAATTTAAATTTTTTCTGCACGGGTATTTTATAAATTACCAACTTGAAATGTTTATAAAAAATAAAAAGATTCAAATTTTATCATTTGGTCTCATCCTATAAGGAGGCATAAACAATAATATTAAAGCGACAAGGAATTGTCTCCCTTATGTGCTTAAAGAAAGTAAGCTTTCAATCCTTAAGCACGCCAAATCCATCAAGGAACTCAAGCTTAACCCTCTAAAAGGCAAATCCCTAAATTTACGAAAACAAAAACCACATAATTTTTTTGTGTGCAGTTATTGCCTATAGAATCAATTAAACTGATTTGAATGTTACGTTTTTATTTTTCTTAACCCCTGGACAAAAAATATGGGAAGAGTGCCTCAGGGCACTGTTGGCTTTTTAGCCCAAAAAAGACATTTCACAGTTTGTTGAATTTTTATTTATATATTAACTTAACTGTTCTTATCGCCATTACTTGCGATGGTAATCATAAAAACAATTTTTTGCATTTACACAACACAAATGAATATGACATTTCGTACATATACACTGAGTTTGCGATTTTTTACAAAATTTACACCATCTCTTTCCTCCTTCTTTACCAAGCCATTTGGGAAAATGACCAACGTTGTCGAAGCGCATATCGTCAACAGGATGCTTAGTTTTTTGACCAACTCTCGAACAACTTGGTTGCGGATTATCTTTTGTAGTTGTCGGATAGAGACATGGACGACCAGTTGTACGTTTTTTTGTGTGCGACACAAGACCCGCAGCAATTTCTTCACGGAATTTAGGTAACTGAAGCAACTTCTGATCTTCGACTGAGGTGTTACTGGAATCATTGCATTTCTCAGCATGTATGCGTCGGTTTAAAATATAAGAGTTTGTAGCTGAAATGTCTACAAAATGGTAAATAGTCGAGTTATAGCATCGCGCGTCTTTGTTTGAATATGGTAACGTCCCATTATTCCATCCATCAAATCCACACCTCCCATATGGCTGTTATACTCACGTATTATGTGTGGACAATCAACTTCAATATATTATTTTGCTTTGCGATCATAACGAGATGCCTTTGCTATTTGCAAGTTGGGATTTATCCTAATGAACGGCCTAATGCCTACGTAAGTGGAAGGCAAGCGTACACATCTATTATCTTTCCACAAACCGGTGGAAATGTCAACTCCAAATGCAGAGCCTACAAACTCCGCGCAGTAACCTCTTTGTTCATTTTTGACGGAATTATCCGTGGGAAATTTACAATTCGGGATTCGGTTGACGTGCACCGCTCCTAAACCGTATATTCCTCTCGCTCACAAGCAAACTAACAATGGCAGCGACGTGTAAAAATTATCGAAATATATAATATGGTGCGCAAAATTGGTCACTGTTTGTGTTAAACGCACCACAAAATTTGAAGTTGCACCAAGGTCCGGTGTACCAGGTAATACAATGTTATCACCAGCACCGTTGTAAATTTCAAATCTGTAAGCATAACCAAAAGAATCGCACAAAACAAACAATTTGATTCCCCATTTGCGTGGCTTATTTGGAATGTATTGTCGAAGGTGATGTCGTATTTTTGTGTTGCACATTTGTTCGTCAACACAGAGTCGAGCATATTTTGATACCGAATCAAAGTGTTTATTGAGTTCGGTGGCCAAATTACGAATGCGAAAAAGTGCATCGTTACCGGGTTGTCCTTTCGAGACTCGTTCGCTTTCATCCCTGAATGAGAAAAAGCTTTTTATTGCCTTAAATCGTTTACTAGTCATAGTATTTCGAATCGGCTACATCATTCGTGTGCAATTCCATTGATCGCTGTCGCCACTGAATTTTCATAAACTCGCTTGCATTCTTCCTTATTGATTCCAAACCTACTAAATAAAACAGTTGTTTTTGAAATAACAATGTAATTAATTCTCAACTCTTAGTTGCGCCAAAGAAACCACCAGCAGATGGTTCACACAATGGGCCATTATTATTTATTGTTAGTAAGGGAGAGCGTAGTCTTTTCTTTGGATTTTTATCGGATGCATTATTTTCGGATATATAAATCAATGTCGATGATGCTGAAGGCAAGTCGAGTGATGCCGAACTAATATTCGGTGACATGTTACCTACGTTGGCAATATATAAATCACTATTGTCAATCTTTTCCAGGCATTCTGAAATAAACTCGTCGTCTTCTGAGGTAATTTCATCAGGCACATAGCTAGGATCTTCATCAGAACAGCTAAAATTGTTTTCCTCGTCACTCTTAATAGAATTCATAAGTTCCAGCAATTGATGCTTGCTCAAAGAGGATAACTTTACACGTTTCTGATATCTAAATGCCATTTCTTTAATTTTCACTATATAAATATAAAAATAATGTGAAATAATGTAACGGAATTATAACACAAACTTCAAAACAAGGAAGCGATAAATTTGCACCAGAACGCGCATAAGTGCCCTGAGGCACTCTTCAGTTTTTCGCATCTAATTTCACACTTACATGTTTTAATGAACGCAAAGTCTGCAAAACATAAGTATAACACCTTTCCCTTTGAATAAAAAGTATTTCACTTCGATTTAGTTTTAAAATGATGGAATAATTCACTCTAAGTAAAGACAAGCTTTGCCTTCACAACTCTTGATACTTACAATTGAACTTCTCACACTGAATAGTTGACATAAACTAAACCCATGGCCGAAAAACGTTGCAATGTTCAAAAAAGTTATTACTATGAATCTAACGGAAACCTACGCATTGGTTTTGATGATTGTTTTTGGTAATCTTATATCATATACATATGTCGAAATAAGTGATAAGTGCCCTGAGGCACTCTTACCCGTTGCAGGGTTAAGGGGATCGGATTATTTAGAGGCCAGAAAAAAGTCGCTTTATTGAATTTTTATTTTTATAATAAGAAAAATTGTAGACAATTCCTTTAAATAGTATATTTTAGAGCATATCTGAAATTTTTTTTAATAACTGAACGATTCAAAAATGGTGAAAAATGGCAGAGGAACGTGTCGCAGCTGATACCGTCCATTGGCGTGCAAAGTAGCTTCCATAATTCTTAACTGTTACAGTAAATATAAATATCTTGTTAATTCGTATACTTTTTTACTTTATATGAACCTCAGAAAGCCATGAAAATTGAAAATGAATAATTTTTTCCTATGTTTGAACTTTGAAATCGATTTCATATCCCTGTTTCACATAGAACAGTTTACCATACTTTACAAAATAGAAGTTGAATCAGATTGATAGGTGAGATAGTTTCCGCGCAATCGTACACGCCAATTGCAAAAACGTGGTTTTCAGAAAGCGCGCTTTAAAGTTTTGATAAAGTGCAACGAAAGAAGAATTTTCGTCGACGCACTTGTCTAATACCTGAAATATCTTTTGAACCACTTCGAAATCAGAGCTTATATTTTTCACATATTTTTTTAGATGGTTTTAGAAGACAAGTTAATTTTTTACACTTCACACTTTGTGATATTAGGAAAAAAAACTTAAAAATTCGAAATTTGACACTGAAGATGGCACAACGCCGAAACCAGTTTGTCTCCAAACCACACTTCACAAGGGATGACGGAAATTCGTTCCAACAAATATCAACACATAACAATGGTTTACTTTCTTAAATCAAACCAATAATAATCATTTTTTTCACATTCTGATACCTTTACTACACTCGAAAAATAATGCCACACATGCCCCCACAAATTCCGATGGGGATAATGTCGTGTACTTTTTTTTTTAAATTTACCCCAAGAAGATTTCTTGCTACTACAAAAATGTTGTTTTACGTAAATGTAATCAAGTATGCTTACTCGTTGTATTCAGTTGAAAAATACGGCTATACGAGCAATTCAAAGAACATTACCTCCTTCTACTATATTTACAAAATGTAAAATAATTTAACAACATTTAATCAAAGTTCCCAATTTTTTTAAAAACGTTTTTATAATTTTTTTGAGTATGCAGTGCAGAAAGTGTAAGTTTGACGTATCTACAAGTTATTACTGATTTTTGACAATATTTTTAATGGCAGTTTCCTCCACACAACGTGAAACTGCGATTATATTTTATATGAAAGGAATAGCGAAAGAGCATCAGTAAAAAAATTGTTAAAAATCAGTGGTAATTCGTAGCCCCTACTTTGTTGTACAAAAATTGAATAAGCTACATATCTCCATAACCGAAAAAATTCTAAACATTTTATTTAAAAAGTTCGAAATTTTGATGACATTTTATATACATAACTGTTCTCTAAATTGTTTATTAAATTTAAAAATTTTAAAATTGTTTTTGATGGTGTTTGTTAGAGAATTAACGATGTTTTAATTGAAAAGTAAATTTAAATATTTGGAGGACAAATAAATTGCTCAAATGTGTTCGTGCTATAATTTGTGAACAGAGTGTACTAAAAAAATTATCTACCTTCTAAAATAATTTGAAAACAATGAATACTTCTCTTGGCTTAACTTTAATAAAACCACTAATTTGGCCGTATTTAACGATACCTGTATCGACTGCTTATGTTGAAGAAATTTTTTTGAAACTTTTTTTTGGAAACATGAATGGTCGTCGCATTTTTTGGTTTTTTGCTGTTGTATGCATAGATGAAGATGTTATATGTAGGTATGTATGTAAATAAAGATATCTTTGCGGTGAATCAGGGAAGTAAATTATCAGTGTGTTAATTGAAATTTTAGTTCCCTGAGAATAATGTAGATTTTCCAGCGATAACAAGTACACAAGTGCTTTTGTTATAAAAATGGTTGTTCTTATTTTAAAGGTGAATATCAACCTGACCACAAAACAACCACGGAGAATTGGGTGTAAAAATATTGGCAAATACAAAGCTCACGTAGGTATTTTGTGCCTCTACCTCTGGTGCTTAAAAGAAGTTAAACCTTCAATCCGCTCGCACACAAAGTCCAACAGAAAATTAAAGCTTTTTAATGTCCTGTAATATGTTTTTACGGCCGCGGAGCACGCTGGGCAAGGTAATTAAATTTAACACTTGACAACTACATTTTCAGATAATAAGAAAAAATCTTAAAAATAACGACAGCAAATTGGAAAAGTTCGCTCAAAAAGCTGAATATGTCTTAGAACAGATTTATTTAGATTTTTCATCATTACCCAACCATTCTTACTTTCGTAAGTATGAGACCATAAATATAGTAATTAAAAAATGCGCAAAAGGCATTAGCAGAAACTATAAAATACGCACCACTGAAATTCCATAGTAAAATTTCACGTATGTACGAATGTACATATGTTTGCATGTTTGCATGTATGCAAGTAAGCAATGTCAACTTGCGCTTAAAATTACGTTGCCCATCGCACACTGTGGCAAGAATCCCTAATAACTACCATAAAATAAATTAAAGATTTTAAGGCCGTTTGCAACATCTCTGGTTAATCGCTTAATCGGAACTTAAAGTGCCGTTTAAGACCGTCCGTCTGATAAGCAACCGCTGAATAGTAAGCCGAATTATAGCTAACCGCCGGTGATTTTAACCAGAGATGGTGCAAACGGCCCATTCTTATTGTATCTAACACTGAAATATAGCCAGTCGGTAGTTGTGTTGGAATAAATATATAAAATTACATTTTCCACCACAAATTTTACAACAAATATACATTAAAAATAGATTTCTCAGCCTTTAAACAAAAAAAATTATATTTTTTACATAAATCCCATACGAAATTATAAATCTTACTCTAGTAGCCCCAGGCGTGAGTTTTACGTAAAAATAAACAACCATAACATTACGGGAAAAAAAACCTGCTATGCTGCTAATAATTTAAATTTTTTCTGCACGGGTATTTTATAAATTACCAACTTGAAATGTTTATAAAAAATAAAAAGATTCAAATTTTATCATTTGGTCTCATCCTATAAGGAGGCATAAACAATAATATTAAAGCGACAAGGAATTGTCTCCCTTATGTGCTTAAAGAAAGTAAGCTTTCAATCCTTAAGCACGCCAAATCCATCAAGGAACTCAAGCTTAACCCTCTAAAAGGCAAATCCCTAAATTTACGAAAACGAAAACCACATAATTTTTTTGTGTGCAGTTATTGCCTATAGAATCAATTAAACTGATTTGAATGTTACGTTTTTATTTTTCTTAACCCCTGGACAAAAAATATGGGAAGAGTGCCTCAGGGCACTGTTGGCTTTTTAGCCCAAAAAAGACATTTCACAGTTTGTTGAATTTTTATTTATATATTAACTTAACTGTTCTTATCGCCATTACTTGCGATGGTAATCATAAAAACAATTTTTTGCATTTAAACAACACAAATGAATATGACATTTCGTACATATACACTGAGTTTGCGATTTTTTACAAAATTTACACCATCTCTTTCCTCCTTCTTTACCAAGCCATTTGGGAAAATGACCAACGTTGTCGAAGCGCATATCGTCAACAGGATGCTTAGTTTTTTGACCAACTCTCGAACAACTTGGTTGCGGATTATCTTTTGTAGTTGTCGGATAGAGACATAGACGACCAGTTGTACGTTTTTTTGTGTGCGACACAAGACCCGCAGCAATTTCTTCACGGAATTTAGGTAACTGAAGCAACTTCTAATCTTCGACTGAGGTGTTACTGGAATCATTGCATTTCTCAGCATGTATGCGTCGGTTTAAAATATAAGAGTTTGTAGCTAAAATGTCTACAAAATGGTAAATAGTCGAGTTATAGCATCGCGCGTCTTTGTTTGAATATGGTAACGTCCCATTATTCCATCCATCAAATCCACACCTCCCATATGGCTGTTATACTCACGTATTATGTGTGGACAATCAACTTCAATATATTATTTTGCTGTATTTTGGAACGAATATGCCTTTGCTATTTGCAAGTTGGGATTTATCCTAATGAACGACTTAATACCTACGTAAGTGGAAGCCAAGCGTACACATCTATTATCTTTCCACAAACCGGTGGAAATGTCAACTCCAAATGCAGAGCCTGCAAACTCCTTGCAGTAACCTCTTTGTTCATTTTTGACGGAATTATCCGTGGGTAATTTACAATTCGGGATTCGGTTGACGCGCACCGCTCCTAAACCGTATATTCCTCTCGCTCGCAAGCAAACTAACAATGGCAGCGACGTGTAAAAATTATCGAAATATATAATATGGTGCGCAAAATTGGTCACTGTTTGTGTTAAACGCACCACAAAATTTGAAGTTGCACCAAGGTCCGGTGTACCAGGTAATACAATGTTATCACCAGCACCGTTGTAAATTTCAAATCTGTAAGCATAACCAAAAGAATCGCACAAAACAAACAATTTGATTCCCCATTTGTGTGGCTTATTTGGAATGTATTGACGAAGGTGATGTCGTATTTTTGTGTTGCACATTTGTTCGTCAACACAGAGTCGAGCATATTTTGATACCGAATCAAAGTGTTTATTGAGTTCGGTGGCCAAATTACGAATGCGAAAAAGTGCATCGTTACCGGGTTGTCCTTTCGAGACTCGTTCGCTTTCATCCCTGAATGAGAAAAAGCTTTTTATTGCCTTAAATCGTTTACTACTCATAGTATTTCGAATCGGCGCGAAGGCACTACGTCCCCAATAGCTGTCCAAATTCGAATATCGATAAAGAGACATATATAGAAGTATTCCAATGTAATGGTAAAGTTCATCAACATCAGTCTTGAACTGGGTGTTGAAGTTTTGAGTAAGCGCTGCCCGATTAGTTTCCTCGACCATCATTTGCATTATCTCGTTTGTAAACAATTAGCAGAAAATTTCTTTTGGCGTCTTAAGAGATTTGATTTCAAGTGGTAAAGAAGCGTTTTCTCTGAAGGCTACATCATTCGTGTGCAATTCCATTGATCGCTGTCGCCACTGAATTTTCATAAACTCGCTTGCATTCTTACTTATTGATTCTAAACCTACTAAATAAAACAGTTGTTTTTGAAATAACAATGTAATTAATTATCAACTCTTACTTGCGCCAAATAAACCACCAGCAGATGGTTCACACAATGGGCCATTATTATTTATTGTTAGTAAGGGAGAGCGTAGTCTTTTCTTTGGATTTTTATCGGATGCATTATTTTCGGATATATAAATCAATGTCGATGATGCTGAAGGCAAGTCGAGTGATGCCGAACTAATATTCGGTGACATGTTACCTACGTTGGCAATATATAAATCACTATTGTCAATCTTTTCCAGGCATTCTGAAATAAACTCGTCGTCTTCTGAGGTAATTTCATCAGGCACATAGCTAGGATCTTCATCAGAACAGCTAAAATTGTTTTCCTCGTCACTCTCAATAGAATTCATAAGTTCCAGCAATTGATGCTTGCTCAAAGAGGATAACTTTACACGTTTCTGATATCTAAATGCCATTTCTTTAATTTTCACTATATAAATATAAAAATAATGTGAAATAATGTAACGGAATTATAACACAAACTTCAATACAAGGAAGCGATAAATTTGCACCAGAACGCGCATAAGTGCCCTGAGGCACTCTTCAGTTTTTCGCATCTAATTTCACACTTACATGTTTTAATGAACGCAAAGTCTGCAAAACATAAGTATAACACCTTTCCCTTTGAATAAAAAGTATTTCACTTCGATTTAGTTTTAAAATGATGGAATAATTCACTCTAAGTAAAGACAAGCTTTGCCTTCACAACTCTTGATACTTACAATTGAACTTCTCACACTGAATAGTTGACATAAACTAAACCCATGGCCGAAAAACGTTGCAATGTTCAAAAAAGTTATTACTATGAATCTAACGGAAACCTACGCATTGGTTTTGATGATTGTTTTTGGTAATCTTATATCATATATGTCGAAATAAGTGATAAGTGCCCTGAGGCACTCTTACCCGTTGCAGGGTTAAGGGGATCGGATTATTTAGAGGCCAGAAAAAAGTCGCTTTATTGAATTTTTATTTTTATAATAAGAAAAATTGTAGACAATTCCTTTAAATAGTATATTTTAGAGCATATCTGAAATTTTTTTTAATAACTGAACGATTCAAAAATGGTGAAAAATGGCAGAGAAACGTGTCGCGTGATACCGTCCATTGGCGTGCAAAGTAGCTTCCATAATTCTTAACTGTTACAGTAAATATAAATATCTTGTTAATTCGTATACTTTTTTACTTTATATGAACCTCAGAAAGCCATGAAAATTGAAAATGAATAATTTTTTCCTATGTTTGAACTTTGAAATCGATTTCATATCCCTGTTTCACATAGAACAGTTTACCATACTTTACAAAATAGAAGTTGAATCAGATTGATAGGTGAGATAGTTTTCGCGCAATCGTACACGCCAATTGCAAAAACGTGTTTTTCAGAAAGCGCACTTCAAAGTTTTGATAAAGTGCAACGAAAGAAGAATTTTCGTCGACGCACTTGTCTAATACCTGAAATATCTTTTGAACCACTTCGAAATCAGAGCTAATATTTTTCACATATTTTTTTAGATGGTTTTAGAAGACAAGTTAATTTTTTACACTTCACACTTTGTGATATTAGGATAAAAAAACTTAAAAAATCGAAATTTGACACTGAAGATGGCACAACGCCGAAACCGGTTTGTGTCCAAACGACACTTGACAAGGGATGACGGAAATTCGTTCCAACAAATATCAACACATAACAATGGTTTACTTTCTTAAATCAAACCAATAATAATCATTTTTTTCACATTCTGATACCTTTACTACACTCGAAAAATAATGCCCCACATGCCCCCACAAATTTCGATGGAGATAATGTCGTGTACTTTTTTTTTAAATTTACCCCAAGAAGATTTCTTGCTACTACAAAAATGTTGTTTTACGTAAATGTAATCAAGTATGCTTACTCGTTGCATTCAGTTGAAAAATACGGCTATACGAGCAATTCAAAGAACATTAGCCCCTTCTACTCTATTTACAAAATATAAAATAATTTAACAACATTTAATCAAAATTCCCAACTTTTTTAAAAACGTTTTTAGAATTTTTTTGAGTATGCAGTGCAGAAAGTGTAAGTTTGACGTATCTACAAGTTATTACTGATTTTTGACAATATTTTTAATGGCAGTTTTCTCCACACAACGTAAAACCACGATTATATTTTATATGAAAGGAATTGCGAAAGAGCATCAGTATAAATAGTGTTAAAAATCAGTGGTAAGTCGTAGCCACTAGAAACGCACTTTGTTGTACTAAAATTGAATAAGCTACATATCTGCATAACCGAAAAAATTCTAAACATTTTATTTAAAAAGTTCGAAATTTTGATGACATTTTATATAACTGTTCTCTAAATTTTTTATTAAATTTAAAAATTTTAAAATTGTTTTTGATGGTGTTTGTTAGAGAATTAACGATGTTTTAATTGAAAAGTAAATTTAAATATTTGGATGACAAATAAATTGCTCAAATGTGTTTGTGCTATAATTTGTGAACAGAGTGTACTAAAAAAATTATCTACCTTCTCAAATAAATGTAGATACATTTTTGGAAATAATTCTTAACTTTAATAAAACCGCTAACTTGGCCGATTTTAACGATACCTGTATCGACTGCTTATGTTAAAGGAATTTTTTCGCAAATTTATTGGAAACATGAATGGTCGCCCCTTTTTTTGGTTTTTTTGCTGTTGTATGCATAGATGAAAATGTTATATGTAGGTATGTAAATAAAGGCGCCTATTATGAGTTGCATTCGATCTTCGATATTCGCTGGTTATCGAACATCGAAGATCGAATGTCAAATTCGTATTATGAGCAGTGCAACCCTGTCGAAGTTTTCGCTGAGCATCAAATCTTGAGTCGAACAGAATTTTCCTTTCGACAGCAAAGCGAAGCGTTTGAAGTTTTGTGAAAATGTAAGTTTTTCGAGCTTATTTATTGCGTTATGGTAAAAAATTAATAATATGATATTATTTTTGTTAATTGTATGCAGGTCCAAAGTCGTGAGTACCAAACAGCAGTTAGAAAGACTAGTTGCATTGGTGGAAGAAAATCCAGAATTTGCTTAAGGGATTTGCACAAAAGTACAGGCGGTAAAGTACAGGCTGTGCAAGCCCAAGCATGTTTTCATTCCCAATACTAAGCTGATACGAACTCTGAGCACAAAATCGTAAAGTTGTTGCCAATTTTAGTATATTGGGAACAGATTTCGATCGGGTTCATCGCTGCAGCAGCTCTTCTGTAGTGGACAGCAAGTCTACAAACGCCGCTTTCGACAAACGGAAGTTTTTTATAAATCTGCAAACAAAACTTAAATGTTGTACGTGCCGAAACCTCTAAGAAATAGCATTAAACTTACGTAGTATAATCCATTTCCAAAGGGTTGAAAGCGTCCCTTAGCTTCTTCATATTTCTGGCTAATTCCAGCAAACTTTCATCCTCCTCTGAAGAATCGTCAAGCCACAACTCAGTCGTAGTCATATTTTATTTAAACTTGTATTTATATTTTCTTTATTTATAAAGTATTTGCTTTTTTTCCTTTTCACTTTTTAAACAAATCGCTTTTAGTTTTTACACTATCTGACAGATGTATACTATCGTGAACCATCAAAATGATTGAAATTCACAATAGCGCCAATCTTCATCGAATGAGTGTCATAATACCAAATGGAAATTCGTTCGATCAGAATTTTCGATCGCTGTCGAAGATCGAATGCAGCTCATAATAGGGGCCAAAGATTTCTTTGCGGTGAATCAGGGAAGTAAATTATCAGTGTATTGATTGAAATTTTAGTTCCCTGAGAATAATATAGATTTTCCAGCGATAACAAGTACACAAGTGCTTTTGTTATAAAAATTGTTGTTCTTATTTTAAAGGTGAATATCAACCTGACCAGAAAACAACTACAGAAAATTGGGTGTAAAAATATTGGCAAATACAAAGCTCACGTAGTAATTTTGTGCCTCTACCTCTGGTGCTTAAAATAAGTTAAACCTTCAATCCGCGCTCACACAAAGTCCAACAGAAAATTAAAGCTTTTTATTGTCCTGTAATATGTTTTTACGCCAGCGGAGCACGCTGGGCAAGGTAATTAAATTTAATACTTGACAATTACATATTGAGATAATAAGAAAAATCTTGAAAATAACGACAGCAAATTGGAAAAGTTCGCTCAAAAAGCTGAATATGTCTTAGAACAGATTTATTTAGATTTTTCATCACTACCCAACAATTCTTACTTTCGTCTTCGAACCAGTAAGTATGATACCATAAATATGGTAATTAAAATATGCGCAAAAGGCATTAGCAGAAACTATAAAATACGCACCACTGAAATTCCATAGTAAAATTTTACGTATGTACGAATGTACATATGTTTGCATGTATGCAAGTAAGCAACGTCAACTTGCGCTTAAAAAAACGTTGCCCATCGCACACTGTGGCAAGAATCCCTGATAACAACCATAAAATAAATTAAAGCTTTTAAGGCCGTTTGCAACATCTCCGGTTAATCGCTTAATCGGAACTAAAAGTGCCGGATATTTTATAAATTACCAATTGGAAATATTTTTAAAAGATAACAAGATTCAAATTTCATTATTTGGTCTTATCCTATAAGGAGGCATAAACAATAATATTATAGCGACAAGGAATTGTCTCCCTTATATGATTAAAGTAAGTAAGCTTTCAATCCTTGAGCACGTCAAATTCATCAAGGAACTTAAGCTTAAGGGGATCGGATTATTTAGAGGCCAGAAAAAAGTCGCTTTATTGAATTTTTATTTTTATAATAAGAAAAATGGCTTTAGAGCAAATTCTATTCAAAAGCGATTGATCATAAATGACATCAAATATGCATGAAAAATAGGTAAAACCAGGGATCATAAATGACGTCAAATATGCATGAAAATGATTAAACGCAGACATCATAAACGACTGAACAGGAATAGTCATTTGCAGGGTACCAGTTTCTCCCAATGATAGAGTACTATTTGACTGAAAAATGATAGCATATTTGATCGTTTCATTCATCTCGAATAGTCTAATTTTTTTTCATCAGAATTTTTCAAAAATGCTAGCTGGGGCAGAATGCGTAGAATGTTGCGCTTACGTGTGAATGTGTTAAAACGACCAATGACTACATTCATGCAGACGTCTAGTATGTAAGCAATGTCAACGTGCGCTTAAAGTTACTTGCATATGTACGAGTATTTAAATACACCCACCGCACACAATTATTCCTGAAAAATGCCATCAAACAAATTAAAGCTCTTAGACTTTCAAAAAGGGGTCGAAATAAAACAATTTGGATGAAGAACATTATTTTTATTATTAAAAAAACTCATACTTGTTTTTATCCGGATTCGAAAAAAGGGGAGAGGTCAGGGATATTGATCACACAGGGCAGAACGATTCTTTCTGGATGCACGAAACAAATTTTCGTTTGGTTGTCTTACGCCTGGTAGGATAAGTGAACTAAGGCATTTTTCGGTAAAATGAATAAGAAAACTTGTTGCTATAATGTTTTTAGATGCTTAGAAAACTCATAACTTGTTGCACAAAATCTAAAAGAGTTGAAGTGTCTTTCTTTGTCACCGCACTTCTCGCTATCTTCGACTTAGTAAACTTTTTAGGATCATTGAAGGCTTTGAAAGTTGCGACTCGTCGACAACCATATACACACCTTATTATTGAGATTGATGAATTCAGTTATTGATTCTGAAATTTGAGCTGAATAGTTGTTCAACCCCATGGCAATTCAACCCTCTCTTTTGCTGCACACAGAGCAAGCAACTCTTCCGGTTTCCGTGGCTTCGAGCGAACACTATTTTCATCTCTGCGTAGATTAAAAACGTATTTGCTTAACAAAACAAATGAAGACCGATTGAATGGGTCAGCGTCGTTGAACGTGCATCGAGACGTAGAAGTAACAAATGAGAATGTAATTGATATTATATCGAAGGTGCCAAGGAGAATATTCGATTATAAGCTGCATTATCCCTCAAAAATTGTGATAGGTCCATTTGTACTATATAGACGCTGAATACACGTCAAATAAAAGTAGGACCTATCAATATACATACCTAATAAACCTACATTTTTAATAATTATATAACTGCTACTGTAGCTTACAAATTGTTAAGCACTTTCACTCGGCTAAACAATTAGTAATATAATTTATAAAGGGTGTTTTTTTTACAGGTTTGTTTTTCGAATAGAGATAAAACTGGCATTTTGTGGTCAAATCTGGCAACTCTAATGTCATTTATGTTCAGTTTGGTTTGCCATTTCATCGTGAACAGGTTGACAAAAGAACAACGCTTGCAAATCGTGCAAATTTATTTCGAAATAAATGGTTCAGTTCGCGAAGTTTACCGTGAGCTCCGTCCATTTTATGGTCGACATAATCGTCCATCAGAGCAATTAATTCGGTTAACCATGGATCGTTTTCGCACTACGTTTACTCTATGTGATAATACGCATCCGCAGAGACGTCGAACAGTGCGCACCGAAGAAACAATTGCCGCTGTAGAGCAAAGTGTTGAAGAGGACCCGAATGAATCGATTCGCCACCGTGCACAGCAATTGGAGCTTTGTCCATCAACTTTATGGAAGATTTTGCGCAAAGATCTTGGCTTGCGACCTTACAAGATCCAGCTTGTGCAAGAATTAAAGCCGCGAGACCATGCAATGCGTCGTGATTTTGGTGTATGGGCCGAAAATGAGATTGATCTCGATGCTGATTTTCATCGCAAAATTTTGTTCAGTGATGAGGCTCATTTTTGGTTGAATGGCTACGTCAACAAGCAAAATTGCCGCATTTGGAGTGAAGAGAATCCACATGAGACCCTTGAAACGCCATTACATCCACAAAAACTGACTGTTTGGTGTGCTCTATAGGCTGGTGGAGTCATTGGGCCATACTTCTTCCGCAATAATGCTGGAGAGGCAGTTACCGTTAATGGAGACCGGTATAGAGCCATGATAACCGACTATTTTGTTCCCAAATTGGATGGCATGAATGTGGATGAGTTGTGGTTTCAACAAGGCGGCGCTACATGCCACACAGCGCACGTCACAATCGATTTATTGAAGGAAACATTCGCTGAGCGCATAATTTCGCGGAATGGACCTGTCAATTGGCCACCAAGATCGTGTGATTTGACACCATTGGATTATTTTCTTTGGGGATATGTGAAGTCGCTCGTCTACACCAACAAACCAGAAACGTTAGGGGAATTGGAAGCCAACATTCGTGGCGTTATTGCCGACATACGGCCCCATATGCTCGAAAAAGTGGTTGAAAATTGGACCTGTAGAATTGGCTTTATTCGAGCCAGCCGCGGCGGCCACATGCCCGAAATCATATTTAAACATTAATGGCATAAAATTATCCTTCCAATAAAGCCAAATTGATGGACCTTAAAACGATTTTCTTGTGTTTTATTTCAATTCGAAGTTCTATACCCCTAAAAAAAACACCCGTTAGCAATAAGAAATGTATGGATTTACAAAAAATAAACGTAGATCTAAATGTGTGTCTGTATGTATTTCAAAGCCTCCTTTCAACATATACATATACATAATAATAATAATAATTTGGCGCTTACACTATATCACTTAGTGTTTGGCCGAGCTTCTCCAACCATTTATGGTGTGCGTCTTGCTATTGTTCCACAAAATGGAGGAATCTACAGTTTTATGCCGACTCCGATAGGCAGATCTATTTTTTGAGAAGATTTTCCATGGCGGAAATATTCTCCGTATAAGCTGCACCGATTTTAATAAAACTTGTTGCGTTTTATTTGTTATTATATTCTATGTGAGAATTTACCACAATTGAACCAAAAATTAAAAAACAAATTTTTTAACCTTGAAAAACAGAAGAAAAAAGGCGATTTTTTCACAACTTTTTCAAATTTCCTCCAATATTTCTTTTTTTTTGTTTGGATTTATCACTAGCGGTAGTAAATTGTCACGTGGGAAACCTTTGTTTTTCAAATGCCGTCCAAATTTTTTGTTTCAGCGATCCCAATCCTAAGCTTGACTGACCGCAATCGGAACAACTTTTTTCGAAGACTCGCATTTGGCGCCCTCGATAATATGACTGTAAATGTATAAATAAAAAAAAATGTGTTTTCTCTATAAAACTTAAATATTAATGTGTAAAAAGGGCTGAGAAAAAAATTCTTGAAAATATGCCTATTTTTGGCCTTCTAAAGTGTACTATTACCATAAAGAAGGAGTTTTCAACATAAATAATGCTTCCTTAGGTATTTCTCCCCTTGTTTTTGACGGATTTGTGCTTACTGTTGTTTACCGAATCGATTTTTTATGCTTACTATTGCGCTTAAAATTCTTTTATTAGGCACATATGTCTAAAATATCGTTGCTCGGAACTAGGTTATTATATTTAAAGGTACTTGTTAGAGGTAAATGTGCGATCTGCTGTATGCACTGCATTAACGCATACGAAACTTTAAGAGCGTTGTATGTTGCTATGAAATCCCAGTGGTGCGTATTTCATAGCTTCCGATAATTGCCTTTTGCACAACTTTTCAATTTAAATCGTTATGGTCATTTACTGCTGAAATAGCTATTTCAGGAAGACGAATTTGAGAAATGTCGCTGGCAAGGTACTAAATACTTACATACATATACATATATATTTGAACCAATCACAAAAAAAGTATGTTAATTGTCTAGAAAGCATGTAATACTTACTAAATAAATATAAATCAAATCAAAACAAATTCCTAAACGTTTACCCACATTTATGGATAAGAAGTGCTTATATACACACACGAATATGCACATACATACATACATATGTATAGTCCTCCAAAAAACCCATACAAGTACAGTGGGCAAAAACTGTTAAAAATCAACTGTAATTTTTATCCACTTCAACATTGCACTGAATGGGCCGCTTTGTAGCATTCTACAAAACTTTCAACAATTTGATATTAGAAAGCTTCAAATTTTGAGAAAAAATTGTTGAATTTTTTAAGTTTACTACAAATTTTAATTTGTAAAGTATTTAATAGACACATTTGTAAAATGTATATATACAGAAAGACATCAACACTTTTAAAATCATTACATGATAATAAATTTTTACAAAAAAAAGTTTTGTTTGAATTTTGAGCTTTGCTTACTCTTGTAGTATGCTCACCTCAAATATCCATATTGATCTATATTTATATTTTTTAAATTAAGAATTGTAGGTAATTAGCATTAATCCATAATTTTTCACTTACAGTTTACCAAAAGGGGAGAATTGTTTGACATTCTCAGACAATTAAGTTGCAATAGGTTTAATTTTAAAACTTTCGATTACCGATCTTAGAGTCGATTCATCTTATTACTCCCTGACATTTTTATTTCAAATTTTACTAACTTTTTCTCCCTTTTGGCATTTATATGAAGTCGTTTTAATTTAAATATTTGTAATTTTTTCATTACATCTCAGAGCTTTGCTGAGTGTTTTTTTTATATTTTGTTAACGGAAAGACCCCAGCGGTAGTTTTGCGCTTTACTGCGTTTTCCCCTCTGTCTATATTTACAAAAATTTAAAGATGAAATTTAACAAACATATGTACTTAGTCCTGCCATAAGTTCTGTTAGAAGTTCAGGCCGTTATAAAAATGAAACTATAATACATTTTGTAATAAATTTAATTTTATTTAATAATGCATATATTAAATGAGCGATGTACAAAATTTTATTTGATATGGTCACATTTTGCTTTAACACAAGCCCTCGAAACGATTCGTTCATTGATGATCAATAGCAGCACTCACAGTTTCTATTGACGACGCTGCTCCAACCAAAGATTTTGTCTGTGGGGTTTTCGACAGTCCATGTTCACAAACTGTAGTCCAATGGATTCGAATCTGGACTTCCAGTAGGCTTTCAGGTGGAGATCATCTCGAATAAGTTTTCACATTGATCTAGTCGATATAGCCGTTTCCCTTGACATAATTTTGTCTTTTCTAAGGGGATTTCTGCGAATGCGTTCGCGAACAGTTTTTATGGCTGAATTGGTTCGAATTACGCTAGGACGACCACTTATCTTTTTGTGATCAACTGTAGACGCTTGGGAAAAACGATCAATAGTGCGGTAAATAAACATTCTCGAAATATTAAGTTTTTTGAAAAGCTCATAAATTTCACTTGCCCTTTTTCTATACTTACATATGTAAAGCGATCACCGCAATACTATTTTCTTTAGCTCCCCACTCCATTGTTAATAAGCGAAAGCAAACACTGAACTGATTATTATATATGAGTAGACACTGCATACAAATTATATTCAAATATAACGGCACTTTTTTCTGCGAATTTGCCCTCGCTGCATGGATTGTACACTTTGTAACAGAATTTATGGCAAGCCGAAGTAGATGGGAAATTTTATGAAACCACTTATCCCCTATCAAGTTCTTAATGGAATAGTTCTTACACAATATTTAAACCGTCAATTATATAAATCTAACCTTAAAGAAGTCTTCGTCATATAAACGTGAGGGAAAGCATTTAACTAGACTAAGAAAGTACAAAATGAATAGTAAACTACTTCTTAACCATTGAAATTGATAGTGCAATGTCCGCATTTGTCAAGTCTTTCCTTGGTTTCGGTGATGGTTTTTTACGCAAAAAATAATGCTTAATCAGCACACGAAATTAATTTTTTTTTTTTATTTTTATTAAATGTCAAGAGCTTATCTGCTATCAATGGCTGTCAAGCAGTAGTCTATTATTAGATGGCAATTAAGGGCAGCGAGAAATTCAAAAAGTCACTGACTTATCAAACCGCCCTCGTACCTTGTCCTCATTTGAATTTATGATTTTGCCGAATACATATCTGTGTATTTTTATGAATTGCTCAAAATTACGTTACCCTGAAAGTTACATTATCTTGTTTGTCGTGGGACTAAAGAATTAATTTTTGATGTTTATTTTTACCTAAAACTTTTTTATTCTAGTTTTTTTTTCATTAATTGAAAATTTTATTGAGCCGCTTTTTCGGAGATCGCCACATCTCCTTATCAGACTTCTCTTAATGCAAATATCGCATCAGAGTTGCTGTTTATGTGATGCGATATTTGCACCATTAAGGCTTGTTTACAAAAGATAAAGCAAAGACGTAGGTAACATGACAGATACCAACATACAAAACAAACCTACAATACCCAAACGCACTAAAATTACTGACTTTCTACCTGTTCTTACCGCGAGGCAGATTCGAGATAAAATATACCCTTTCGGATTCTAACCGCGCGAGACTTCAGTTACCTATACTCAGGACACTTAACATTTGTTAACATTGACGATTATGTACCAATACCTGCTTGACCAACAAACGAAATAAATACGGCACAACAGACCTAAACTTCTCCAAACCAAACTTTACAAGGGATGACGCAAAATCGTACTTGTATTTAATTTTACTATTAATAATAATGATGTTTTTCATCAACAGTTTTTTTTTATTTCTTGTTGTGGGGATGTCGATCCACTGAAAAACAGTCTTTTAAATTATTTGATGACATTTATGAGAGTACCTTGCCCACTGACATATCTTACTCGCATACAAACGATGTTGTATGTTGCTATGAAATCCCAGTGGTGCGTATTTTATAGCTTCCGCTAATTGCCTTTTGCACGCCTTAAATCGCTTTGCTCATTTAGACTGAAATAACTATCGCAGGTAGGCGAAATTGAGAAGTGTTGGGTGCAAATACATGTCACGCAGAATTCTACTTCTTCCATACAATACGTTCGTGCATATATAGAAATATGTTGAAAACTCAAAACTAATTCTTAAACGTTAACACATGTAAATTGGTAGAAAATGTATTAAAACTCCAAGGTTTACCAAGCAATATTTGTATTCGGTCAAATCTTAAAATTAATATAACATTGTTATTCCTTGACCTCAAAACCCTTGTTCAAGGATTAAAAATAAAATTAAAATTTTTGTTTACAAATGCCGGTTTCTGAACTAACCACGTACTGTAGAGAAAATCTAGGGTGACCCGAATTCTTGCTTCAGATTCGGATTCAGCAGAACAAAAGCTTTAGAATTCGTGTAAAAAGCCTGTTGGGGTTTTTAAAATCTTAAATTTTGTTGAACTGTGTAAAGCTGAAGAATTTAATCGGTCAGGTATCATCATCAACTGCTAGTATTGACATCATCGGCATTATCAATCGCAAGTTTTTCTGGCTATTAAAAATTGGATAGCGAAGCGACAAACAAAAACCACATTAATAAGTCTCTCATTATGCCCGTCCTAGTGTATGGCGCAGAAACATAGAAGATGACAATATCAGATGAGATGGGTCTTGGAGTGTTCGGAAGAAAGATTATTCGAAAGATGTATGGACCATTACGACTTTACCGCATAAGATATAACGATGAGCTGTACGAGCTTTGCAAGGACGTAGACATAGTGCAGTGGATTAAGGACCAGCGACTAAATAAAATCAGGCATTATTCTTTAATTTATATAGTTCATTCACTAACAAACCCAAACCCAAGTTTCAGACTTTGTACAAAAATAAAAAAGTTAAACCAATTTCACAAAAAAAAGCCGTTCGAGACCAAACGAGGTTTTAGACAAGGCCGACTCACTTTCGTTAAACTTCTTCAATCTGATGTTAGAAACCGTAATAAAAGCTGCCAATCTGAAACGCAGTGGCTGGCGTATGCGAAAAGGTTGGCCTGGCAGTGAACGAGGACAAAACAAAGTACCTGTTGGTAACAAATAAAAAATCAGCACTTTTGGCTCGGTAGGCAATTGAAAAGCAGAGGCCTTTCTCGACGAACGAAAAGCTCGCACTACAAATCCCTTACCATGTCCATCCTTTTATTTGGCCCAGAAACATTGACGATGCAGGATAGCGATGAAAAGGCTTTGGGGGCTTTCGAGAGAAATGTTCTTCGCAAGATTTATGGTCCTGTTCGTGTTAGCGCGACGTGTACCGAAGAAGATGTAATGATTAACTGTTTAAACTGTTTAATGATATGGACATAGTCAAGCGCGATGGCTTGGCCATGTCGTTCGTATGGATGGTGATGCACCCACGAACACAGTGGAAGGACCAAGTGCAGAAGGGCCTATAATTGGCGACACCTAGCGAAGAAGAGGGAACTGGCGAAGCTTTTTGTTCTCGGCTCAAACTGACAGACGGTTGTAGCGCCATACAAAATTTTGTACAAAATGTCAAACATTTTAAAATAACTTTTTTAAATAAAAAATGTATGCAGATTCTTAACCTTTTCAATAAAATAATACAAACTTGTAATGCGAAATATAAATGTACATATGTAAGACTTGATATTGAAAAATATAAATTCATATTGAGGAAAAATTAACTAATATTAGGAAATTGAAATTCTTTTTAAGAAAACCAATTTGATGATGGCAAATATAACTTCATTATGAGAAAACACAAATTGATAATGAGAATATATATATATATAAAAAGAGAAAATAATGGGAATGTCCTTATGAAGTGACACAAGTGCATTGCTCTAGACTCTACGAGCAAAGATAAAAAAAATCGAGGGACATTGCATACATTTTTACAATACGAAGGTAATTTTGAAACGCGATTAATGTTAGATTAAAGGGGGTTTTCAAAATTGATTTAGATGTGTCCTTCCATTAAGTTTTATTTATTCTCATTAGGAATTTATACTCAATTAACTTTTTTCACTATAAATTTGTGTGTCCTCGATATGAATTTATATATTCTCATTACAATATAGGTATAATGTTTTGCCAGTATTATCATAAAACCATAATGGGCTTGTGTTAATGTTAAAGAATATTAGTTTGCTTTTAACGATTTACTTTTATAATTTAACACATTGCATAATATATACATTTGTACTTCTGGAAGTGAATAACCAATCATAATTTTTGTGCTAAATACTTACATATTAAGTAGCTTGCACCCAACAAATCTTACCGTCTTCATGCAAAAGCTATTTCAGGAGTACGTGACCACAGCGATTTTTAAAAAGGTTGCTCAAAATATAATGAGCGGATTTTGTGAAATACGCACCACTAAGATTTCATTTCATGACTGGATTTTTTAATGCAAGCCATTAATTAATGTTAGGTTCAATTAAATTAAGTTAAATTAACGTACAATAAATTAAGGTAAAACAGGTTTCACATTGCATCTAATTGAGTAAATCAGCGACCATGACGGTATATTTTTTTTGCAAGCCATTAATTAAGGTTAAGTTCAATTAAATTAAGTTAAATTAAGGTTATGCGTGTTTTACATTGCACCAAATTGAGTAAAATAGCCCATTTCGAATATTGAACTCTATTAAGGCTTTATACGAAATCGCAATAAATAAAATAAGGTATTAAAAATTAGTTTAGTTAAGGTATATCTATATATACGAGTATATATATACATATACATATAAATAACCTATACTAGCACTTTTTTGGAAGCTAGAATTATGAACTACAAAAATAACAAATAATATCCGATTTTAATCCATTACAGAAAACGTATGAAATGGATTTCGTCAAAGGCTGAGCAAAGCTCAGTGTTGTGTCCCAGAAGAGAGGAGAAGTGGGAAGCAATTCAATAAGTTGGTGTTGAGACGATAGCTGTTTTCTTTCGCTTTGGCTATATACGAATAAATATCCAATGGAATTTGACAAAACAGCCACCAAAAAGCAAAAACCAAATTCGTGAATTCGTCTTAGTAGGAAGGTATTCTGAAGTAGACGGTAGGGTGTTCGATTATTCGATTTCTTTGTAAAACCGGTTAGAAAAATACAATTTTTTTGTCACAATTTTAGACCATCCATTTAATTTACTACAATCTTTAAATGCGATTTCCCAAAAGTCGTGTTTTTGCAACTGGTCGGCAAGATATCTCAAAGACTAATTTACCAATCGACTTGGAACAACTTGGGAAATGTTCGAAAAACGAAAAACCGCTATCTTCTGACACGAGTTTATCGCAATTTTGGATTTTTACATCGCTTTTTTTCTAACCAAACAATTTTTTCAAAAGTTCAATAATAAACGATTCTAACCCAAAAATCACATCCCATTCGCATTAATGGTTCTCCTGAAAAAGTTTTCTAAAAATATGTTGACTGTTTTTTAAGTTTCGTATTAAGTCCGAAGCTTAGGTTGAAATTTTTGATGGCGATTATGGGGTATTCTCACCCAACGTGCGGCAATAAATTCAAGGCACATACATGTACATGTACATATGTATGTATGTATGTATGTATGTAAGATGTTGCTCTGAAATACCAGTGGTGCGTATTTTACAGTTTATGCTATTGCAGTTTCTCGACGAACGAAAAGCTCGCACTACAAATCCCTTACCATGTCTATCCTTTTATTTGGCCCAGAAACATGGACGATACAGGATAGCGATGAGTAGGCTTTGGGGGCTTTCGAGTGAAATGTTCTTCGCAAGATTTATGGTCCTGTTCGTGTTAGCGCGACGTGTACCGAAGAAGATGGAATGATTAACTGTTTGAGCTGTTTAATGATATGGACATAATCAAGCGCGATGGCTTGGCCATGTCGTTCGTATGGCTGATGATGCACCCACGAACACAGTGGAAGGACCAAGTGCAGAAGGGCCTATCTCACTTGGTGTGAATAATTGGCGATACCTAGCGAAGAAGAGAGGGAACTGGCGAAGCTTTTTGTTCTCGGCTCAAACTGACAGACGGTTGTAGCGCCATTCAAAATTTTGTACAAAATGTCAAACATTTTAAAATAACTTTTTAGAATAATAAATGTATGCAGATTCTTAACCTTTTCAATAAAAGACTACAAACTAGTAATGCCAAATATAAATGTACATACATATGTTGAGCGTAAAAGACTTGATATTGAAAAATATAAATTCATATTGAGGAAAAATTAACTAATATTGGGAAATTGAAATTATTTTTAAGTAAACCAATTTGATGATGGCAAATATAACTTCATTATGAGAAAACACAAATCGATAATGAGAAATATAAATATAAAAAGAGAAAATATTGGGAATGTCCTTATGAAGTGACACAAGTGCATTGCTCTAGACTCTACGAGCAAAGATAAAAAAAATCGAGGGACATTGCATACATTTTTACAATACGAAGGTAATTTTGAAACGCGATTAATGTTAGATAAAAGGGGGTTTTCAAAATTGATTTAGATGTGTCCTTCCATTAAGTTTTATTTATTCTCATTAGGAATTTATACTCAATTAACTTTTTTCACTATAAATTTGTGTGTCCTCGATATGAATTTATATATTCTCATTACAATATAGGTATAATGTTTTGCCAGTATTATCATAAAACCATAATGGGCTTGTGTTAATGTTAAAGAATATTAGTTTGCTTTTAACGATTTACTTTTATAATTTAACACATTGCATAATGTATACATTTGTACTTCTGGAAGTGAATAACCAATAATAATTTTTGTGATAAATACTTACATATTAAGTAGCTTGTACCCAACAATTCTTACCGTCTTCATGCAAAAGCTATTTCAGGAGTACGTGACCACAGCGATTTTTAAAAAGGTTGCTCAAAATATAATGAGCGGATTTTGTGAAATACGCACCACTAAGATTTCATTTCATGCGTAAAGAAAGTAAGACGATGAAATGCCTATGCAAATAACCGATGACGATGAAAGACGTGCGTTAAAAGTAAGCTCGACCGTAGAGTCTTCGCGTCCTTCTCCATTAACAATGTTTATGTAAGTGTGTAAGTATGCAATATGACCTTGTGTACGAATTTAAATGCATTGTTGAACACTGGGACAATATACGCTCATAGATGCCATCTTCTAAAGTGGATCGAATGTTTTCATCAACTTATCGATTACTAGAAAAAAATTAAAATTTAATCATTATGTAATAATTGACAATTTTATTGAGCTCAAGGCCAGTTTATGGAAGATTTTTGTGTGAAAAACAACAACAGTTTTTAATGGTAAAAGTTATAGCATCAGTGTTTCTTTAGACCTGGTAAATTTACCACCGACCAGATATTAACAATACGCCAGATCTTGGAACATACCCGTGAAAGAAGAATCGACACACGCCATCCTTTAGTCGACTTCAAAGCCGCCTTCCACAGCACGCAAATAAGTTGCCTTTATGCCGCAATGTCTGAATTTGGTATCCCCGTTAAATTTATATGGCTATGTAAAATGACGTTGAGCAACACCACCAGCTCCATCAGGATTGGGAAGGACCTCTCCGAGCCGTTTGATACCAAACGAGGTTTCAGACAGGGTGATTCTTTGTTGTGCGATTTCTTTAACCTGATGCTGGAAAAGATCATTCGAGCCGCAAACTAATCTTGACATAATCGGCCTTAACAACCGAGCAGTTAGTTCTGCCTTCTCCAAACTGGATAGAGAAGCGAAGCTAATGGGTCTGGAGGTGAACGAGGAATCAAACATCACTGTTGACAGTTAAATATAACTTTGAAAAAGTAGAGAACTTCGTTTACTTAGGAACCAGCATTAATATCAATAACAGCGTCAGCCCTGAAATCCAACGCAGAATCTCTCTTGCCAACAAGTGCTAGCGTAGCACGGCTAGCGTAGCACAGCATGTAGCGTGTTGGCTCCGCAACTCCGAGCTCCTTGGTTCAAAGCCTGGGAAAGTGGTGATGAAGAATAAAAATATTATTAATTAAATAAAAAGAATGATAAGGAAATGTGGTGATTTCCGAAATAGTGCTATAACTTTTACGATTAAAAACTGTTGTTGTTTTTCACACAAAAATCTTCCATAAACTGGCCTTGAGCTCAATAAAATTGTCAATTATTACATAATGATTAAATTTTAATTTTTTTCTAGTAATCGATAAGTTGATGAAAACATTCGATCCACTTTAGAAGATGGCATCTATGAGCGTATATTGTCCCAGTGTTCAACAATGCATTTAAATTCGTACACAAGGTCATATTGCATACTTACACACTTACATAAACATTGTTAATGGAGAAGGACGCGAAGACTCTACGGTCGAGCTTACTTTTAACGCACGTCTTTCATCGTCATTGGTTATTTGCATAGGCATTTCATCGTCTTACTTTCTTTACGCATGAAATGAAATCTTAGTGGTGCGTATTTCACAAAATCCGCTCATTATATTTTGAGCAACCTTTTTAAAAATCGCTGTGGTCACGTACTCCTGAAATAGCTTTTGCATGAAGACGGTAAGAATTGTTGGGTACAAGCTGCTTAATATGTAAGTATTTATCACAAAAATTATTATTGGTTATTCACTTCCAGAAGTACAAATGTATATATTATGCAATGTGTTAAATTATAAAAGTAAATCGTTAAAAGCAAACTAATATTCTTTAACATTAATACAAGCCCATTATGGTTTTATGATAATACTGGCAAAACATTATACTTATATTGTAATGAGAAAATAAAAATTAATATTGGGGACACACAAATTTATAGTGAGAAAAGTTAATTGAGTATAAATTCATAATGAGAATAAATAAATCATAATACAAGGACACATCTAAATCAGTATACCACAGAAAAGTGTGCAGTGGTTTTTTTTGAAAACCCCCTTTTATCTAGCATTAATCGCGTTTCAAAATTACCTTCGTATTGTAAAAATGTATGCAGTGTCCCTCGATTTTTTTTATCTTTGTTCGTAGAGTCTAGAGCAATGCACTTGTGTCACTTCATAAGGACATTCCCAATATTTTCTCTTTTTATATTTATATTTCTCATTATCGATTTGTGTTTTCTCATAATGAAGTTATATTTGCCATCATCAAATTGGTTTACTTAAAAATAATTTCAATTTCCCAATATTAGTTAATTTTTCCTCAATATGAATTTATATTTTTCAATATCAAGTCTTTTACGCTCAACATATGTATGTACATTTATATTTGGCATTACTAGTTTGTAGTCTTTTATTGAAAAGGTTAAGAATCTGCATACATTTATTATTCTAAAAAGTTATTTTAAAATGTTTGACATTTTGTACAAAATTTTGAATGGCGCTACAACCGTCTGTCAGTTTGAGCCGAGAACAAAAAGCTTCGCCAGTTCCCTCTCTTCTTCGCTAGGTATCGCCAGTCATTCACACCAAGTGAGATAGGCCCTTCTGCACTTGGTCCTTCCACTGTGTTCGTGGGTGCATCATCAGCCATACGAACGACATGGCCAAGCCATCGCGCTTGATTATGTCCATATCATTAAACAGCTCAAACAGTTAATCATTCCATCTTCTTCGGTACACGTCGCGCTAACACGAACAGGACCATAAATCTTGCGAAGAACATTTCACTCGAAAGCCCCCAAAGCCTACTCATCGCTATCCTGTATCGTCCATGTTTCTGGGCCAAATAAAAGGATAGACATGGTAAGGGATTTGTAGTGCGAGCTTTTCGTTCGTCGAGAAAGGCCTCTGCTTTTTAATTGCCTACCGAACCGAAAGTACGGAACGGTGGACATCAAAGTGCTTGGAAACTAAATAGTTGGATATTTCGAGACACATGGTCTACAGTTCATTATGGCATGTGCTGTGCTGTGCATCAGGTGTAAAGTTCGTTTGCGTCCATAGCATATGCAAAAAAAATAAACTTCGCAGACGAAATTGCGGGTATCAGCTATAAGAATGTAGATATGTATGCATACATGAAAAACAAAGAAAAAACAAAGAAAAACTTGTGTCAAATGTATACATATTTCATTCAACAATCCTTACTTTCGTCATACTGGAGAAGCTATGTATTTCGCAGTACGAGACCATAACGATACGAGTTACCCAAAATGCAATAGCATAAACTATAAAATACGCACCACTGAAATTTCAGAGCAACATCTTACATAAATACATACATACATATGTACATGTACATGTACATATGAGTCTGGAATTTATAGCTGCACGTTGGGTCAGAATACCCCATAATCGCCATCAAATAATTTCAACCTAAGCTTCGGACTTAATGCGAAACTTAAAAAACAGTCAACAGATTTTTAGAAAACTTTTTCAGTTTTAGTATAATAAAGTGCTTCTTTGCATAAGCTTTTTTGTTTGAATTTCTATGGATTTGGTTGTGCATGCATACATGCATATACTCGTACATGAAGAAGTATATCTGTATTCATGCGCATATGCATATGTATATGCATGTAAGCCTAAAACAAAAACAAACAATAAGATTTTGTTTGTCAAATGCATTCCTATTAATGCCAACGATTCTTACTAACACGAAACCATAAAGATTTTACTTAACGAATTATGCAAAATGTTAAATCATAAACGTAAATTAACACCAATGGGATTCCATAGCAACATCTGCATGTATGTATGTAAGTAAGTAATGCGAGCATGAGTTTGAAATTCGTATGTATTTTAGGGTGTCCGCTACAAAAAACGCTTTTTTTAAACACTTTTTTGAGGATGGATTGCAGGAGAACCATTAATGCGAATGGGATGTGATTTTTGGGTTAGAATCGTTTATTATTGAAGTTTTGAAAAAAATGTTTGGTTAGAATAAAAGCGATGTAAAAATCCAAAATTGCAATAAACTCGTGTCAGAAGATAGCGGTTTTTCGTTTTTCGAACATTTCCCAAGTTGTTCCAAGTCGATTGGTAAATTAGTCTTTGAGATATCTTGCCGACCAGTTGCAAAAACACGACTTTTGGGAAATCGCATTTAAAGATTGTAGTAAATTAAATGGATGGTCTAAAATTGTGACAAAAAAAATTGTATTTTTCTAACCGGTTTTACAAAGAAATCGAATAATCGAACACCCTACCGTCTACTTCGGAATACCTTCCTACTAAGACGAATTCACGAATTTGGTTTTTGCTTTTTGGTGGCTGTTTTGTCAAATTCCATTGGATATTTATTCGTATATAGCCAAAGCGAAAGAAAACAGCTATCGTCTCAACACCAACTTATTGAATTGCTTCCCACTTCTCCTCTCTTCTGGGACACAACACTGAGCTTTGCTCAGCCTTTGACGAAATCCATTTCATACGTTTTCTGTAATGGATTAAAATCGGATATTATTTGTTATTTTTGTAGTTCATAATTCTAGCTTCCAAAAAAGTGCTAGTATAGGTTATTTATATGTATATGTATATATATACTCGTATATATAGATATACCTTAACTAAACTAATTTTTAATACCTTATTTTAATTATTGCGATTTCGTATAAAGCCTTAATAGAGTTCAATATTCGAAATGGGCTATTTTACTCAATTTGGTGCAATGTGAAACATGCATAACCTTAATTTAACTTAATTTAATTGAACTTAACCTTAATTAATGGCTTGCAAAAAAAATATACCGTCATGGTCGCTGATTTACTCAATTAGATGCAATGTGAAACCTGTATTACCTTAATTTAACTTAAGTTAATTTCACTTAATTTAATTGAACTTAACTGAACTGAAGGAGGCTTCATATGTTATAGCCTGTGTACTTTCTGTAGGTAAACTCGTCATAACCCAGTCTATCGCAGTTTGTTGCTTGGTTGTAGGAAGATTTTCTAATAATAATTGAAGTCCTAGCTGCCCCAATCGGCTTTTAAGTAATTCATTTGACGCAATGCGACAAATATTGAAGTCACCCACAAATACTAACTGTGCACCATTTCGATCCGACAGCTCTTTTAGATCTTCCAATATTCTTCTAAATTCTAGTAACGAAAACGATGGATTTCTATATACCACTGCAATTATGAAGTTTGATTTTGATGTCGCTAAAAACTGATTAACTTTAATAGCTGCACATTGGTGTATCGAGGAATTTGTCGTGAAGACGCGTGTAACATCAGTTTTACAGTATATAATTATTACATTTCGAGGACGGCTTTGCCCGGCTGGAGCAACTCATCAAACCTCGCCAAAATGTTAAAACCATCAATTTGAAAATCTTCTCCTTGTTTGGCGCAAGTCTCTACGAAACAGAGAATATCCGATGAGGAAATAAGCTGGTCGCTTTTAATATCGACAATATGCTTTCTTAACCTTCTCACGTTTTGATAATATAAAATAATGCTGTTATTTGATCTTCCAAAAGCAAAGTTGTAGTGAGTGATCAACTTTTTTTTCTATTCGGAGATCTTTGAGCTCTCTCTGAACTACTTCGTTTGCTCCAAATAGTCTCGGTGGGATAAAATTGCAAACAATAAAAAGCACAGAAGCACTTGTCGCTCTACTGCATCCAACGTACAACGCTGATCGGCTCATTCTATTTTTGATGTGGACAGCAACATTTCTGTAAGTTGCTCCTTGGCTTTTATGTATTGAAATAGCCTCTGCAGGTACTAAAGGAAACTGTCTTCGTTCAATCGAAACTTGCTAATTTTTTTATACTGGAAAGTCCGTATAACTTTTTCAATCGATGTTCAGCTCGATTCGGTGGCGTGAGGGTTTGTTGATCGTGCAGTGGCTCCCACCGCTGCCTTTTAAAACTGGATTCAAAGAGTGACTGGTGTGCGTTGTGGACCATTTACTAGCCCATCCGAAGTATTAATATCAACTGTAACCATATATTTTGATTTTCTTCTGATTTTCCGACAGGGTGGAAGTTTGATGTATGTTGGAACGATTTTCCGTCATCCCTTGTTAAATTTGATTTTTGGACATACCGGTTTCGCCGTTGTGCCATCTTCAGTGTCGTTTTCGTTCTGAGTAATTAGTGTTGGTTGTGCTGTATTTATTGCTGTCCATTGATTTACAGGTATTGGATTCAGTTTTGCGAAATGTTTGCAATTTTGGTGTTTTATGCTTTTGGTACCTGTATTTTCGTCTGTATAAAAATTTGATGAGTGAGTTTTTTATTCTTCGGTTCTCTTCGGGTTTCCATCAGGCAAAACCTAGATCAGAAATACATGAAAGAATTAACCAATAAATTTTAGGTAACATGTTATGCCAGATACGTTGACGATATTATTTGCGTAATCGAGAACGACACTGAAGAAGAAATATTAGAATATCTAAACAAACAAATTGGAAACTTAAAATATACGATCGAAAAATTAATGGATGGAAAAATTATATATCGGGATCAAGATAGATAAAATCCCCAAGGAGTTCATTTACGAAATATATAGGAAACCAATGGCAAAGGAACAATTTATTAACAATACCTCAAACCATCCTCAACAGCATAAAATGACCGCACTAAGACATTTAACTAATTGACTGGAAAAAACACCTTTATCAAAGGAAGGATACATGAAGGAACTTAGAACAATGCACAATATAGCTGATAATAACGGATACAAAGAGAATATTGTGGAAAAAATCCCACAAAATGAAGACAGACAGAGAAAAAACGACGTAGAAAAAGACAAAAGAAAATGGTCGGTACTAACTTATAGTGGGACAGACACATACAAATTGGCACACTTTTTTAAAAAACAGAACATCCAGACAGCATTTAAAACAATAAATAACCTAGGAAAAATGCTTCGAACCAGCAAGAATACCAAAGACGGATGGAAGAGTAATAAACGAGCAAACACATACCTATTCCGACGCAATATTCGAACCGCTTAAGTTGGTATACAAAGGACAGAACAATAGCATAGGTAAAAAGACAGACAACAACACACATAACCAGAACAAAATGTTGCACAAAACTAAAATTACCGACTTCTACCTGTATAAAGGAAACCCGAAGTGAACCGAAGAATAAAAGAACTCGTCAACAAAATTTTATACAGACGAATTTTATCAGGTATCAAAAAAGCATAAAACACCAAAATTGCAAACATCTCGCAAAACTGAATCCAACACTAATTACTTAGAACGAAAACGACACTGAAGATGGCACAACGCCGAAACCGGTATGTCGCAAAACCAAATTCGACAAGGGATGACGGAAAATCGTTCCAACATACATCAAACTTTCACCCTGTCGGAAAATCAAAATACAGTTTATGCCAGTCAGGCTTACCAACGAAGACTCTTGAAAATGTACACAACCAAGGCAAATATATGGTTTAACAAACAATGTTTATCATTAAATGTCACACCAAAATTCGCCGAAATATACCTGCTTACGAACGAACTTCGAAATCTTTACGCAAAGAAGGACCGAACAAACGTAGAACTCCTATCCATACACCTACGTTTAGCAGAAGATACACCAGCAGACATTTTAATGGATATCTTCGATAAGATAAGGGAAGAAATATACAAGGAAATGCAGGGAAAATATAAAATATTGCAAAAGAAGATTAACAAGTTAACAGAGTTTCAAGGAGTAAAAAACAAGGAAAAAGATAATGCATTTCACGCAAGGCTTGTAAACCTAACAGATATCGCTATCAACACAGAAGAAAGGAAAATACTAGAGAAGGGTCACAAACATAACATTAGAGAAAAAAACATAATAAAAATACCTGAGCAAGCAATTATAAACGCGGAGGTCGCAATAAAGCTATTACCAAGCGAAGAGCAAGAGCATTCAAGGCACATGTGCAGGGCAATAACTGAGAATCAATTTAAAAACGACAAAACAGAAGACAATGCAGAAGAAAAAGTCGTAAGGCAGTTAAAACGAAAACTAACCCGCCATAATATTGTTACAGCGAAAGCAGACAAAGGTAACACGACAGTGCTCATCGAAAACGAAGAATACATAAAAAACGGATGAATTACTTACTGAAATGAAATGCAAAAGGATCACAGAAGACCCAACTGACAATTACCAAATAGAAAGTAAAAGAAGCATAAAAGAAGCAACTAACATTATACCTTAGGGTATGGCGCATACGATAAGCCAAATGAACCCGAAGGCACCTCCACTAATTGCACAACCAAAAATGCACAAACCGGATATTCCAGTGAGGCCTATAGTGAACAACAGATCGGCGCCGGGCTACAAGCTCTCAAAATTCCTAAAGGCCATACTAAAAGAGACGTTGAAACTTAATAACCAATACGCAATAACCAACACGACAGAACTCATAGAGCAACTTGGGACAGTAAAGATAACAAAAAACACAAAATTAGTATCATTTGATATTAAAGAATTATATCCTTCGATACCCAGTCCAGAGACAATTGACATAGTACGAAAGACTTTACTTGAAAAAAACTAAAGACAAAATGAAAACAACACAGATAACAAACACCCTAAGGACCACGCTTAGCCAAAACTACTTTAAATTCAACAACAAAATATACAGGCAAACAAACGGGCTGGGAATGGGAAACCCAACTTCGGCCGTCCTCATGGAGGTTTTCATGCAAAAACTAGAACAGAGATACATGAAAGAATTAACTAAGAAACTCGGGGTAACATGTTATGCCAGATACGTTGATGACATTATCTGCGTAATCGAGAACGACAATGAGGAAGAAATATTAGAATATCTAAACAAACAACATAGAAACATAAAATATACGATGGAAAAAGAAATGGATGGAAAAATTAACTATCTGGATCTAACAATCAATATAGATAAAATCCTCAAGGACTTCAGCTACAAAATATATAGGAAACCAACAGCAACATGCACCATCATTCACAATACCTCAAACCATCCTCAACAGCATAAAATGACCGCACTAAGTCATTTAACTAATATACTGGAAAATACACCTTGATCAAAAGATGGATACATGAAGGAACTAAGAACAATATACAATATTGCTGAGAATAAGGGATACAAAAAGAATGTTGTGGATAAAATCCGACAAAATACAGACAGATAGAGAAAAAACGCCGTAGAGAAACACAAAGGAAAATGGACAGTACTAACTTATGCTGGGACAGACACATACAAATTGGCAAAAACGAAACATCCAGACAGCATTTAAAAGAACGAATAACCTAGGAAAACTGCTTCGAACCAGCATGAATACCGAAGACCCATTTAACAAACAAGGCGTATACAAGCTGACCTGCCAATGCCATTACAGCTACATAGGACAAACAGGACGGAAAATAAGAACAAGATTCCGCGAACATGTAGCAGACTACAACAAAAAGGTACGAAACCCGACCACTGTTAATGAGTCGAACTTTGCTAACCACTTGTTCAGTAATAAACGTCCACCAGCAAATATTAAGAAGACAACCAAACTACTCATGTGCAACAGAAGGGACGCCGCCTGAACGTACTCGAAAATATGGAGATCTATAAGCAAAGAACCTTTGATGGGAGAGTAATAAAGGAGCAAACACATACTTATTCCGACGCAATATTCGAACCGCTTAAGTTGGTATACAAAGGACAGAACAATAGCATAGGTAAAAAGACAGACAACAACACACATTGCAGATTAAAACGTGCGAACTCTTCGCATAAGGTGTAATTAATCAATTGTGTTTATTAAAAATATTTCCGTACTATTTATACTACAACTTATTATGTACTTTCTTATTTACTAACGCTTACATATGTACGGCCAATTGTATACATAAGAATATTGGCTCGTACGAAGAATGCTGAGTGTAGCAAGAAACTTGTATGTATGTTTGTATGCGCTTGTACTAAAATTCAAGTCGCTATTGGTTTATGTAATGTAATGCGCGACTCGAGCAATGACCTGAGTTTTGGGTTGTTGCGCGTGTTGTATTTTGATATGTATATTTATGTTTATGTATGTCTGTGCATTTGTATATTTTATTTAATGTTAAAATGTGTGTTTGTATATATGTGGTTTCTTGATACACTACACCTCCTTCCTTAGGAAGAATGGTTATACATTGTGAGGTCAATGTATGAGCATTCTTTTACAATTACATAAATACTATTATTTTCTTTACACTTGAAAAAGGTTATTGTACTTAAGTAATAAAAATTTTGTATGCTTTATTTGCTTAGCTAATACAAAGGTTTTTTATTCTGATTGATTTTTATTTTGTGTATATTTCATTTTTCTAATTCTAACAATTTTAGTCTATTCTTATGAATTATTTTTTTCTTATTTTCATTAATTATTTTTATTATCAACTCTTACTACTTTATAGGGCCCTTTGTATTTACTATCTAATTTATGACCTGTGTCATCTTTAACTAATACTAAATCTTCTCTTTGTATTTCCTTTATTTGTACGTTTTTATCTTAGTAAATTTTTTGTTTTTCTTAGCTTGATGCACTAATTTTTGTGCTCTTTGTTGTGCTACTTGTAACCTATATTTTATTTCTTTATCATATGCGTCATAATTATATAGAGGGCTAATTTTGTCTTCTTGTAAAAAATCGTAAGTCGGTGGTATTTTTCCAAAAACTCAAAAGGACAGTAACCGTGAACCGTTAAAGGTGTTGTATTATAACAATACGCAAAATATTTGATATATTAATCCCAATCATATTTGTCACTGGATGTGTAAGAACGTACATATTCATTGAATGTTCTATGGCTTCTTTCTACAGTGCCTAATGTTTGATGATGGTATGGTGTTGAAGTTTTATGCTCAACTTTAAGAAGTTTGCATAACTCGTCAAAAACGTTATTTTTGTATTCAGTTCCCATGTCTGTCATGATTGTTTTCATACGTCCATAAATTAAAATGAAATTTTCAAATATTGCTTTTGCTACTGTTTTAGCGTGTTTGCTTTGTATTGGAATCGCAATTAAATATTTCGTTAATTGGCATACGATAGTGATTGCATATTCATTTCCATGTTCTGATTTTGGAAGTGGTCCAATAGTATCTATTTGTACTATATCAAAACCTTTGGGGGGTGTTTCTGTAATTGTCATTGGTTCTTTTAGGTGTTTGCCTGTTTTGTTTTTGTTGCAATGTATGCATTTGTTAATATATTTTCGAATATCATTTTTCATATTTTTCCAATGAAATTTTTTTCTTATTTTGTAAGTCGTACGATTGATTCCTGGGTGGCCACCTTTGACAGGATCGTCGTGATAGTCTTGAAGAATTTTCTTTATTTGTTCAGCATTTGTCACTTGCATAACCTCCGGAGTTAATGCGATTGTTAAATTTTTGAGAACTTTGGTACCTATTTCTTTAAATTCATCTACTCGAGTATAATTAAACAATTTGTCTCCTAAGGACAATTGTATTTTTAGAAGTCCTAAATTGCCGGCTTCTTTCATAAGCCTGGTAAAGAATTGTCCTAAGTCAATTTTCGCCTTAACAATTAGGTTGCTTGTATTTATTTGGCTACAAATTTTCTTTCCTTTCTTAAAATATAATTTCGGGGGATTGAAAACGAGCTCAACATGTCTTTTTACTTCATATTTATTAAGCGCTTCATATATTTTAGGGTTCTCTTTGTGACATTTTTCATCTTCTTTAAGATTTTTGTTTTTGTTCGACTGTTTAGTCGCTGATCTGGTCGATACTCGAAGTATTTTATTTGCTTTGATTGTCATGTTTTTAAAGTCGTTTATATCTATGCGGGATAGTGCGTCTGCCACATAGTTTTCTTTCCCAGCTATGTACTCCACCTAAAATTCATATTCTTCTAAGCATAATCTCATTCTAGTTACCTTTGATGATGGATTTTTCATTGAGAAAAGGTATGTTAAAGGTCGATGGTCTGTTTTGATTTGAGGAATTTTCTGCCATAAACGTATGGTCTGAAATAAGTAATCGCCCAATGTATTGCTGCTAATTCTTTTTCTATTGTTGATTTATTTACTTCACCTTTAGTGAATGATCTTGAGGCATAGGAAATTGGAAGTTGTTTTCCATCATGTTCTTGACTTAGTACTGATCCGCATGCGAAACCGCTTGCGTCTGTTGTGATACAAAATTGTTTACTAAAATCAGGGTATTGTAAGATATTTGGACTAATTAATGAATTTTTTAAATAACTAAGTGCTTTTTCACATTCTTCTGTCCAATTGAATGTTACATTCTTTTTACAAAGTCTCGTTAAAATTCTAGAGTTATGTGCGAAATGTGGTATGAATTTTCTATAATAGTTACAGAACGCGACGAATCTCTTTGCTTCGTCAGCATTTTTGGGTGCTGGGCAATTTTGAACTGTTTCATATTTACTTGGGTCTGGTAAGATTCCTTTACTGGTACGTTTATGTCGAAGATATGTTACTTCTTGATTAAAAAATAAACATTTATCTGGGTGTAACTTAAGGTTATATTTTCTACAAGTGGAAAATACGTCTCGTAAATTTTTCATCATATGGTTTTCGGAACATCCTAATACTACTAAATCATCCATATATAGGAATGCTTGGGATGGTTTGAGACCTGAGAATGCTAGGGTCATCATTCTTTGAAATGAATTAGGGGCTACTTTTAAACCGTATGGTAGTCTTTTAAAGCGATAAGTACCACCGTCTGCTGTAAATGATGTAAAATCTCTAGATTCTGTGCTTAGTTCAATTTGATGAAATCCAGACATTAAGTCTAAACATGAAAAATATTTTGCTCTTACTAATTGATCGAGAATATCATCAATTCTTGGTGGTGGGAATTTATCTGCTGTTAGTTTTTTATTTATTGATCTAAAGTCAATTACTAATCTCCATCTTTTATCTGTACTACCTGGAAGTGATTTTTTTGGTGTTAGTAGTACTGGGCTATTATACTCTGACGTTGATGGTTCTATTATATCATCCTTAATAAGTTTAGTAATGTGTTTATTTATTTCTGTTTTATGTGCTTCTGGTATTCTATAGTTTTTTACATAAACTGGTTCCTCATCTTTCATACGTAGATTTTGCTTATAAAAATTATTTGTAGTTATGGGCTCTGTTTCTAAGGAAAAAATATCAATATATTCTGAACATAGTGTATTAAGTTGTTGGCTAACGAATGGTAGGAAATTCGTTTTCAATTTCTCTAGTTTTCCGTTATTATTTTCGTTGTTCGTGTAAGTATTTTTCAGAATTGTGTAGTCATTTAGGTTTTCTGCTTTATATCATAATTTTCAATTATTGCGTTTTTATCTGTTGTATTTATTATTTTTACGAATGTTTGATTTTTATTCGCAATTGTATTTGCAAGAAAAATGCCATTATCAAGTTCTTGATGTGGTATTAGAATCTCAGTGTTACTGGTTTTTACATAAACTTGGCGTATAACTTCTGATCTAGCGGGTACTGTAATTGTATTAATAGTTGGTATATTTGTCATTCGGATTGCTATGTCTTCATGGTAATCATTTGGTCTGAGAATTAACCAATCTTTATCCCTTTGATAGTATAATATACAATTATATTTTTTAATAAAATCTTGTCCTATAATGCCGTCGCATGGAATTGGAAAATTGTCTTCTACTACGTGAAATTTGTGTCGAATTAATATATTATCACCTACTAAATCTGTATTAACTATTCCTAGTGTATTTATTATTTCTTGACCAATACCTTTTAAATCTGTTATTTGTGAACTATTGATAATAATGTTCGTATCAATTCGATTCTTTTTAATAATTGATATATCTGCTCCTGTGTCTATCAGGAATGTTGAATATGAGTTGCTTAATGCTGCTTTGCAAGATATGTGGCTATTTAGATGTAGGTTGAGTACGCATACCCTTCTTTTTGCACTATCTATTGTTGTTGAAGTGGAGTTTGCTGGTTTTCCGTACTTTGACTTTCCTGTTGGTTTAGGTTACGTACATTGCGACCATTGGTTCTGTTATTCGGTCTTGTTTGATTATATTAACTCCTATTCGGTCTTTGCTGATTATTGTTTGGTCGGTAATTATTGTTATTGTTATTGTTACTGCGTGGGAATGTTCTGTAAATATTACCAAGATAACCTCTACGGAAGTTACCACGATAATACCCTTGCTGGCGAATTTGCAATACTGAGTTAGGGTTTCCTGTTACCTCAGTACAACTATTAGTAAATTTTGATATCGCCTCGTTCATCGATGTGAACGTTCCAGCTTGCATAATCATTTTTACTTTTTCGTTTGAGCAGTTTTTACACATGGCTTTTACAGCCGATTGTGTAGCATATTTTGTTGCTAATTCTGTAGTCAGTCCGTCGGAGATGTATGCTCCTTCTAATGATTTTGTAAGTTTTTCTATCTCATCAGTATATTGGTTGGCTGTCTTACTTCTTTGTTGTATGTTCAGTAGTTTGGCTGTTAATACTTCTACTGATTCACCTTTAATGCTTGTTTTTAGTTTTAGTTTTATTGCTTGTAATGATTCTTCACTACTTATTAAATTCCTCGCTGTACCTTTCAACTTTGTTTTTACCATAGAGATAGCAATGGCTTCATTACTATCCTTTATTTGTTCAAGAACGTCAAGAGCATCCAAAAAACTGGGTAGGTTTTCTGGTTTACCGTCAAACTCGGGTAGAATTGACGATGCCGTCTTAATGAATTCTACCGTTGCTTGTGCCATTTTGAATTTTTTTGTTTGGAAATTCGTATTTTCTGTTTCGTTTTCTGACTGTTCCTCTTCTATTAGTAAACGTTCGAAGTCAATGGTAATTTCTTGTTCGTATTTAGTTGGTACTGTGAATTCTATGTTGTATCTAGCAAGTGAGCAAACTAAGTTGTCTCTAATATAAGCAAATATTTGAGATGCTTCTTTTTGATGGTGAGGTGTGAGCTGGTTTCTTAAATCTTTAATTTTCTTTCCTAATCTGTTAAAGGTTGTTAATATTATATTCAAATGTTTAATGATTGTTTCTTCCTTTATTTTAATGTTTTTATTGATACATTTGTATGATTTGTCTATGGTTAATTTTTCTTCTAATAGGATTGTATATATTTCTTCCCATTTAGTTCCCATTGGTATTTATTGCAAAATTAATTACGGTTGCTAAACTCTTTGAATGCATTATCAAGGAAAAAATGTGGCATGCTGTACAGAATATGATTAGTCCATACCAGCATGGATTTGTTAAAGGTAGATCTTTTGTCTCAAATCTGACTATTTTCGCCGAAGACTGTCTTGCGAGTTTTGAATCAGGGTTTCAAGTGGATACAGTATATACCGACTTCTCTAAGGCCTTCGATAAGGTATCACATCAAATTTTGATCGCTAAATTAGCAAATGTTGGTTTTCATTCAAAGTTCCTCGCTTGGATAAGCTCCTATCTCTGCGATAGGCATTGTGCGGTTGCACTAGAAAATATAGTTTCCCGTTCTTTTCATGTTAGCTCTGGTGTCCCCCAAGGTAGTATCCTCGGCCCCCCTCTGTTTATTATTTTTATAAACGACATAAGTTCCTTCTTTATGTTCTCGAAATTTCTTCTGTATGCTGATGATCTCAAAGTTTACTCTGCTATAAAAAATACCGAGGACTCCGTTTTCCTTCAATCAGATCTTAACAGGGTAACCTCTTGGTGCGAGCGAAATCGGCTACCTCTAAATACTAGTAAATGTTATCACATGATTTATTCCAGAAAGCAAAATATAATTAATACCACATTTACTCTTCTCGGCAATACTCTTAAATCTGTAGTTCAGGTCAAGGATCTGGGCATTTATTTCGACTCGAAGTTGATGTTTAAAAGCCATATAGACTACATTGTATCTAACTCCTATTCGATGTTAGGTTTTGTTCGTCGAAATAGCTCAGACTTTTCAGACCCTATACATTGCTTTTGTGAGGTCACGCCTTGAATATGCGGCCAACATTTGGCGACCCTTCCACTTTGGGCCTGTTAAACGAATTGAACGTGTGCAAAAGACTTTTATTAGGTTTGCGTTACGATCCCTCAACTTTACTGAGCCGTTACCTTCATACCCCGCACGCTGTTAGCTAATTAAGTTAAATTTACTTGAGGATAGGAGAAAATTATTATCTTGCTCCTTCATATTTAAAGTTATTACTGGGGTTGTTGATTGCCCTGATATTCTGCAGATAATACCATTTAATATTCCGAGGCGAAATTTACGTCGTTCTGAACTTTTTTATCTGCCTTATTCAAAGTCACTGTACTCTATGAATGCTCCAATTTGTCGTGCCCTTAGAGAGATAAATGATCTTAATCATATAGTGGACATCGACATATCGCTTCCAGCGTTGGTGTTGAAAAATTTAATCTTAGAGTCACTTTAATATACAAGCTACCTACTTTTGTATTAGTCTTAAGTTTTATGTTATTCATTTAGTAAGCATAGTCAGTAAGAATTTTTGTATTCATTGACTGAATTAATAAATAAATAAATAAATAAAATTAAACTTTGTCTAATCCATCCGCACGACTTAAATATTTTTTCTTTAAATATTTGTTGTGCGTGGAATAGATTTTTAAAAATAAATTTATACAAATACATATTGTAATTAATAATAGCATTAATTTTATGAAGATTCTTGGTGGTCAGTAATTTCGAACTTTTCAATTCTTGCCAATTAATAGGCAGCCGTTAGGTTGCCAAAATGTTTGTTAAAAATATAAAATATAGTACTTTTACTGTTGTTTTCTTATACCATGGATTTTCTTCTTTAGTTGTTGCTTCGATGCAGCTGAGGTTTCTAGCTGTATCTTCTTATATATTTGCGCTATTTCCTTCCTTTTGTTGTACTTCCTTCCGCCTCTCTTTCGTTTGAAAACCACGGCTGGCGGGACTTTTATTGGTTTTTCGGTAGTTTTGGTGCTGTTTCGACGCCTGTATTCCTCGATGGTTATCGGTAGCGGGCCAATACGTCCTTTGGACATTGTTAATTTGTTGATGTTGTAGCTGGCAGGGCAGGATTATTAGAAGGCATTTTGCCGATATGCAAGGCAAGTCGTCGATGGAACTGGCAGGATCTGATTATTAAAAGGCAGCTTGCCGATATACAAGGCAAGTTGCCGATAGAACTGGCAGGTACGCCATGTAGATTAAAACGTGCGAACTCTTCGTATAAGATGTAATTAATCAATTGTGTTTATTAAAAATATTTCCGTACTATTTATACTACAAGAAATACAGCACAACGAACACTAATTACTTAGAACGAAAACGACACTGAAGATGGCACAACGCCGAAACCGGTATGTCACAAAACCAAATTTGACAAGGGATGACGGAAAATCGTTCCAACATGTAATCATATACTTCGCAGACGTTTTTAGTTGTAAATTGTAGCACACCCCTTGGGTCTCTGATATTTTTAAGTTTTCAACGGCTTCCAATATATTTATTTTATTTCGCTCTGAGATAGAGTTCGCTTTTAAGGTGTCCTTTGCTGTAGATATAAATTCTTCCGTTGTTATTTTAGCTAGTCTTGTTTGGTTATAATTTGATACATATTTGAGTAAAAAAGATGAATACAATCGTTGGGCACGTCACATATATTTGTTTTGGTAATTGCACTTTATGAATCCATCTGATTTGGTGAAAAAAACCATCTATCTCCTACTGGGGAGAGTTGCTTCAAGTCGATAAATACAATTATGGGCAAACCTCCAAAATACTCATTGTGAAAAATTAGCTCCAAACGAGAATCCAAATATCCAAACATTTTTGCGGCGACCATTGATATTAGATCAATTATAATTAGTTGAAGGTATATCAGGTTTGAAGATATAGAGTTAACTAAATCGTTGCTGAGAGGACGTAATTCTGTTGAGGGCTGGTTTATTGGCTAAGAAAAGACGGAATGTAAAGTTGCGCCGCCAATTACAAATGCTGCTTTTCCAGTGGGAGCACATAATAAAACCTTTATAGTTTCGGGGTTACTGCCAGGCAAATTGTTGGCTCGCGTTGTTATTGAATGGTATATAGCAGATATTAATCGGCTTTTTCCCACTCCAGCACATCCTACAACAAATTCATAAAAGCGTTTCTTCAGTTTCATATTGTGCTGTACATGAAATAAATATTCACGTTGTTTGGCATTTAAAAATATCTCACCATTGAAAGCAGCTCATTTTCCTGGAAAAGAACAAATAATCTTATAAACTTACCTCCTCTAAATTGTGGTTTTCGTTTTGTAAGACGTCGACATCATTTCCTATTTCTGGAATTGCCAATGCTCTAAACTCTTCATCTAGGAAAGGAGTGATATTTATTTGATTTCTGACGTCCTCCACAGCAGTCCGTTCATTCAAGTTTTCCAAAATTCGTTCGAGCTCTTGGCCTAAGAATTTGTCATATCTTCGTTTGTTCTCATCAATAATAATTTTGTTGGCACTACACACTCTTTCTACTTAAGTCAACAGCTTAATTTCGCCATGGATAAAACAACATTGCCATTTCTTGGAAATAGTTGGATCGTGAAATTTCAACAACGTAACATCCTAAAATATGTGGGTGTTTTCTGGACCTTATGAAACCGCTGCCGTCATTTAATGGAAGTGGGGCCTTGTTTGCCGCAAAATCTTCTGGTTCTTGTTCTTCATTGTTTTCGTCTGCTGGTATTACTTCCCTTCTGGATTTAGAAAATCGATATAATGCTGCAAAATCAGCAAGACACAGTTGGTCTAGTTGGCTTGGCCTTTGAGTGTAGTGATCCAGTATGTTCGGCACATAAATATCTGTAGAGTCTGCTGGTAGCCGCTCCAGATAACTTTATTGCTTTACCATTCTTACCCTTTTATCTGGGTAAGATGTATTAACAAATATTTCTCCTTCACTGGCTTCTGAAAGATGAAGTCCCAAAACAATCGTAAGATGCTTCTTGAGCAGACACTTCGGATCCGTTTATAAGTTTATTGCCAATGTGTTGCAACTTTTGTTTGATTGTAAAATTTCCATTATTTATTTCTTCCATAGCTTGCCTTAGCAGCTGAGATACCGCTCTGTTGGATTTGTTGATATAATTTATAATGTAGCTGCAGCAAGCAAGGCGTCAAGTATCAATTGAATATCCATATTAGCTCTATGCAATCGTAAAATGGCGCTGTTATATGCATTTAAAAGGCAATCAGAAAACTTCTTTTTCAAAAATATTTGAGGCTTTTTTAAACTGAAACGCAGCGCTGATTTGTAAATTTCATAAGTTGTGGAAATCTCTGGATGCATTAAAAACTCTTCGAAATTGTTTAAATGTTCCATATCCTCAGTCTGTTGGTTTAAAACATTTCTATTTTTTTGGAACAGAATTTTGGGCTCTTAATTTGAATCATTTTCATCCAGAGGGAAAAGTATATCAGTTTTTGGCATTGGAGGGTAAGGCATGTTGAAACGACAGATTTGTTGGCCTCGAGATATACGAAGCAAGCACGACCATGTCTGTGTCTTGGGTAATCAATAAATTGCTGCACGTCGGTTTTTCCGTCGGTTGTGATAAAGCGGTCGATAAGTCCGATAATTGGATTCACGTTATACGATCTTTCTGGTTCCAAAGGTGCACTAATAGCCAATACATTCTATGGCAGTGAGGAGAACCTCTGTGTTGAACTCAATTCTTCAGTAATAATGACTAAGCACATGTGGATCAAATATAGTATACTTTATAAATGTAAATTTATCCACTAGTTTGGTAAGAATCACTAATAATTCGGTCCATTTTCTCTGCAGCTGATAAGGTAATGAAAAGCGTTGGCAACCCAAACTGACGTTTCATAGCTAAAACTTTATTTTTTTCTGATTCCGAGTGAGCAGGTGAAGGCCTGAGCCCGTTTAGTATGTGGTACCCGTCACCGTGTTGAACTAAATTGCTGACGAAGTTTGTGTAGAAGATGCTCCAGATTTTTTTTGTAAACATATAAAAATTGCATTCTTAATGCGTTGTAGCTCGTAGTACTTATATTTCCACAGTAAACTGTCGACACGTGCTCATCTCCGATCATATTTTCGAATTTCTGAACGGGCTATTTTATTGTAGGTAAGCGTGGTCCGTCTCTTTTTTCCACAAAAAATTGTTGGGAAAGATAACTCCTCTGCTTCGTCATGGCGCATGTACAAATCTCTGATGATACCCTCGTCTTCTGAACCAGCGATAAAGGGAACAGTTTCATTATGCCTTAAATCTGATAACATACTTTCAGCTGCTTGAATATTGTGCAAGCGATAAAGCTCCGTTCCCAAAAAAGATACTGAAGAGCTGCAAATACTCTCGCTGGTCTTATTGTTTCTGTTATGAAACTGTGGTTATACTCCAGCCGGCGCTTTAGGTGAACTAGTATGACGTGCGTATCTTCAAACCTCCGAGGAAGAATATTCACAGTCTCCACAGACGGGTATAGGCACATTAATTACCGCTCCTCTAAAAGCACATTGTCTTTCGAATCCAAGAGATACTATTCTCATAAATGGAATCCTTGGAGATATAAGACGTTCTTCCAGACACGTTAATTGTTTCAAAGCATCAGGTATATCTGGGAATTGTAGACAATTTGTCAGGCAGATTTGGAAATTTTTCCTGATATTGTTTGGAGATAGCATGTCAAGCGAAATGTGTACTTTCCTGTTAAGTTCGGAAACTCGTTTTCCAAATAAAATATTTTGTTGACTTCGAGGCGTGGATACTTTGTTGCAATTGTTGACTACTCCAGATTTTTGATTTGGTGAGGAAACCAAGTTCCACCACAGCATATACATATCATAGGGGGGCGTTCTTTTATTTTGGCATTATGCTGCTCATAATTCGTCAAATTTCGTACTTGTTGTTGCACATTTCGGGCTTCTTCTATTGCTTCCGGTGAAAGATTCTCTTAACTCTCCGACTAAGCTGTCGAGTAAATCTTCTTTGCGACGTATGCCTCAGTTGTTCTCGTCGTCTTGTGATAGGGTTTGTGCGGCGCTCTGTCCTCGCCAATCTATCTCTTACTTGTTCAATATTCCTCAATTGCAGATAAGTCCGTCGTGCTGTTCGTGATCTTGAGTCGAAAATTGTTCTGCTTCTCTTAACTGACGAATATTTCTTCTTATTTGTACAATGGTATTTTGGGGTCGCTCTACATCCCTTAGGCCCAGATTTTCTCTTCGTGTTGCCCGTGCATCTAAATCCCGAAGCCGCTTAGCTTCTCTCAGCTGAGGAATAACTCTTCTTGTTCTCTGAGCAACGGTATACTGGGCTTGTTCTTGTCCTCTTATATCTTTATTTTCTCTTCGTGTCGCCCGTGCCTCTGAATCTCGAACTCTTTCAAATGCTCTGAGCTGAGGAATAGTTCTTCTTACCTTATTCGCAAGTGTATTTTAGGCTTGCTCTTCTAAGTATTTTAAAGTATAATATCGTTTTCTAATTTATAAATTGTGCTTTTAGTAAGCAGTTTAACACTGAATTGCTTTCAAATCAAACGAAATTATCTAAAAAGCATATTAAGTAGTACCAGGTAAAAAGTTGTGAACGCTAATTGCTATAAGGTCAAAAACTATAAAATAATTCGTTCTGCTAACTCGAATTGATATTATACAAAAACTAAATTACCTACATCTGTGGTCATTTGTTATTTTCGTTATTGCTTGAGTACCTATATAAGGGTTTTTGGCAAGCCATAATTAGGCCGCCTATATGCAATCTACTAAACAAAGGCCGAATGAAAGAGTCGTCAACACATATGTGCATATACGTATGTATGTATATTGTGGTTTGAGCATCACAAGCTCAGGTAGTTATGCGAGTATGGCACCTAAAGTGAGCGCTTGCTTATTCAGCTTCAAGGAAAACCTTGGTATCAAACAATTTCAGTTAAGACAATGTTATAAGTTCTTTAATATATTTTTAATTTTCTCAAAAGAACTTTATTTTAAATCGTGAATGGTTTTTGAATATTTTTTTTAAGGCCGCAAGCTTAATATTATATTTAATACAATAACAAATTAAATGTTAATATTATTGCTCTCAAACATTCTATGTCGCTTTGATTCTAGTAAAGGCTTTCGACTGTATCGAAGAAAATAATTATAACAGATAAAACTCTTAATCAGCTGTGGTTAAAGTTCTCGCTGGAACCAATATTACAAATAAAAAATAAAAAATGTCAAAAGGACTTCCAAGGTTTTTTGATAATCAAGGAGTAAAGGTACAAAATGCAATATCTGAACAATTAACTGTATAGGAGCAATTTGTTTTATTTTTCTAATCTTTAGGATTTTCATTGTTAATATAGTGCTAATATGGTAATTGCTGATATAGATATGAGCAAAATGTCAAGTATTTAACTACCTCAATAAGGCGTTTTGTGATAAATGGAAAATCTGAACAATCGCCTGCCTTTCATTTCGTATACAAACTTATCAATGAGTGATATTCGTACAAAATTTTAAGTCGTTAGCTGATTAAATAAAGTATTTAGGGGGCAAAATGCCACATCTGAACAATTGGTTGTATGGCAGCTATATGTAATATATATCCCATCTTAATGATTTTCACTATTACAATAGTTCCCATAATATATATTCTTTGTGCAAAATTTCAAGACTTTAGCTGCTTAAGTGAAGATGCAAAATGAAATATCTGAAAAATCAGTTGTATGGGAGCTTTATGTTATATTTTTGCTAGCCTTATGATTTTGACTTATGTAATATAACTTATATTTTAGCGAAATTTCAAGTCTCCAGCTGATTGAATGACAAAGTTTTGGCCAAAAATGCAATATCTGAACCGTCGGTTGTATGACAGTTATATGTTCTATATATCCGATTTTAATGATTTTCGTTGTTAAAATAGTTGTCCTAATAGCCATTAGTTTTGCAAAATTTCAAGACTTTAGCTAATGAAATGAAAGAGTTTTGGCCGCAAATGCAATATGGCAGCTATATGTTATATTTATCCGATTTTCATGATTTTCACAACTACATTAGTTCTCACTATACCTATTCTTTGTGAATAATTTCAAGACTTAAGCTGCTTAAATGGAGGCGTTTTCGTGCTCAATGAAATATCTGAACAATCAGTTATATGGGAGCTATATGTTATGTAGCTTTGATATATAAGATTTTCATTCCTCTTATAGAACTTAGTACAGCGGACCTTCTTGCAAAATTGCAGACGTCTAGCTTTTGAAATGAAGAAGTTATGAAGCAAAATATGATATCTGAATAATCGGCTCCTATATACGTTATAGTCGTCCGATCTGGCCGGTTCCGACAAATGTCTAATAAAATGTAAAAGGACATTTGACTACCAAGTTTAATTTAAATAGCTCAAAAACTGAGGGACTAGTTTGCGTTCAAACAGAGGGACAGGCACACAGACAGACGGACATGGCTAAATCGATTCAGCTCGTCACTCTGATCATATCGGTATACTTTTTGATGGGTCTAACTCTTCTCGTTCTGGTACTTACAAACATCGGACCAAAGTTAATATACCATTTCCATGAAAGGTATAAAAAGGCATAAAATAGACACAATATCGTTCTTGATATTTGTGCATTTTTTTATGCCGAAAATTAGAAATTTTACCAAACTACTGTTTTGCCAGTTCCTATAAAAGAAAGTAAACCAAAAAATGTCATAAAGAGGTTTGAAAATTTGAAGGCTTCTCTGTGGAACGTTAAAGATTATCAGCTCACGAAATAGTTCTGAGTTGGATAAACACTCGTCACATGGGGACAAGGCAGTGGTTCAATAACACAAAACCCGGAACTCAAGATGAACGTACTAAAATAATTATGAATAAAATATATATACATTAAAGGAGATCTACAGTTTTTTAAACTTCATTCATAAAACACTTGACATTACCTCTTTTCAGATGGGCTTTGTTTTCATATTTAACTTGATTGTTGGCACAGGCGCTTTGACCTTACCTGCTGTGTTCGCTCATGCGGGTTGGCTACTGAGTTCGCTTGTGCTAATTTTGTTGGCAGCCATATGTTATATCACCGCCACTTTTATTATCGAAGCATTGGCGTGTGCTAATGCAGTGAGGAATTGGCAGATACAGGTACATAAATATCATACAAATTTACATAGCCCTTAAATTCATATAGTTTCTCAAGTTCTTTTATCAGGTCAACGATAGCGAAGGCAGTGAAGACAGCGATAACTCTCAACCACTTCTCACAAACAACAGTGGTGGTTCAAGATTACAAAGAGCTAGAAGTCGTTTGTCCAGTTCTCAACTAGGCGCCCTAAGTGCCATATATCCTTTGCGAAATTTTTACAGCTTGGACCGAAGAATAGAACTAGGCGAAATGGCCACAATATTTTTCCCGGATTCTGGTTGTATAATTTTCTTATTGTGTGTCGCCACCTATTTGTATGGCGATTTAAGCATATATACGGCCGCTGTCGCCAAAAGTCTTCGTGATGTGACGTGGTGAGATAATTTTTCTGCATATATACATACATATGTATGTACATCCTTGCTCACAAAAATAATAGTTAATTTCAAAATTATATTTCTTAAAGCTTATATTTAGTTATTTATTTTTGATAATTTTCATTTAAAATTCAGAAGGATATGTAACAGAATTCACATATATATATATATATTTATAAGATTCAAAGCTTATATAAAATTCACAAAAACTGATGAAATTTCTAAAAATTGTCATCAAAATTTCAAACTTTTATTCCATATTTTTAGAAAAATTATGAGTTCAATGGGTTTTAGTCTTGCCTACAGCCTCTTTATAACACCTTTCCAGTTAGGTTTTCAGTGTATTTATCGTGTACAATGCATATCATTTCATGTAAAATGAAACCCGAAATATCTCCTTCATACAGATGATGAGTGAAACCAAAAACGTTGCATTGGGCCATAATCATAATCAAGTTAAAGCCGGCCCTAATATTAGTATACGTTTTTTTGACAGATATCTCATCGGAAAAAATGCCAAAAAACTGCTACTAACTTAAGAGCAGACTTTAAGTTGACTATGAAGATGGCCCATTATGTTTTGAAAACTAAGGCGAGTGCTTCACGACGTATCGACAGCGAAATTTTTTTGTCTGCAAATGTCGCCTTAAAGCCAGCATCTTGAATATTTTGAAGATGTCGGCGACATATCAATTTTTTGTTGCCACAATTAAATATTTCACTTTTATAATATTAAAACATTTTGTTCAAGGTAACATTTTTTGTACAAGAAATAGTGTGTTTCAAAGGATAAATTGTTATTACATATGGAAAATCAAAGCTATTTTATGGTTTTGTTGGTAAAACAACGTATGACTTGGTAAAGCTTTGAACAATTTTACATTTCACATATATGTGGCAGCACTACAGCTGCTAATTGCCGTCAGCAAAATAAGAAATGGATTTAATTTGGCGACAACGACAACTGCAATCCTGCTGCCGCGAAGTCGTGCTCTTGTCTTAATAGCTGTGTGTTTTTTAATATTGGACTGATGCTGCCTGTCTCATGTTGTGTTCAAAGTGTTCATAGTATTTCATTTAAACGATCTACTCAGAAAATTTAACCAAACGCTCTTTAACTTGGTTCTTGCATTATTAATAACTCATACTTTATAATTTTCACCTTTAAAATTCTCAAACAAAAATTTGTTTTTGTATAATTCCCTCCCTAAATCTTTCGTGCCGCAGAAGTCTTCAGTTTAAATTTAAGAAAAAGACAACTTTAAAATCCCAAAGCTTACAAATATCTTTGTATATTCCTTTTCTTTAACTCCTGTTTCATAAAAAATTCATATTTATACTGGAAATATGTAAGTAAAAAATCTGACGTGGCATTACACTAAGGTCAATTAAACTTTAAACAAATAATACTTATAGGGCCTCTAGACTACACAATATAACTGCGCAATATTGGACTGGTGCATGTCGTTGGTGTAGTTTTTTTTTTTTTTTTTTTTTTTTCAGAGGAGGAAGCATCGAAAGCCTATACCCCGTCAGTGTGGGACTTTAACCGCACTAAAGCTCCTACCGTCAAGTACCAATCCCCCCGGTACCACCGTTAAGTATTGCGTCGGGAGGCGGTTTGAGCGCTAAGCTCTACGTCAGTTACTGGTCTGATGCAGTCCGTCAAAAAATTGCATCTACTTGTTACCACCCACTGTACTAGTAATGATTCTATCTATATACGCCATTAAGCTTATTCTCCCCCCAACTTGTATTCATGTGCTTGAGTTTGCAGCAATACGCCGATCGAGCGCGCGTCTAGCCTGCTCGCTTTTTCTCAACTCTTGCATGACTACGGCAGCCATATGACAGGCTTTATTCCATGCCGTTTTGCTCATTAACAACAGGGATATAAAGTTTTCTGGTGTTGCACATACGCTTAGAGGGTTATTGATTACTAAACCTTGGACACTGGAAGAAAACGTGTTCCGCGTCTTCGATTGTCGGGGGTCCGCATCTTTCGCAGAAGGGGTTCGTCTCGTACCCGAAGCGGTAGAGATAAGCTTTAAAGCATCCGTGGCCGCTGATGAGTTGTGATAGGTAAAAATCCACGTCTCCATGTTGCCTGTTGAGCCATTTATCTAGGACGGGTATGAGTCGGTACGTCCATCTGCCCTTTGTTGATGTTACCCATCGTGACTGCCACAGCGATATGCTTCGCTCTCTTGCCGCGTTTCTGAGGCTGCTGTCATCAATGTTGTATTGATCGTGTTTTGTTTTGCTGATCTCGCACATCTCACGAGCTACGAGGTCAAGCGGGCATAGTCCTGCAATAACAAGGGCCGCGTCTTGGGAAACTATTCGGTATGCAGAACATACTCTGAGAGCGCAGAGGCGATATGTTGAGTTGGTGTAGTGTAGAGTTCGAATTGAGCACATTGTGCCAGTATTGTGCTAAATATCAAAATGCAGAAAATTGTCGAGATAACATGAGCGGAATGGGTAAGAATAAAGATTTTTGGATTGAATTTTTAGAAATTTATAAGTCAGAACCAGCACTATGGAAGATTAAAAGTGCTGAATACAGCAATAGAGTAGCTAAAGCAAATGCATATAGTAGCCTTGTTGAGAAATATAAGGAAATAAATACAAATGCTGATCGCGAAATGGTTTGACCGCAATACCGATTAATAAATATAAAGCAACTTCGCAGTCCGCACACATGTTTGCGCACTGAAATCTCTTTACAACTGATTCTTGCGCAATTTAATTGAATAGTGTTTAGCCGAATTCTCACTTGAGCATTTTCAGACATGCACAATTATATTGAGTAGTCTAGATGGTCTATTAGCATAATTAAACGAAGACACCTTAAATGACTCATATTCTCCAATTTTTCGCTCCGCTATCTTCGTTTTTTAAATACTGAATCGACGTCACGATTTTGTGATCGGCGTAATCGTGTACTCTATAATTCATGGACCGCACATTTGAAGAAAAGTGGTTACTTGCCGTTGGATAATTTTTGACGTCATCCCCAGTACTTACACACGGTACAAGCTATCCAATAATAGTTTTAACACTTAAAACACTTGAAATAACATTCCTTTTTAAAAATCGCCCATTACAAGAGTAGTCGCACATGTTAGTGGTTTTTTTAAACACTTTACTTCGTTCATTTGACGACCAAAAAGCGGAGGTCAAGGTCATCAATGTATGTAGAAACTAACAATAACTCCAAATTCTTATGGCTATATAGACGTTGAATTCGTTTTTTTATTTGGTATAAATTACACGAAATTAATTTTTTTTTGTTAGTTCAATAAATGATATCTATCGTCAAAGTGAGAAATATTGTATTAATATGAACTCTTAAAATTATTTTTCAAGTAAAACATGGTTTATTCTTTAAGAAAAACCATAAACACCCATGTTTCACACTATCTACAAAATGTACAATGAACAAAATTTCGAACTTTTTAAAAAAGTTAAGATTTTTCTTAACTAGAACTTAAGTGAACGCGGCCCGTTCGTTTGACACGATGTAACCTTTATTTTTTTTTCAGTTTTTTTTTTTTTAAACCCAGTTTTAACAAATATGCCCTTCTTAATCTAATAACAGCTCAACCAGCAACAGCACAGTTCCATCAAACGTAACCCGCTACAACTTTGCCGATGCCCAGGAAGACGATGGTATAACTTCGTGTTGGCCAGATCATACAATTTCCCGTTTAGAGATGTATCGCCTTTTTGTAATTGGTTTTACTTTGGTTCTTGGACCATTCGCATGGTTTAGTGTCCAGAAAACTAAATACTTGCAGTTATGTACCGTCATCTTTCGTTGGATTGGTAATTTTGAAAATGTACATTTTGTGTATTTTTACTTCTTCATTATATCTTAATATAGCCTTTGTCACGATGATAGCAATAGCCATACAAATCTTGTTCACTAAAGGTGCAGTTGGCCACCCGCCGGCCGCTAACTTCTACGGTGTTCCATCTCTTTTGGGAGCGTGCATCTACTCGTTCATGTGTCATCATTCTTTGCCTAGCTTGATTGCGCCCATAAGACAAAAACACATAGTACGGAGCATGCTGTCTTACGATTTTATAGTGATATGTTCATTTTATATTATATTGTCTCTTACCGGTGCATATGCATTCGCACAGTTACAAGATCTCTATACACTTAATTTCATACCTGATGCTCAGGTTGACCACACCTTTGATGCAAAGTTATTACTTGCCGTTGAATATTTTTTGACGTTATTCCCAGTATTTACACTCTCTACAAGTTATCCAATTATAGCTGTAACATTAAAAAATAATTTGCAAACATTGTTTTTAGATATGACATGCTTTAACTCGTATAATTTTTATCTACGGAATATTTTGTTCCCGTTAATGGCCGTTGTACCGTCATTTATAATAACGTATTTTACTGAGAGCATTACGAGCTTGGTTACATTTACAGGCAGTTACGCCGGCGCTGGAATACAATATTTTATTCCAATTTGTTTAGTTTATTTTGCAAGAAGAACATGTACGGAGTTACTGGGTAATGGTATATACAACCCATTTCGTAGTCCATTTCAGAGTAAATACTGGCTCCTTTTTATATTACTTTGGTCACTGCTTTGTATATGCTTAGTGACAATTAATTTTTGTATAAGTACGAAATAGAAAAAAATTAATTTGGGAAATTATTCGACATGTATGAGGACATTAAAAATAATTAACAACTTCATAAACAGAACTCTGTTCTTCGAAGCACAATGTTATAAATATGTATATTATTCCGGTATATATAAAAATACAAATATCTGAGTGAAGACTGATAATTAAAAGAATTCATATTTGGCAATTCGTCTTATTGCCGGTTTATGGAAAGAGGAGCTTCCATAATATTAGAAAAACGAGATTATTGCCGCAGCCGACAGTGTTGTGGACGCAGATAATTTACTTGAATTACACAAATACAAATGCAGATCTCCGCACAATTCAAATATGCTCGACGTTGAATCTTCTTTTGAAGTTATGTTTGAAACACTAAATGATATTGTACTAAATTGAATTCAGCGTTAATAAATTTAAATCGATCGAACTGGCTTTCGGCATGGTAAAGAAATTAGTAAAAATACGATTTTTTTTCGCTGGGTAAAAAAGCAATTAACTTCGTTATTTGTCTCGAACAATCACATATGCCAATGAAGAAATGTCTTAGATAATACACTTTTGATAAGTAAACATTATTTTAATCAACAAAATTTGAATGTATCTGTACCGTATTTTATACATAGAGACAATTTGTGAATTATATACTGACGATGAATACTGAATTTTAAAATAAATTGTAACTGAATTGTACATTTGTAACGATGAAAACTGAATTTAAAATAAATTGTTACGAAATTGTACATTTGTTTGGATGAAAACTTCATTTTAATAGAAATTGTTAAATTAAAGTTGGTCAATTTAGTACTTTAGTAATTTTAGTTCATTCAGGCTGCTATATGCTCTGCTTCTGAAGAAAATCAATCGCAAGGAACTGAATAAAAAACAACGCAAAAGTGTTATAGTTCGGACTACTGCTACTTTCGAAGATCTAAAACCGTTGCTGATATTTTACTAAGGCATTTAATCTATAACTCTTCCAGTTTTAACTGAATTACTAAGATGCATTGTAATCCGGCCAGCCTACACTACGTGCTGGACTTTCGCTTTGTCTAACAAAAATGCTCGGATGACTCCTTCAGAAAATACTTTCAGAAAGTACGACGGCTAACAAAAGGTTTTTAGACCGGGGCGAATTCCTGTAAGAACGACAACGGCGACCTGGTGACTGACCTTCAGAACATACTTAGTTTATGGAGGGAGCACTTCTCCACACTACTTAGTGGTAGTGACAGAGACCACCTTGGCGAAGATGATGATCCCGAAACCCCAATGTATGACGACGGAATTCATTTTCCGTTACCCGATTGCGATGAAATCCGTATAGCAATAGCACGGCTAAAGAACAACAAAGCGCCAGGAGTTGACGGGCTGCCAGCTGAGTTATTCAAATACGGTGGAGAAAAGTTGGTAAAGCGCATGCACCAGCTTATCTGCAGATTATGGTTGGACGAATGCATGCCTACTGATTGGGATCTAAGTGTACTTTGCCCAATCCACAAGAAGGGTGATACTGCAATTCGCGCCAACTATCGTGGTATCAGCCTTCTTAACATTGCATATAAGGTTCTGTAGAGCGTATTGTGTGAGAGACTAAAGCCCACCGTCAATGAACTGATTGGACCTTATCAGTGTGGCTTTAGACCTGGTAAATCTACTATCGACCAGATTTACAGTGCGCCAAATCTAAGAAAAGACCCAAGAAAGAAGAATCGACACGCACCACCTTTTCGTCGACTTCAAAGCCGCTTTCGACAGCACCAAAAGAAGTTGCCTTTATGCCGCAATGTCTGAATTTCGTATCCCCGCAAAACTTATACGGCTATGTAAAATGACGTTGAACAACACCACCAGCTCCGTCAGGATTGGCAAGGACCTCTCCGAGCCGTTTGATACCAAACGAGGTTTTAGACAGGGTGACTCTTTGTCGTCTGACTTTTTTAACCTTATGCTGGAGAGGATAATTCGAGCCGCAGAACTAAATCGGCCAGGCACAATCTTTTATAAGAGTGTGCAATTGCTGGCGTACGCCGATGACATTGACATCGGCCTTAACAACCGCGCAGTTAGTTCTGCCTTCTCCAAACTGGATAGAGAAGCAAAGCGAATGGCTCTGGAGGTGAACGAGGGCAAGACGAAGTATCTCCTGTCATCGAATAAACAGTCGGCACATTCACGACTGGGATCAAACATCACTGTTGACAGTTATAACTTTAAAAAAGTAGAAGACTTCGTTTACTTAGGAACCAGCATTAACATCAATATTAATGTCAGCCTCGAAATTCAAAAGAGGATCGCTCTTGCCAACAAGTGCTACTTCGGACTGAGTAGGCAACTGAGCAGTAAAGTCGTCTCTCGACGGACAAAAATCACGCTCTATAAGTCTCTCAATATGCCCGTCCTAATCTATGGCGCAGAAGCGTGGACGATGAAGATATCTGATGAGAAGGCTCTAGGAGTGTTCGAGAGAAAGATTCTCCGAAAGATTCTGAAAACATTTTTGTTGACCAATCCTTTGTTTTCTTAACCCATTTCCAACCGCGCTGCAAAAATTTTAAAATTTTTTTATTTAAGGTACATTTTTAGATTAATTACGGCCCCCTGATTCCAAATCTGTCATCAAAAAATTTCTACCTCTTCCCGTTTTCCCGATATGTCAAAAATTAAAGTGTTCGATTAATCGAACACTGGCGGTGAACACATACCATAAAATCCCATACAAATGCGAAATGTCAATTTTTCCCGCCAAATGATAGCGCTTTGACATTTCTTTTGTGTGTTTTAGAAGAAAAGACTTGTTTTGTGCCTGCTTATCATATTCTTACATTTTAATAGTTTTTCGAAAAATAAATGGTGAGAATCTATTAGAATATAGTTTCGTTTGATGTGCAATTCCGAGTGTTTGTATTGTTCCTCGATTCCAGAATTGCAAAATGGCACGTTCAAAGAAAACAACAATGAGGGAGATTGAAGACATTTTAGAGAATTGGAGCGATGACGAAAATCCGGTTCAGTGTGTCAAGGTACTCCCACCCAATGTACATGAATTATCCGATGAAGAATTAATCGACGAGAATACCATCGCAATTAATGAAGATCAAACTGCTTTGACTGAGATTGCCGGCTATTTGGAAATTGAGAGAGAGCGAAACATTCATATGGATATTGCTTATGAAGAGGTTGTGGAAACTCAACCGGAGGCTTTGCCATCAACTTCCAAATCGGATGCTGAATCGACTGGTCCACCTCAAAAGAAACCGAGAGTCAGCTACAAGCCAGTGAGTTCATTTGGAACTCCAAAATGGTCCAGGAACAAAGGAAAGGAGGAGTTTCATTACGATATATCGCCTCAGGCAGCTCCGTTGACCGATATGCAGAAAGATGTGTGTGAGTTACTAAAGGATCTGTCACCAATACAATTATTCTCAAAGTTTTATGATGGGGAGGTGTTGGATTATATCATAACTGAGACTAACCGATTTGCGGCCCAGAACAACGCTGGTTTTCATTTGGACGTGGTTATATTGAAAAGATTTTTGGGGATTTTACTGATATCGGGCTACCACACTTTGCCTTCAATTGAGGATTATTGGTCTTCGCAGCTGTCAATGGGAATTGCAATAGTAAAACAGGCAATGTCGAGAGCTACGTTCATGCATGTGAAGAGATACATCCATTTTGCGAATAATAATGAATTAGATGTTAATGATAAGATGGCCAAGGTACTATGTATAAATTATTACACTATCGTTATTCAAGTTTCCTTATTTATATTTTAATGATTTCAGCTTCGTCGATTCTTTGACATCATAAACAGAAAGTTCAAACAGTTTGGCATTTGGTCAGAGTTTTTGTCTATAGACGAGCAGATGGTGCCTTATTTCGGCCGTCACAGTTGCAAAATGTTTATTCTGGGAAAGCCGATTCGTTTTGGATATAAACTTTGGTGCCTCTGTTCGTCAACGGGCTATTTGTTTAGTTTTATACCATACTGTGGACAATCCGATGAATACAACAGAGAGCTTGGTCTTGGAGCTGATGTCGTTCTCCGTTTACTCAGCAACGTCGAAGCACCTATGCGTCACGTGGTATTTTTCGACAACTTCTTCACTTCCTATCATCTTCTGTGCCTGTTATCAGCAAAGGGGTTCTGCGCCACTGGAACTGTTCGCTGCAATCGTGTAGCTGGGGGTGCTATAAATATGAAGACCGGTAAAGATCTGCCTCGCGGCGCACGTGATTATATGTACGATTCTAAGAACCAGATAACCCTTTGTCGCTGGCAAGATAATAAGGAGGTCACCATTGCTACAAACCATGATCAGATTCTGCCACTCTACCCTGTTCGGCGTTGGCAAAAGGCAACTAAAGCTTCTAAGAAGAGCCTGGAAGAAAATGGGAAATTTGTTAACGTGGATCAACCTGCTGTGCTTCACAATTATAACAAAGGAATGGGTGGCGTTGATCTCCACGACAATGCCATTCAAAATTATCGAGTAAACATCCGTGTAAGAAATGGTACTGGCCACTTTGGATAAACACCCTAAATTCTTCCACTGTGAATGCATGGAAATTGCATTGTTTGGTCGCGAAATATAAGAATGAGAAGCCAATGAGCCAAAAACAATTCAAGTCGTCAGTCACTGAGTCTCTTTTGTTGACCGATGAAAAAGAAGCATTGGAGGTGGATGAAGATCTGGAGTTCCAAAGACCACGCAACTTACCAAATGTGGTTGGTGAACACCTCATCGTCCGTCAACCTCAAGGGAAATGTCGTCGATGTCAATTGAAAGATTGTGGAAAACCAACAGTTTGGATGTGTGAAAAATGTGCCAAGCATATGCACTCGAAGTGTTTCAAAGATTTCCATGAAATACTATCTAAATAATCAAAAATAGCCAATATTCAATAAACATTTGTTTTTACTGAAATAATCTTGTCTATTCATTTATATTACGATATATTGTTATATTACGATATGTTGTATGTGATGACCGCCACTGTTCGATTAATCGAACATCTATTTTGAGTAATACCTGTGCCATCCATGTTTTGTCAGGTGTTGATTTTTTTATTGTAAAATAATATTTGGTTCTTTGCCTATAAGACCTCTTGTTTATTTTTTTAGTTTTATTTATTTACATATTTTTAATATAATTTACAAAAAAGGTCTACCGGCAAGGCATTTTTCAACCCCTCCCCCAATCAAATTAAGGGGGAGTTGGGGGTTGGTAAATATAATTTTCAAATAGCCAAAATATCAAAGTAATATATGATACTCACTATCGTCCTGATATCATTTACCTTCACAGCTAAAACAATTATTCAAAATAGACAACTTTGCTGTTCGATTAATCGAACACCAGTTGGAAATGGGTTAAGTAGTGAGCAAACCTTTAAATGTCACCATCCGTTGTACGAATTACACCTATCAGAAGTGTTAGGGGTAGGTCGCCGAAACAACAGACCTAATGGGCGGAAGTCCATGGTCAATCCGGTTCATAAAACCTTCAGTGTGTGTGCCGAGCAACAAAACCGTGGTTGTTCATTATATTGGTAACTCCACTTTTAACTATAAATTACTAAGAAAATTAAGGTAAGTAGCTTTCCTTTCAACAAAACAGTGGCAGCAGACAGCTGAACACTTGCTTCTACGCAGTTTAAACTAAGCAGAATAGGGGCCAGTTTTTCAGTGCAAGTTGAACTATGTTTGTCGTTTAAACTAAGTTTAAACTCAGTATGCAATTTTTTAGTAAATTTTAAACGGAGTTTAAACTAAGTCGCAATCGCGCACGGTTTAAACACAGTTTAAACTGAGTTCAAACCATCGCTGAAAAACTGGCTCTAAGGGTTTTGACTTAGTTAAAACTGCAATATGATTTGACTAAAAAGCCATACAGAGTGCTCAAATAGAGTTAAACATGCACTGTAAACTGGCTCAAATGTGGTCTTTAAAATGTAACGACACGGGCAGCTTTAAAATGCACATCACTACGCGTCATCTACCTATCTGAAACGAGCCATACTATAGTTGCATCACAAACTATTGCTTTGATTTGTAATTTTTCATAAAAACGTGTGCTTATTGTTTTACATACAGACAAACCTTTTGATAACGCTTGGCGAAAAGCCTTGGTGGAAGCCTCAATATCAATAACATCTGCGTTTCCATCCGAATTCCGCGGAAATAGCTCCATTAGGAGCCACTCTGACATTCTTTTTATCCTGCTCTCTGAGAGCTCTAATCAACACAGCGATATTTCAGAGGGGTTTGACCATAGAGAGGCATTTTAGTTGAGTGGACCGGGCGTGGCATGCGAATTTGTGTCTGGTGGGTAGATTCTGGATGTTCAGCCAGAGTGACGCGGGACTCACGAAACAGCTGGAGCTTTTCTACTATCATGGGTGTAGGTTGGAATCCTAAGGCGACACTCACTGATCGTTATGAATTTTGACCACGTCCGTCAGTTGTAATAGGTGCCTCTGATGTGCCTAGGGCAGTGGCAGCGCAACAGAAACTGTTTAGAGAGCGTCAAAGTTGTGCTCTAACTAAAAGCACGCTGGTCTCAAGGTATAGGTGCTCCTTAGGTGGAGTGAGAAGCGCACTGAAGACATTCTAAGCAATACCGTCAGTTGGCGTAGGTACGACGGTCCGCGGACCTATAGTCAGCAGGTCTGTCAATCGAGATAACTATGAGTAAAATGGCTGATGTAAGCGACAGCATAGGTCGCCTCGTTAAGTTATTTATCAGACATGCACAAGCTATTGTAAGGTCGGGCGATTATTGCGCAGAATGTAAATATTTGACCTCGACACCGCATAACTGGACAGCTGTACCCTGACATTGGAGGGTCCTGGAGATGGAGAGCGATGTCGACGGCGACGACTGCGGCTGAGGTGTGCGGCAGAAAAGAAGGCATTTATAATTTATAATTAAGGTTGTATATAACTTAGAACTTAGGTTTTAAAACCACTCCAGGAAGTGAGCGATTGATATCTTTATATTATACATATAGAGTTCTCTCAAGGATCGCGCAACTGATGCATTTATAGCATAATTAATTTTGTTCAATTGTGCATGAAATATGTGTAAATGATGCAAAGCTATCCTCAAACTCTCAGTGCAATTATTTTCGTTGTTAGCACATTTAAGAAAAAGCAGCACGACTAAAGTGTTCTTCTATCATGAAGTAAGATTTGATTCAGAAGCTGACATCGGGACTCATATGAAGGCAAAGATTCTGAAAACATTTTTGTTGACCAATCCTTTGTTTTCTTAAGTACTGAGCAAACCTTAAAATGACACCATCCGTTGTACGAATCACACCTATCCGAAGTGTTAGTGGTAGGTCGCCGAAACAACAGACCTAATGGGCGGAAGTCCATGGTCAATCCGGTTCATAAAACCTTCTGTGTGTGTGTCGAGCAACAAAATTGTGGTTGTTCATTATATTCGTAACTCCACTTTTAACTATAAATTACTAAGAAAATTAAGGTAAGTAGCTTTCCTTTCAACAAAACAGTGGCAGCAGACAGCTGAACACTTGCTTCTACGCAGTTTAAACTAAGCAGAATAGGGGCCAGTTTTTCAGTGCAAGTTGAACTGTGTTTGTCGTTTAAACTAAGTTTAAACTCAGTATGCAATTTTTTAGTCAACTTGAAACGGAGTTTAAACTAAGTCGCAATCGCGCACGGTTTAAACACAGTTTAAACTGAGTTCAAACCATCGCTGAAAAACTGGCCCTAAGGGTTTTGGCTTCGTTAAAACTGCAATAGGATTTGACTAAAAAGCCATACAGAGTGCTCAAATAGAGTTAAACATGCACTGTAAACTGGCTCAAATGTGGTATGTAAAATGTAACAACAGGGGCAGCTTTAAAATGCACGTCAGTACGCGTCATCTACCTATCTGAAGCGAGCCATATTATAGTTGCATCACAAACTATTGCTTTGATTTGTAATTTTTCATAAAAAAGTGTGCTTATTGTTTTAAATACATACAAACTTTTTGATAACGCTTGGCGAAAAGCCTTGGTGAAAGCTTCAATATAAATAACATCTGCGTTTCCATCCGTTTGCATTGTATGAAGTTTTTACCGACCCAGCAGTTCTAAACTCGACATGCCGTCTGATCTAAATTACATCTTCGTGGACACCATCAACGCGCGGTGACCAGAAGGTTGCGAATAAGTAGCAAAACTCAGCGTAGTATTTATCTTCTACAACGAGTTGTAAAAAGTCATTAAGAAAGCGAAAGCCTTCTTATTAGCCACGCTGGTGGAGGTGTTTTGATGTAGTAACCGAAATCCGCGGAAATACCTCCATTTGGAGCCACTCTGACATTCTTTTTATCCTGCTATCTGAGAGCTCTAATCAACACAGCGATATTTCAGAGCAATGTAACCACATCTCTTGCTGTTTATGTACCGCCGCTGAACAATCTATTGGTTTTCAGCGATCCCGGAAAAACGACTGGTACGATGAGGAATGTCGCGTTGCAACGGAACGGAAAGATGCTGCTTACAGGGCCACGTTGCGATCGGGCGGAACGCGAGCCTTGCGGGAGAGATATCGTGAGTTGAAGAAGGAATCGAGACGCATTTCTCGAGAGAAGAAGAGAAAGGCCGAAATTCGTTAGTGCGAAGAGCTTGAAATGGCCGACAGGAAAAGCGCCCGAAAATTCTTTCAGAAAGTACGACGGCTAACAGAAGGTTTTAAGACCGGAGCAAATTCCTGTAAGAACGACAACGGCGACCTGGCGACCTTCAGAATATACTTAGTTTATGGAGGGGGCACTTCTCCACACTACTTAGTGGTAGTGACAGAGACCACCTTGGCGAAGATGACGATCCCGAAACCCCAATCAAAGAACAACAAAGCGCCAGGAGTTGACGGGCTGCCAGCTGAGTTATTCAAATACGGTGGAGAAGAGTTGGTAAAGCGCATGCACCAGCTTATCTGCAGAGTATGGTTGGACGAATGCATGCCTACTGATTGGAATCTAAGTGTACTTTGCCCAATCAACAAGAAGGGTGATACTGCAATTCGCGCCAACTATCGTGGTATCAGCCTTCTTAACATTGCATATAAGGTTCTGTCGAGCGAATTGTGTGAGAGACTAAAGCCCACCGTCAATGAACTGATTGGACCTTATCAGTGTGGCTTTAGACCTGGTAAATCTACTATCGACCAGATTTACAGTGCGCCAAATCTAAGAAAAGACCCAAGAAAGAAGAATCGACACGCACCACCTTTTCGTCGACTTCAAAGCCGCTTTCGACAGCACCAAAAGAAGTTGCCTTTATGCCGCAATGTCTGAATTTCGTATCCCCGCAAAACTTATACGGCTATGTAAAATGACGTTGAACAACACCACCAGCTCCGTCAGGATTGGCAAGGACCTCTCCGAGCCGTTTGATACCAAACGAGGTTTTAGACAGGGTGACTCTTTGTCGTCTGACTTTTTTAACCTTATGCTGGAGAGGATAATTCGAGCCGCAGAACTAAATCGGCCAGGCACAATCTTTTATAAGAGTGTGCAATTGCTGGCGTACGCCGATGACATTGACATCATCGGCCTTAACAACCGCGCAGTTAGTTCTGCCTTCTCCAAACTGGATAGAGAAGCAAAGCGAATGGCTCTGGAGGTGAACGAGGGCAAGACGAAGTATCTCCTGTCATCGAATAAACAGTCGGCACATTCACGACTGGGATCAAACATCACTGTTGACAGTTATAACTTTAAAAAAGTAGAAGACTTCGTTTACTTAGGAACCAGCATTAACATCAATATTAATGTCAGCCTCGAAATTCAAAAGAGGATCGCTCTTGCCAACAAGTGCTACTTCGGACTGAGTAGGCAACTGAGCAGTAAAGTCGTCTCTCGACGGACAAAAATCACGCTCTATAAGTCTCTCAATATGCCCGTCCTAATCTATGGCGCAGAAGCGTGGACGATGAAGATATCTGATGAGAAGGCTCTAGGAGTGTTCGAGAGAAAGATTCTCCGAAAGATTCTGAAAACATTTTTGTTGACCAATCCTTTGTTTTCTTAAGTAGTGAGCAAACCTTTAAATGTCACCATCCGTTGTACGAATTACACCTATCAGAAGTGTTAGGGGTAGGTCGCCGAAACAACAGACCTAATGGGCGGAAGTCCATGGTCAATCCGGTTCATAAAACCTTCAGTGTGTGTGCCGAGCAACAAAACCGTGGTTGTTCATTATATTGGTAACTCCACTTTTAACTATAAATTACTAAGAAAATTAAGGTAAGTAGCTTTCCTTTCAACAAAACAGTGGCAGCAGACAGCTGAACACTTGCTTCTACGCAGTTTAAACTAAGCAGAATAGGGGCCAGTTTTTCAGTGCAAGTTGAACTATGTTTGTCGTTTAAACTAAGTTTAAACTCAGTATGCAATTTTTTAGTAAATTTTAAACGGAGTTTAAACTAAGTCGCAATCGCGCACGGTTTAAACACAGTTTAAACTGAGTTCAAACCATCGCTGAAAAACTGGCTCTAAGGGTTTTGACTTAGTTAAAACTGCAATATGATTTGACTAAAAAGCCATACAGAGTGCTCAAATAGAGTTAAACATGCACTGTAAACTGGCTCAAATGTGGTCTTTAAAATGTAACGACACGGGCAGCTTTAAAATGCACATCACTACGCGTCATCTACCTATCTGAAACGAGCCATACTATAGTTGCATCACAAACTATTGCTTTGATTTGTAATTTTTCATAAAAACGTGTGCTTATTGTTTTACATACAGACAAACCTTTTGATAACGCTTGGCGAAAAGCCTTGGTGGAAGCCTCAATATCAATAACATCTGCGTTTCCATCCGAATTCCGCGGAAATAGCTCCATTAGGAGCCACTCTGACATTCTTTTTATCCTGCTCTCTGAGAGCTCTAATCAACACAGCGATATTTCAGAGGGGTTTGACCATAGAGAGGCATTTTAGTTGAGTGGACCGGGCGTGGCATGCGAATTTGTGTCTGGTGGGTAGATTCTGGATGTTCAGCCAGAGTGACGCGGGACACACGAAACAGCTGGAGCTTTTCTACTATCATGGGTGTAGGTTGGAATCCTAAGGCGACACTCACTGATCGTTATGAATTTTGACCACGTCCGTCAGTTGTAATAGGTGCCTCTGATGTGCCTAGGGCAGTGGCAGCGCAACAGAAACTGTTTAGAGAGCGTCAAAGTTGTGCTCTAACTAAAAGCACGCTGGTCTCAAGGTATAGGTGCTCCTTAGGTGGAGTGAGAAGCGCACTGAAGACATTCTAAGCAATACCGTCAGTTGGCGTAGGTACGACGGTCCGCGGACCTATAGTCAGCAGGTCTGTCAATCGAGATAACTATGAGTAAAATGGCTGATGTAAGCGACAGCATAGGTCGCCTCGTTAAGTTATTTATCAGACATGCACAAGCTATTGTAAGGTCGGGCGATTATTGCGCAGAATGTAAATATTTGACCTCGACACCGCATAACTGGACAGCTGTACCCTGACATTGGAGGGTCCTGGAGATGGAGAGCGATGTCGACGGCGACGACTGCGGCTGAGGTGTGCGGCAGAAAAGAAGGCATTTATAATTTATAATTAAGGTTGTATATAACTTAGAACTTAGGTTTTAAAACCACTCCAGGAAGTGAGCGATTGATATCTTTATATTATACATATAGAGTTCTCTCAAGGATCGCGCAACTGATGCATTTATAGCATAATTAATTTTGTTCAATTGTGCATGAAATATGTGTAAATGATGCAAAGCTATCCTCAAACTCTCAGTGCAATTATTTTCGTTGTTAGCACATTTAAGAAAAAGCAGCACGACTAAAGTGTTCTTCTATCATGAAGTAAGATTTGATTCAGAAGCTGACATCGGGACTCATATGAAGGCAAAGATTCTGAAAACATTTTTGTTGACCAATCCTTTGTTTTCTTAAGTACTGAGCAAACCTTAAAATGACACCATCCGTTGTACGAATCACACCTATCCGAAGTGTTAGTGGTAGGTCGCCGAAACAACAGACCTAATGGGCGGAAGTCCATGGTCAATCCGGTTCATAAAACCTTCTGTGTGTGTGTCGAGCAACAAAATTGTGGTTGTTCATTATATTGGTAACTCCACTTTTAACTATAAATTACTAAGAAAATTAAGGTAAGTAGCTTTCCTTTCAACAAAACAGTGGCAGCAGACAGCTGAACACTTGCTTCTACGCAGTTTAAACTAAGCAGAATAGGGGCCAGTTTTTCAGTGCAAGTTGAACTGTGTTTGTCGTTTAAACTAAGTTTAAACTCAGTATGCAATTTTTTAGTCAACTTTAAACGGAGTTTAAACTAAGTCGCAATCGCGCACGGTTTAAACACAGTTTAAACTGAGTTCAAACCATCGCTGAAAAACTGGCCCTAAGGGTTTTGGCTTCGTTAAAACTGCAATAGGATTTGACTAAAAAGCCATACAGAGTGCTCAAATAGAGTTAAACATGCACTGTAAACTGGCTCAAATGTGGTATGTAAAATGTAACAACAGGGGCAGCTTTAAAATGCACGTCAGTACGCGTCATCTACCTATCTGAAGCGAGCCATATTATAGTTGCATCACAAACTATTGCTTTCATTTGTAATTTTTCATAAAAAAGTGTGCTTATTGTTTTAAATACATACAAACTTTTTGATAACGCTTGGCGAAAAGCCTTTGTGAAAGCTTCAATATAAATAACATCTGCGTTTCCATCCGTTTGCATTGTATGAAGTTTTTACCGACCCAGCAGTTCTAAACTCGACATGCCGTCTGATCTAAATTACATCTTCGTGGACACCATCAACGCGCGGTGACCAGAAGGTTGCGAATAAGTAGCAAAACTCAGCGTAGTATTTATCTTCTACAACGAGTTGTAAAAAGTCATTAAGAAAGCGAAAGCCTTCTTATTAGCCACGCTGGTGGAGGTGTTTTGATGTAGTAACCGAAATCCGCGGAAATACCTCCATTTGGAGCCACTCTGACATTCTTTTTATCCTGCTATCTGAGAGCTCTAATCAACACAGCGATATTTCAGAGCAATGTAACCACATCTCTTGCTGTTTATGTACCGCCGCTGAACAATCTATTGGTTTTCAGCGATCCCGGAAAAACGACTGGTACGATGAGGAATGTCGCGTTGCCACGAAACGGAAAGATGCTGCTTACAGGGCCACGTTGCGATCGGGCGGAACGCGAGCCTTGTGGGAGAGATATCGTGAGTTGAAAAAGGAAGCAAGACGCATTTCTCGAGAGAAGAAGAGAAAGGCCGAAAGTGCGATGAGCTTGAAATGCTGGCCGACAGGAAAAGCGCCCGAAAATTCTTTCAGAAAGTACGGCGGCTAACAGAAGGTTTTTAGACCGGGGCGAATTCCTGTAAGAACGACAACGGCGACCTGTTGACTGACCTTCAGAATATACTTAGTTTATGGAGGGAGCACTTCTCCACACTACTTAGTGGTAGTGACAGAGACCACCTTGGCGAAGATGATGATCCCGAAACCCCAATCAATGACGACGGAATTCATGTTCCGTTACCCTACTGCGATTAAATCCGTATAGCAATAGCACGGCTAAAGAACAACAAAGCGCGAGGAGTTGACGGGCTGCCAGCTGAGTTATTCAAATACGGTGGAGAAGAGTTGGTAAAGCGCATGCACCAGCTTATCTGCAGAGTATGGTTGGACGAATGCATGCCTACTGATTGGAATCTAAGTGTACTTTGCCCAATCCACAAGAAGGGTGATACTGCAATTCGCGCCAACTATCGTAGTATCAGCCTTCTTAACATTCCTTCAGAAAATACTATTGTTTTTTTTTTGAAAAAAATTAAAAAATTATCATCAGTGGTTATCGTCAAGATCAACCAGCGGAAGGTCCCGGCAACGAGCGGTTTCAATTCGGTTTGACCATGGAGAGGCATTTTAGTTGAGTGGACCGGGCGTGGCATGCGAATTTGTGTCTGGTGGGTAGATTCTGGATGTTCAGCCAGAGTGACGCGGGACTCACGAAACAGCTGGAGCTTTTCTACTATCATGGGTGTAGGTTGGACTCCTAAGGCGACACTCACTGATCGTTATGAATTTGGACCACGTCCGTCAGTTGTAATAGGTGCCTCTGATGTGCCTAGGGCAGTGGCAGCCAAACAGAAACTGTTTAGAGAGCGTCAAAGTTGTGCTCTAACTACAAGCACGCTGGTCTCAAGGTATAGGTGCTCCTTAGGTGGAGTGGGAAGCGCATTGAAGACATTCTAAGCAAATACCGTCAGTTGGCGTAGGTACAACGGTCCGCAGACCTATAGTCAGCAGGTCTGTCAATCGAGATAACTATGAGTAAAATGTCTGATGTTAGCGACAGCATAGGTCGCCACGTTAAGTTATGTATCAGACATGCACAAGCTATTGTAAGGTCGGGCGATTATTGCGCAGAATGTAAATATTTGACCTCGACATCGCATAACTGGACAGCTGTACCCTGACATTGGAGGATCCTGGAGATGGAGAGCGATGTCGACGGCGACGACTGCGGCTGAGGTGTGCGGCAGAAAGGAAGGCATTTATAATTTATAATAAAGTTTGTATATAACTTAGAACTTAGGTTATAAAACCACTCCAGGAAGTGAGTGATTGATATCTTTCTATTATACATATTATTGAGTTCTCTCAAGGATCGCGCAACTGATGCATTTATAGCATAATTAATTTTGTTCAATTGTGCATGAAATATGTGTAAATGATGCAAAGCTATCCTCAAACTCTCAGTGCAATTATTTTCGTTGTTAGCACATTTAAGAAAAGGCAGCACGACTAAAGTGTTCTTCTATCATGAAGTAAGATTTGATTCAGAAGCTGACATCGGGACTCATATGAAGGCAAAGATTCTGAAAACATTTTTGTTGACCAATCCTTTGTTTTCTTAAGTACTGAGCAAACCTTAAAATGACACCATCCGTTGTACGAATCACACCTATCCGAAGTGTTAGTGGTAGGTCGCCGAAACAACAGACCTAATGGGCGGAAGTCCATGGTCAATCCGGTTCATAAAACCTTCTGTGTGTGTGTCGAGCAACAAAATTGTGGTTGTTCATTATATTGGTAACTCCACTTTTAACTATAAATTACTAAGAAAATTAAGGTAAGTAGCTTTCCTTTCAACAAAACAGTGGCAGCAGACAGCTGAACACTTGCTTCTACGCAGGTTAAACTAAGCAGAATAGGGGCCAGTTTTTCAGTGCAAGTTGAACTGTGTTTGTCGTTTAAACTAAGTTTAAACTCAGTATGCAATTTTTTAGTCAACTTTAAACGGAGTTTAAACTAAGTCGCAATCGCGCACGGTTTAAACACAGTTTAAACTGAGTTCAAACCATCGCTGAAAAACTGGCCCTAAGGGTTTTGGCTTCGTTAAAACTGCAATAGGATTTGACTAAAAAGCCATACAGAGTGCTCAAATAGAGTTAAACATGCACTGTAAACTGGCTCAAATGTGGTATGTAAAATGTAACAACAGGGGCAGCTTTAAAATGCACGTCAGTACGCGTCATCTACCTATCTGAAGCGAGCCATATTATAGTTGCATCACAAACTATTGCTTTGATTTGTAATATTTCATAAAAAAGTGTGCTTATTGTTTTAAATACATACAAACTTTTTGATAACGCTTGGCGAAAAGCCTTGGTGAAAGCTTCAATATAAATAACATCTGCGTTTCCATCCGTTTGCATTGTATGAAGTTTTTACCGACCCAGCAGTTCTAAACTCGACATGCCGTCTGATCTAAATTACATCTTCGTGGACACCATCAACGGGCGGTGACCAGAAGGTTGCGAATAAGTAGCAAAACTCAGCGTAGTATTTATCTTCTACAACGAGTTGTAAAAAGTCATTAAGAAAGCGAAAGCCTTCTTATTAGCCACGCTGGTGGAGGTGTTTTGATGTAGTAACCGAAATCCGCGGAAATACCTCCATTTGGAGCCACTCTGACATTCTTTTTATCCTGCTATCTGAGAGCTCTAATCAACACAGCGATATTTCAGAGCAATGTAACCACATCTCTTGCTGTTTATGTACCGCCGCTGAACAATCTATTGGTTTTCAGCGATCCCGGAAAAACGACTGGTACGATGAGGAATGTCGCGTTGCCACGAAACGGAAAGATGCTGCTTACAGGGCCACGTTGCGATCGGGCGGAACGCGAGCCTTGTGGGAGAGATATCGTGAGTTGAAAAAGGAAGCAAGACGCATTTCTCGAGAGAAGAAGAGAAAGGCCGAAAGTGCGAAGAGCTTGAAATGCTGGCCGACAGGAAAAGCGCCCGAAAATTCTTTCAGAAAGTACGACGGCTAACAGAAGGTTTTAAGACCGGGGCGAATTCCTGTAAGAACGACAACGGCGACCTGGTGACTGACCTTCTGAATATACTTAGTTTATGGAGGGAGCACTTCTCCACACTACTTAGTGGTAGTGACAGAGACCACCTTGGCGAAGATGATGATCCCGAAACCCCAATCAATGACGACGGAATTCATGTTCCGTTACCCTACTGCGATTAAATCCGTATAGCAATAGCACGGCTAAAGAACAACAAAGCGCGAGGAGTTGACGGGCTGCCAGCTGAGTTATTCAAATACGGTGGAGAAGAGTTGGTAAAGCGCATGCACCAGCTTATCTGCAGAGTATGGTTGGACGAATGCATGCCTACTGATTGGAATCTAAGTGTACTTTGCCCAATCCACAAGAAGGGTGATACTGCAATTCGCGCCAACTATCGTGGTATCAGCCTTCTTAACATTCCTTCAGAAAATACTATTGTTTTTTTTTTGAAAAAAATTTAAAAATTATCATCAGTGGTTATCGTCAAGATCAACCAGCGGAAGGTCCCGGCAACGAGCGGTTTCAATTGGGTTTGACCATGGAGAGGCATTTTAGTTGAGTGGACCGGGCGTGGCATGCGAATTTGTGTCTGGTGGGTAGATTCTGGATGTTCAGCCAGAGTGACGCGGGACTCACGAAACAGCTGGAGCTTTTCTACTATCATGGGTGTAGGTTGGACTCCTAAGGCGACACTCACTGATCGTTATGAATTTGGACCACGTCCGTCAGTTGTAATAGGTGCCTCTGATGTGCCTAGGGCAGTGGCAGCCAAACAGAAACTGTTTAGAGAGCGTCAAAGTTGTGCTCTAACTACAAGCACGCTGGTCTCAAGGTATAGGTGCTCCTTAGGTGGAGTGGGAAGCGCATTGAAGACATTCTAAGCAAATACCGTCAGTTGGCGTAGGTACAACGGTCCGCAGACCTATAGTCAGCAGGTCTGTCAATCGAGATAACTATGAGTAAAATGTCTGATGTTAGCGACAGCATAGGTCGCCACGTTAAGTTATGTATCAGACATGCACAAGCTATTGTAAGGTCGGGCGATTATTGCGCAGAATGTAAATATTTGACCTCGACATCGCATAACTGGACAGCTGTACCCTGACATTGGAGGATCCTGGAGATGGAGAGCGATGTCGACGGCGACGACTGCGGCTGAGGTGTGCGGCAGAAAGGAAGGCATTTATAATTTATAATTAAGTTTGTATATAACTTAGAACTTAGGTTATAAAACCACTCCAGGAAGTGAGTGATTGATATCTTTATATTATACATATTATTGAGTTCTCTCAAGGATCGCGCAACTGATGCATTTATAGCATAATTAATTTTGTTCAGTTGTGCATGAAATATGTGTAAATGGTGCAAATCTCTAACAGGTATATAAGGAGCTATCCTCAAACTCTCAGTGCAATCATTTTTCGTTGTTAGCACATTTAAGAAAAAGCAGCACGACTAAAGTGTTCTTCTATCGTGAAGTAAGATTTGATTCAGAAGTTGACATCGGGAGTCATATGGAGGCAAAGATTCTGAAAAAAATTTTGTTGACCAATCCTTTGTTTTCTTAAGTACTGAGCAAACCTTAAAATGTCACCATCCGTTGTACGAATTAGACCTATCCGAAGGGTAAGTGGTAGGTCGCCGAAACAACAGACCTAATGGGCGGAAGTCCATGGTCAATCCGGTTCATAAAACCTTCTGTGTGTGTGTCGAGCAACAAAATTGTGGTTGTTCATTATATTGGTAACTCCACTTTTAACTATAAATTACTAAGAAAATTAAGGTAAGTAGCTTTCCTTTCAACAAAACAGTGGCAGCAGACAGCTGAACACTTGCTTCTACGCAGTTTAAACTAAGCAGAATAGGGGCCAGTTTTTCAGTGCAAGTTGAACTGTGTTTGTCGTTTAAACTAAGTTTAAACTCAGTATGCAATTTTTTAGTCAACTTTAAACGGAGTTTAAACTAAGTCGCAATCGCGCACGGTTTAAACACAGTTTAAACTGAGTTCAAACCATCGCTGAAAAACTGGCCCTAAGGGTTTTGGCTTCGTTAAAACTGCAATAGGATTTGACTAAAAAGCCATACAGAGTGCTCAAATAGAGTTAAACATGCACTGTAAACTGGCTCAAATGTGGTATGTAAAATGTAACAACAGGGGCAGCTTTAAAATGCACGTCAGTAGGCGTCATCTACCTATCTGAAGCGAGCCATATTATAGTTGCATCACAAACTATTGCTTTGATTTGTAATTTTTCATAAAAAAGTGTGCTTATTGTTTTACATACAGACAAACCTTTTGATAACGCTTGGCGAAAAGCCTTGGTGGAAGCCTCAATACCAATAACATCTGCGTTTCCATCCGTTTGCATTGTATGAAGTTTTTACCAACCCAGCTGTTCTAAACTCGACATGCCGTCTGATCTAAATTACATCTTCGTGGACACCATCAACGGGCGGTGACCAGAAGGTTGCGAATAAGCAGCAAAACCCAGCATAGTATTTATCTTCTACAACGAGTTGTAAAAAGTCATTGAGAAAGCGAAAGCCTTCTTATTAGCCACGCCGGTAGACGTGTTTTGATGTACTAACCGAAATCCGCGGAAATACCTCCATTTGGAGCCACTCTGACATTCTTTTTATCCTGCTCTCTGAGAGCTCTAATCAACACAGCGATATTTCAGAGGGGTTTGACCATAGAGAGGCATTTTAGTTGAGTGGACCGGGCGTGGCATGCGAATATGTGTCTGGTGGTAGATTCTGGATGTTCAGCCAGAGTGACGCGGGACTCACGAAACAACTGGAGCTTTTCTACTATCATGGGTGTAGGTTGGACTCCTAAGGCGACTCTCACTGATCGTTATGAATTTGGACCACGTCCGTCAGTTGTAATAGGTGCCTCTGATGTGCCTAGGGCAGTGGCAGCCCAACAGAAACTGTTTAGAGAGCGTCAAAGTTGTGCTCTTACTAGAAGCACGCTGGTCTCCACGTTAAGTTATTTATCAGACATGCACAAGCTATTGTAAGGTCGGGCGATTATTGCGCAGAATGTAAATATTTGACCTCGACATCGCATAACTGGACAGCTGTACCCTGACATTGGAGGGTCCTGGAGATGGAGAGCGATGTCGACGGCGACGACTGCGGCTGAGGTGTGCGGCAGAAAGGAAGGCATTTATAATTTATAATTAAGTTTGTATATAACTTAGAACTTAGGTTATAAAACCACTCCAGGAAGTGAGTGATTGATATCTTTATATTATACATATTATTGAGTTCTCTCAAGGATCGCGCAACTGATGCATTTATAGCATAATTAATTTTGTTCAATTGTGCATGATATATGTGTAAATGGTGCAAATCTCTAACAGGTATATAAAGAGCTATCCTCAAACTCTCAGTGCAATCATTTTTCGTTGTTAGCACATTTAAGAAAAAGCAGCACGACTAAAGTGTTCTACTATCCTGAAGTAAGATTTGATTCAGAAGCTGACATCGGGAGTCATATGAAGGCAAAGATTCTGAAAACATTTTTGTTGACCAATCCTTTGTTTTCTTAAGTACTGAGCAAACCTTAAAATGTCACCATCCGTTGTACGAATTACACCTATCCGAAGGGTAAGTGGTAGGTCGCCGAAACAACAGACCTAATGGGCGGAAGTCCATGGTCAATCCGGTTCATAAAACCTTCTGTGTGTGTGTCGAGCAACAAAATTGTGGTTGTTCATTATATTGGTAACTCCACTTTTAACTATAAATTACTAAGAAAATTAAGGTAAGTAGCTTTCCTTTCAACAAAACAGTGGCAGCAGACAGCTGAACACTTGCTTCTACGCAGTTTAAACTAAGCAGAATAGGGGCCAGTTTTTCAGTGCAAGTTGAACTCTGTTTGTCGTTTAAACTAAGTTTAAACTCAGTATGCAATTTTTTAGTCAATTTTAAATGGAGTTTAAACTAAGTCCCAATCGCGCACGGTTTTAACACAGTTTAAACTGAGTTTTAACCATCACTGAAAAACTGACCCTAAGGGTTTTGACTTAGTTAAAACTGTAATATCATTTGACTAAAAAGCCGTACAGAGTGTTCAAATAGAGTTAAACATGCACTGCAAACTGGCTCAAATGTGGTATGTAAAACGTAACGACAGGGGCAGCTTTAAAATGCACATCAGTACGCGTCATCTACCTATCTGAAACGAGCCATACTATAGTTGCATCACAAACTATTGCTTTGATTTGTAATTTTTCATAAAAACGTGTGCTTATTGTTTTACATACAGACAAATCTTTTGATAACGCTTGGCGAAAAGCCTTGGTGAAAGCCTCAATATAAATAACATCTGCGTTTCCATCCGTTTGCATTGTATGAAGTTTTTACCGACCCAGCAGTTCTAAACTGGACATGCCGTCTGATCTAAATTACATCTTCGTGGACACCATCAACGGGCGGTGACCAGAAGGTTGCGAATAAGTAGCAAAACCCAGCGTAGTATTTATCTTCTACAACGAGTTGTAAAAAGTCATTGAGAAAGCGAAAGCCTTCTTATTAGCCACGCCGGTGGAGGTGTTTTGATGTATTAACCGAAATCCGCGGAAATACCTCCATTTGGAGCCACTCTGACATTCTTTTTATCCTGCTCTCTGAGAGTTCTAATCAACACAGCGATATTTCAGAGCAATGGAACCACATCTCTTGCTGTTTACGTACCGCCGCTGAACCATCTATTGGTTTTCAGCGATCCCGGAAAAACGACTGGTACGATGAGGAATGTCGCGTTGCAACGGAACGGAAAGATGCTGCTTACAGGGCCACGTTGCGATCGGGCGGAACGCGAGCCTTGCGGAAGAGATATCGTGAGTTGAAGAAGGAATCGAGACGCATTTCTCGAGAGAAGAAGAGAAAGGCCGAAATTCGTGAGTGCGAAGAGCTTGAAATGGCCGACAGGAAAAGCGCCCGAAAATTCTTTCAGAAAGTACGACGGCTAACAGAAGGTTTTAAGACCGGAGCAAATTCCTGTAAGAACGACAACGGCGACCTGGCGACCTTCAGAATATACTTAGTTTATGGAGGGGGCACTTCTCCACACTACTTAGTGGTAGTGACAGAGACCACCTTGGCGAAGATGACGATCCCGAAACCCCAATCAAAGAACAACAAAGCGCCAGGAGTTGACGGGCTGCCAGCTGAGTTATTCAAATACGGTGGAGAAGAGTTGGTAAAGCGCATGCACCAGCTTATCTGCAGAGTATGGTTGGACGAATGCATGCCTACTGATTGGAATCTAAGTGTACTTTGCCCAATCAACAAGAAGGGTGATACTGCAATTCGCGCCAACTATCGTGGTATCAGCCTTCTTAACATTGCATATAAGGTTCTGTCGAGCGAATTGTGTGAGAGACTAAAGCCCACCGTCAATGAACTGATTGGACCTTATCAGTGTGGCTTTAGACCTGGTAAATCTACTATCGACCAGATATTCACAGTGCGCCAGATCTAAGAAAAGACCCAAGAAAGAAGAATCGACACGCACCACCTTTTCGTCGACTTCAAAGCCGCTTTCGACAGCACCAAAAGAAGTTGCCTTTATGCCGCAATGTCTGAATTTGGTATCCCCGTTAAACTTATACGGCTATGTAAAATGACGTTGAGCAACACCACCAGCTCCATCAGGATTGGGAAGGACCTCTCCGATCCGTTTGATACCAAACGAGGTTTCATACAGGGTGACTCTTTGTCGTGTGCCTTTTTGAACCTTATGCTGGAGAAGATAATTCGAGCCGCAGAACTAAATCGGCCAGGCACTATCTTTTCTAAGAGTGTGCAGCTTCTGGCGTACGCCATTGACATTGACATCATCGGCCTTAACAACCGCGCAGTTAGTTCTGCCTTCTCCAAACTGGATAGAGAAGCAAAGCGAATGGCTCTGGAGGTGAACGAGGGCAAGACGAAGTATCTCCTGTCATCGAATAAACAGTCGGCACATTCACGACTGGGATCAAACATCACTGTTGACAGTTATAACTTTGAAAAAGTAGAAGACTTCGTTTACTTAGGAACCAACATTAACATCAATATTAATGTCAGCCTCGAAATCGAAAGGAGGATCACTCTTGCCAACAAGTGCTACTTCGGACTGAGTAGGCAACTGAGCAGTAAAGTCCTCTCTCGACGGACAAAAATTACGCTCTATAAGTTTCTCATTATGCCCGTCCTAATGTATGGCGCAGAAGCATGGACGAAGAAGATATCTGATGAGAAGGCTCTAGGAGTGTTCGAGAGAAAGGTTTATGGGCCTTTACGCCTTTGCGATGGCGAATACCTTAGAAGATCGAACGATGAGCAGTACGAGCTTTATAACGACATAGATATAGTGCAGCGAATTAAGATCCAGCGGCTTCGCTGGCTTGGTCATGTTGTTCGAATGGATGAAAGCCCTCCTTCTCTGGCCTCCTCTGCTTTGGAAAGACCAGGCAGTAAGGGACTTGGGTACGCTTGGTATTTCCAACTGGCGCCAGTTAGCGAAAGAGAGAAATAACTGGCATGCTGTGCTAAGCTCGGCCAAAATCGCATAGGCGGTTATCGAGCCAATGAAAGGAGAAGAAGAAGAGTGCTGTTTCTCTCCTTGACAAGCATTGGTAGATCGCACATGAAACGCTTATGCCAATGAAGAAATGTTTTAGATAATACACTTTTGATAAGTAAACATTATTTTAATCAACAAAATATGAATGTATCTGAACCGTATTTTATACAAAGAGACAATTTGTGAATTATATACTGACGATGAATACTGAATTTTAAAATAAATTGTAACTGAATTGTACATTTGTAACGATGAAACTGAATTAAAAATAAATTGTTACGAAATTGTACATTTGTTTCGATGAAAACTTCATTTTAATAGAAATTGTTAAATTTGAGTTGGTCCATTTAGTTCATTTGAGTGAATCATTTAATATTTGTGAATCAACTTAGTGAACTAGTACTTTAGTAATTTTAGTTCATTCAGGCTACTATATGCTCTGCTCCTGAAGAAAATCAATCGCAAGGAACTGAATAAGAAACAACGCAAAAGCGTTATAAGTTGGACTGCCGCTACTTTTGAAGATCTAAACCCGTTGCTGATATTTTACTAAGGCATTTAATCTACAACTCTTCCAGTTTTAACTGAATTACTAAGATGCGTTGTAACCCGTCCAGCCTTCACTACGTGCTGGACTTTAACTTTGTCTAACAAAAATGCTCAGATGACTCCTTCAGAAAATACTATTGTTTTTTTTTTGCAAAAAATTAAAAAAATGTTTTATAAAATACAATAAGACTTGATATAAAGAATAAATAAAGGATTTGTATTTGAAGTTGGTTCAGTCAATCCGGGATAAGTTTAAGAACACTTGTTGGCAAACCAGGCTCTGTAAAAGACGGGAGCTCATCAGTGGTTATCGTCAAGCTCAACCAGCGGAAGGTCCAGGCAACGAGCGGTTTCAATTGGGTTTGACCATAGAAAAGCATTTTAGTTGAGTGGACCGGGCGTGGCATGCGAATATGTGTCTGGTGGGTAGATTCTTGTTGCTCAGCCAGAGTGACGCGGGACTCACGAAACAGCTGGAGCTTTTCTACTATCATGGGTGTAGGTTGGACTCCTAAGGCGACACTCACTGATCGTTATGAATTTGGACCACGTCCGTCAGTTGTAATAGGTGCCTCTGATGTGCCTAGGGCAGTGGCAGCCCAACAGAAACTGTTAAGAGAGCGTCAAAGTTGTGCTCTAACTACAAGCACGCTGGTCTCAAGGTATAGGTGCTCCTTAGGTGGAGTGTGAAGCGCACTGAAGACATTCTAAGCAAATACCGTCAGTTGGCGTAGGTACGACGGTCCGCAGACCTATAGCCAGCAGGTCTGTCAATCGAGATAACTATGAGTAAAATGTCTGATGTTAGCGACAGCATAGGTCGCCACGTTAAGTTATGTATCAGACATGCACAAGCTATTGTAAGGTCGGGCGATTATTGCGCAGAATCAGCCCTATTCTGCATTTCGACTCGGATCGAAATTTTCTACGATTGGCTACTTTGGCATTCTGTGTTCCGTTCCCGTTCGATCGAACTTCGAATCTTTCGATTTTGCCTATTCTGCATTTCGATCGTAGCTCCGTTTTGTTAAGTTGCAATTTTGGTGGCGGAGGAAATTCAATTTTTTAATTTTACGGTCGTAAAGAGTATAATATTCATAAAAATGTAAGTAAAACTGTTTTTGATAATTGTAAAAGTGACCATGATGACTTTTTTTTTTTGTTTTTTCTGTGCTTTAATGACTTTTTATGTGTAAAAACCCCTCTTCTGACGGCTTGATTATCCTTATATGCGTACCATCAACGCACATGATGACTCCTGGGAAGCCTGCCTTCGCATAAAACTCCTGTTTTGCTTGCGTTTTTTTCCTCCTCAGTCTGGTCAAAATGTATCCATTCACGGCAAAGCTTGTGTTCCATGATGTCGAGAAAGTTTGAAAGTGTCTTTGACACTGTTGACTGACCCATTCCAACGTTGTAGTCCGCACCAACTCCATGTTGATAACTGCCTTCGGCAAAAAATCTCAATGCAGCTACTACACGATTGAGCGGAGACAACGTCGTCGAAGTACTTGCTGGAGCTTCTACCACAAAAGTATCTAGGACATACTTGAAAGCGTCCTTGTTAAGTCTAAAGTTTTTTTTGAATCTTAATAAGCAAATAAGTTATTTTAACTAATAAATTTAACCAGTTTCAACTAAACTTCTTACAATTCGTCACTCATCTCAAAAGGATTGCACATATCTCGCAATCTTCTTCTTTCAATCCTTGCCACATCATTATCGGATGCATTGCCCTCCTCCTCAATTAAAAACGCTGCAGCTATTGAGTCCATTTTAGTTATATATTTTATTTAAAACACCGTATAATTGTTTTATTTTCTGTAATTTTGCTTTGTTGTGTTTCAATTTCACCCGTTTCAAGGCAAACAGCTGATTTTCGAAAGAATTACAGCTCTTCCTCTTCTTCTTTCGATTCAATCGTAAAGCAGAATACCAACTTTCGAACATGGCGGAGCGTAGAGCGGGAACGTAATCGAAATGCAGAATAGGGCTGAATGTAAATATTTGACCTCGACATCGCATAACTGGACAGCTGTACCCTGACATTGGAGGGTCCTGGAGATGGAGAGCGATGACGGCGACGACTGCGGCTGAGGTGTGCGGCAGAAAGGAAGGCATTTATAATTTATAATTAAGTTTGTATATAACTTAGAACTTAGGTTATAAAACCACTCCAGGAAGTGAGTGATTGATATCTTTATATTATACATATTATTGAGTTCTCTCAAGGATCGCGCAACTGATGCATTTATAGCATAATTAATTTTGTTCAATTGTGCATGAAATATGTATGTGTAAATGGTGCAAATCTCTAACAGGTATATAAGGAGCTATCCTCAAACTCTCAGTGCAATCATTTTTCGTTGTTAGCACATTTAAGAAAAAGCAGCACGACTAAAGTGTTCTTCTATCGTGAAGTAAGATTTGATTCAGAAGTTGACATCGGGAGTCATATGGAGGCAAAGATTCTGAAAACATTTTTGTTGACCAATCCTTTGTTTTCTTAAGTACTGAGCAAACCTTAAAATGACACCATCCGTTGTACGAATTACACCTATCCGAAGTGTTTGTGGTAGGTCGCCGAAACAACAGACCTAATGGGCGGAAGTCCACGGTCAATCCGGTTCATAAAACCTTCTGTGTGTGTGCCGAGCAACAAAACTGTGGTTGTTCATTATATTGGTAACTCCACTTTTAACTATAAATTACTAAGAAAATAAAGGTAAGTAGCTTTCCTTTCAACAAAACAGTGGCAGCAGACAGCTGAACACTTGCTTCTATGCAGTTTAAACTAAGCAGAATAGGGGCCAGTTTTTCAGTGTAAGTTGAACTCTGTTTGTCATTTAAACTAAGTTTAAACTCAGTATGCAATTTTTTAGTCAACTTTAAACGGAGTTTAAAATAAGTCCCAATCGCGCACGGTTTAAACACAGTTTAAACTGAGTTCAAACCATCGCTGAAAAACTGGCTCTAAGGGTTTTGACTTTGTTAAAACTGCAATATGATTTGACTAAAAGGCCATACAGAGTGCTCAAATAGAGTTAAACATGCACTGTAAACTGGCTCAAATGTGGTCTTTAAAATGTAACGACAGGGGCAGCTTTAAAATGCACATCAGTACGCGACATCTACCTATCTGAAACGAGCCATACTATAGTTGCATCACAAACTATTGCTTTGATTTGTAATTTTTCATAAAAAAGTGTGCTTATTGTTTTACATATAGACAAACCTTTTGATAACGCTTGGCGAAAAGCCTTGGTGGAAGCCTCAATATCAATAACATCTGCGTTTCCATCCGTTTGCATTGTATGAAGTTTTTACCAACCCAGCTGTTCTAAACTCGACATGCCGTCTGATCTAAATTACATCTTCGTGGACACCATCAACGGGCGGTGACCAGAAGGTTGCGAATAAGCTGCAAAACCCAGCATAGTATTTATCTTCTACAACGAGTTGTAAAAAGTCATTAAGAAAGCGAAAGCCTTCTTATTAGCCACGCCGGTGGAGGTGTTTTGATGTACTAACCGAAATCCGCGGAAATACCTCCATTTGGAGCCACTCTGACATTCTTTTTATCCTGCTATCTGAGAGCTCTAATCAACACAGCGATATTTCAGAGCAATGTAACCACATCTCTTGCTGTTTATGTACCGCCGCTGAACAATCTATTGGTTTTCAGCGATCCCGGAAAAACGACTGGTACGATGAGGAATGTCGCGTTGCCACGAAACGGAAAGATGCTGCTTACAGGGCCACGTTGCGATCGGGCGGAACGCGAGCCTTGTGGGAGAGATATCGTGAGTTGAAAAAGGAAGCAAGACGCATTTCTCGAGAGAAGAAGAGAAAGGCCGAAAGTGCGAAGAGCTTGAAATGCTGGCCGACAGGAAAAGCGCCCGAAAATTCTTTCAGAAAGTACGACGGCTAACAGAAGGTTTTAAGACCGGGGCGAATTCCTGTAAGAACGACAACGGCGACCTGGTGACTGACCTTCTGAATATACTTAGTTTATGGAGGGAGCACTTCTCCACACTACTTAGTGGTAGTGACAGAGACCACCTTGGCGAAGATGATGATCCCGAAACCCCAATCAATGACGACGGAATTCATGTTCCGTTACCCTACTGCGATTAAATCCGTATAGCAATAGCACGGCTAAAGAACAACAAAGCGCGAGGAGTTGACGGGCTGCCAGCTGAGTTATTCAAATACGGTGGAGAAGAGTTGGTAAAGCGCATGCACCAGCTTATCTGCAGAGTATGGTTGGACGAATGCATGCCTACTGATTGGAATCTAAGTGTACTTTGCCCAATCCACAAGAAGGGTGATACTGCAATTCGCGCCAACTATCGTGGTATCAGCCTTCTTAACATTCCTTCAGAAAATACTATTGTTTTTTTTTTTGAAAAAAATTTAAAAATTATCATCAGTGGTTATCGTCAAGATCAACCAGCGGAAGGTCCCGGCAACGAGCGGTTTCAATTGGGTTTGACCATGGAGAGGCATTTTAGTTGAGTGGACCGGGCGTGGCATGCGAATTTGTGTCTGGTGGGTAGATTCTGGATGTTCAGCCAGAGTGACGCGGGACTCACGAAACAGCTGGAGCTTTTCTACTATCATGGGTGTAGGTTGGACTCCTAAGGCGACACTCACTGATCGTTATGAATTTGGACCACGTCCGTCAGTTGTAATAGGTGCCTCTGATGTGCCTAGGGCAGTGGCAGCCAAACAGAAACTGTTTAGAGAGCGTCAAAGTTGTGCTCTAACTACAAGCACGCTGGTCTCAAGGTATAGGTGCTCCTTAGGTGGAGTGGGAAGCGCATTGAAGACATTCTAAGCAAATACCGTCAGTTGGCGTAGGTACAACGGTCCGCAGACCTATAGTCAGCAGGTCTGTCAATCGAGATAACTATGAGTAAAATGTCTGATGTTAGCGACAGCATAGGTCGCCACGTTAAGTTATGTATCAGACATGCACAAGCTATTGTAAGGTCGGGCGATTATTGCGCAGAATGTAAATATTTGACCTCCACATCGCATAACTGGACAGCTGTACCCTGACATTGGAGGATCCTGGAGATGGAGAGCGATGTCGACGGCGACGACTGCGGCTGAGGTGTGCGGCAGAAAGGAAGGCATTTATAATTTATAATTAAGTTTGTATATAACTTAGAACTTAGGTTATAAAACCACTCCAGGAAGTGAGTGATTGATATCTTTATATTATACATATTATTGAGTTCTCTCAAGGATCGCGCAACTGATGCATTTATAGCATAATTAATTTTGTTCAGTTGTGCATGAAATATGTGTAAATGGTGCAAATCTCTAACAGGTATATAAGGAGCTATCCTCAAACTCTCAGTGCAATCATTTTTCGTTGTTAGCACATTTAAGAAAAAGCAGCACGACTAAAGTGTTCTTCTATCGTGAAGTAAGATTTGATTCAGAAGTTGACATCGGGAGTCATATGGAGGCAAAGATTCTGAAAAAAATTTTGTTGACCAATCCTTTGTTTTCTTAAGTACTGAGCAAACCTTAAAATGTCACCATCCGTTGTACGAATTAGACCTATCCGAAGGGTAAGTGGTAGGTCGCCGAAACAACAGACCTAATGGGCGGAAGTCCATGGTCAATCCGGTTCATAAAACCTTCTGTGTGTGTGTCGAGCAACAAAATTGTGGTTGTTCATTATATTGGTAACTCCACTTTTAACTATAAATTACTAAGAAAATTAAGGTAAGTAGCTTTCCTTTCAACAAAACAGTGGCAGCAGACAGCTGAACACTTGCTTCTACGCAGTTTAAACTAAGCAGAATAGGGGCCAGTTTTTCAGTGCAAGTTGAACTGTGTTTGTCGTTTAAACTAAGTTTAAACTCAGTATGCAATTTTTTAGTCAACTTTAAACGGAGTTTAAACTAAGTCGCAATCGCGCACGGTTTAAACACAGTTTAAACTGAGTTCAAACCATCGCTGAAAAACTGGCCCTAAGGGTTTTGGCTTCGTTAAAACTGCAATAGGATTTGACTAAAAAGCCATACAGAGTGCTCAAATAGAGTTAAACATGCACTGTAAACTGGCTCAAATGTGGTATGTAAAATGTAACAACAGGGGCAGCTTTAAAATGCACGTCAGTAGGCGTCACCTACCTATCTGAAGCGAGCCATATTATAGTTGCATCACAAACTATTGCTTTGATTTGTAATTTTTCATAAAAAAGTGTGCTTATTGTTTTACATACAGACAAACCTTTTGATAACGCTTGGCGAAAAGCCTTGGTGGAAGCCTCAATACCAATAACATCTGCGTTTCCATCCGTTTGCATTGTATGAAGTTTTTACCAACCCAGCTGTTCTAAACTCGACATGCCGTCTGATCTAAATTACATCTTCGTGGACACCATCAACGGGCGGTGACCAGAAGGTTGCGAATAAGCAGCAAAACCCAGCATAGTATTTATCTTCTACAACGAGTTGTAAAAAGTCATTGAGAAAGCGAAAGCCTTCTTATTAGCCACGCCGGTAGAGGTGTTTTGATGTACTAACCGAAATCCGCGGAAATACCTCCATTTGGAGCCACTCTGACATTCTTTTTATCCTGCTCTCTGAGAGCTCTAATCAACACAGCGATATTTCAGAGGGGTTTGACCATAGAGAGGCATTTTAGTTGAGTGGACCGGGCGTGGCATGCGAATATGTGTCTGGTGGGTAGATTCTGGATGTTCAGCCAGAGTGACGCGGGACTCACGAAACAACTGGAGCTTTTCTACTATCATGGGTGTAGGTTGGACTCCTAAGGCGACTCTCACTGATCGTTATGAATTTGGACCACGTCCGTCAGTTGTAATAGGTGCCTCTGATGTGCCTAGGGCAGTGGCAGCCCAACAGAAACTGTTTAGAGAGCGTCAAAGTTGTGCTCTTACTAGAAGCACGCTGGTCTCCACGTTAAGTTATTTATCAGACATGCACAAGCTATTGTAAGGTCGGGCGATTATTGCGCAGAATGTAAATATTTGACCTCGACATCGCATAACTGGACAGCTGTACCCTGACATTGGAGGGTCCTGGAGATGGAGAGCGATGTCGACGGCGACGACTGCGGCTGAGGTGTGCGGCAGAAAGGAAGGCATTTATAATTTATAATTAAGTTTGTATATAACTTAGAACTTAGGTTATAAAACCACTCCAGGAAGTGAGTGATTGATATCTTTATATTATACATATTATTGAGTTCTCTCAAGGATCGCGCAACTGATGCATTTATAGCATAATTAATTTTGTTCAATTGTGCATGATATATGTGTAAATGGTGCAAATCTCTAACAGGTATATAAAGAGCTATCCTCAAACTCTCAGTGCAATCATTTTTCGTTGTTAGCACATTTAAGAAAAAGCAGCACGACTAAAGTGTTCTACTATCCTGAAGTAAGATTTGATTCAGAAGCTGACATCGGGAGTCATATGAAGGCAAAGATTCTGAAAACATTTTTGTTGACCAATCCTTTGTTTTCTTAAGTACTGAGCAAACCTTAAAATGTCACCATCCGTTGTACGAATTACACCTATCCGAAGGGTAAGTGGTAGGTCGCCGAAACAACAGACCTAATGGGCGGAAGTCCATGGTCAATCCGGTTCATAAAACCTTCAGTGTGTGTGCCGAGCAACAAAACTGTGGTTGTTCATTATATTGGTAACTCCACTTTTAACTATAAATTACTAAGAAAATTAAGGTAAGTAGCTTTACTTCCAACAAAACAGTGGCAGCAGACAGCTGAACACTTGCTTCTACGCAGTTTAAACTAAGCAGAATAGGGGCCAGTTTTTCAGTGCAAGTTGAACTCTGTTTGTCGTTTAAACTAAGTTTAAACTCAGTATGCAATTTTTTAGTCAATTTTAAATGGAGTTTAAACTAAGTCCCAATCGCGCACGGTTTTAACACAGTTTAAACTGAGTTTTAACCATCACTGAAAAACTGACCCTAAGGGTTTTGACTTAGTTAAAACTGTAATATCATTTGACTAAAAAGCCATACAGAGTGTTCAAATAGAGTTAAACATGCACTGCAAACTGGCTCAAATGTGGTATGTAAAACGTAACGACAGGGGCAGCTTTAAAATGCACATCAGTACGCGTCATCTACCTATCTGAAACGAGCCATACTATAGTTGCATCACAAACTATTGCTTTGATTTGTAATTTTTCATAAAAACGTGTGCTTATTGTTTTACATACAGACAAATCTTTTGATAACGCTTGGCGAAAAGCCTTGGTGAAAGCCTCAATATAAATAACATCTGCGTTTCCATCCGTTTGCATTGTATGAAGTTTTTACCGACCCAGCAGTTCTAAACTGGACATGCCGTCTGATCTAAATTACATCTTCGTGGACACCATCAACGGGCGGTGACCAGAAGGTTGCGAATAAGTAGCAAAACCCAGCGTAGTATTTATCTTCTACAACGAGTTGTAAAAAGTCATTGAGAAAGCGAAAGCCTTCTTATTAGCCACGCCGGTGGAGGTGTTTTGATGTATTAACCGAAATCCGCGGAAATACCTCCATTTGGAGCCACTCTGACATTCTTTTTATCCTGCTCTCTGAGAGCTCTAATCAACACAGCGATATTTCAGAGCAATGGAACCACATCTCTTGCTGTTTACGTACCGCCGCTGAACCATCTATTGGTTTTCAGCGATCCCGGAAAAACGACTGGTACGATGAGGAATGTCGCGTTGCAACGGAACGGAAAGATGCTGCTTACAGGGCCACGTTGCGATCGGGCGGAACGCGAGCCTTGCGGGAGAGATATCGTGAGTTGAAGAAGGAATCGAGACGCATTTCTCGAGAGAAGAAGAGAAAGGCCGAAATTCGTGAGTGCGAAGAGCTTGAAATGGCCGACAGGAAAAGCGCCCGAAAATTCTTTCAGAAAGTACGACGGCTAACAGAAGGTTTTAAGACCGGAGCAAATTCCTGTAAGAACGACAACGGCGACCTGGCGACCTTCAGAATATACTTAGTTTATGGAGGGGGCACTTCTCCACACTACTTAGTGGTAGTGACAGAGACCACCTTGGCGAAGATGACGATCCCGAAACCCCAATCAAAGAACAACAAAGCGCCAGGAGTTGACGGGCTGCCAGCTGAGTTATTCAAATACGGTGGAGAAGAGTTGGTAAAGCGCATGCACCAGCTTATCTGCAGAGTATGGTTGGACGAATGCATGCCTACTGATTGGAATCTAAGTGTACTTTGCCCAATCAACAAGAAGGGTGATACTGCAATTCGCGCCAACTATCGTGGTATCAGCCTTCTTAACATTGCATATAAGGTTCTGTCGAGCGAATTGTGTGAGAGACTAAAGCCCACCGTCAATGAACTGATTGGACCTTATCAGTGTGGCTTTAGACCTGGTAAATCTACTATCGACCAGATATTCACAGTGCGCCAGATCTAAGAAAAGACCCAAGAAAGAAGAATCGACACGCACCACCTTTTCGTCGACTTCAAAGCCGCTTTCGACAGCACCAAAAGAAGTTGCCTTTATGCCGCAATGTCTGAATTTGGTATCCCCGTTAAACTTATACGGCTATGTAAAATGACGTTGAGCAACACCACCAGCTCCATCAGGATTGGGAAGGACCTCTCCGATCCGTTTGATACCAAACGAGGTTTCATACAGGGTGACTCTTTGTCGTGTGCCTTTTTGAACCTTATGCTGGAGAAGATAATTCGAGCCGCAGAACTAAATCGGCCAGGCACTATCTTTTCTAAGAGTGTGCAGCTTCTGGCGTACGCCATTGACATTGACATCATCGGCCTTAACAACCGCGCAGTTAGTTCTGCCTTCTCCAAACTGGATAGAGAAGCAAAGCGAATGGCTCTGGAGGTGAACGAGGGCAAGACGAAGTATCTCCTGTCATCGAATAAACAGTCGGCACATTCACGACTGGGATCAAACATCACTGTTGACAGTTATAACTTTGAAAAAGTAGAAGACTTCGTTTACTTAGGAACCAACATTAACATCAATATTAATGTCAGCCTCGAAATCGAAAGGAGGATCACTCTTGCCAACAAGTGCTACTTCGGACTGAGTAGGCAACTGAGCAGTAAAGTCCTCTCTCGACGGACAAAAATTACGCTCTATAAGTTTCTCATTATGCCCGTCCTAATGTATGGCGCAGAAGCATGGACGAAGAAGATATCTGATGAGAAGGCTCTAGGAGTGTTCGAGAGAAAGGTTTATGGGCCTTTACGCCTTTGCGATGGCGAATACCTTAGAAGATCGAACGATGAGCAGTACGAGCTTTATAACGACATAGATATAGTGCAGCGAATTAAGATCCAGCGGCTTCGCTGGCTTGGTCATGTTGTTCGAATGGATGAAAGCCCTCCTTCTCTGGCCTCCTCTGCTTTGGAAAGACCAGGCAGTAAGGGACTTGGGTACGCTTGGTATTTCCAACTGGCGCCAGTTAGCGAAAGAGAGAAATAACTGGCATGCTGTGCTAAGCTCGGCCAAAATCGCATAGGCGGTTATCGAGCCAATGAAAGGAGAAGAAGAAGAGTGCTGTTTCTCTCCTTGACAAGCATTGGTAGATCGCACATGAAACGCTTATGCCAATGAAGAAATGTTTTAGATAATACACTTTTGATAAGTAAACATTATTTTAATCAACAAAATATGAATGTATCTGAACCGTATTTTATACAAAGAGACAATTTGTGAATTATATACTGACGATGAATACTGAATTTTAAAATAAATTGTAACTGAATTGTACATTTGTAACGATGAAACTGAATTAAAAATAAATTGTTACGAAATTGTACATTTGTTTCGATGAAAACTTCATTTTAATAGAAATTGTTAAATTTGAGTTGGTCCATTTAGTTCATTTGAGTGAATCATTTAATATTTGTGAATCAACTTAGTGAACTAGTACTTTAGTAATTTTAGTTCATTCAGGCTACTATATGCTCTGCTCCTGAAGAAAATCAATCGCAAGGAACTGAATAAGAAACAACGCAAAAGCGTTATAAGTTGGACTGCCGCTACTTTTGAAGATCTAAACCCGTTGCTGATATTTTACTAAGGCATTTAATCTACAACTCTTCCAGTTTTAACTGAATTACTAAGATGCGTTGTAACCCGTCCAGCCTTCACTACGTGCTGGACTTTAACTTTGTCTAACAAAAATGCTCAGATGACTCCTTCAGAAAATACTATTGTTTTTTTTTTGCAAAAAATTAAAAAAATGTTTTATAAAATACAATAAGACTTGATATAAAGAATAAATAAAGGATTTGTATTTGAAGTTGGTTCAGTCAATCCGGGATAAGTTTAAGAACACTTGTTGGCAAACCAGGCTCTGTAAAAGACGGGAGCTCATCAGTGGTTATCGTCAAGCTCAACCAGCGGAAGGTCCAGGCAACGAGCGGTTTCAATTGGGTTTGACCATAGAAAAGCATTTTAGTTGAGTGGACCGGGCGTGGCATGCGAATATGTGTCTGGTGGGTAGATTCTTGTTGCTCAGCCAGAGTGACGCGGGACTCACGAAACAGCTGGAGCTTTTCTACTATCATGGGTGTAGGTTGGACTCCTAAGGCGACACTCACTGATCGTTATGAATTTGGACCACGTCCGTCAGTTGTAATAGGTGCCTCTGATGTGCCTAGGGCAGTGGCAGCCCAACAGAAACTGTTAAGAGAGCGTCAAAGTTGTGCTCTAACTACAAGCACGCTGGTCTCAAGGTATAGGTGCTCCTTAGGTGGAGTGTGAAGCGCACTGAAGACATTCTAAGCAAATACCGTCAGTTGGCGTAGGTACGACGGTCCGCAGACCTATAGTCAGCAGGTCTGTCAATCGAGATAACTATGAGTAAAATGTCTGATGTTAGCGACAGCATAGGTCGCCACGTTAAGTTATGTATCAGACATGCACAAGCTATTGTAAGGTCGGGCGATTATTGCGCAGAATCAGCCCTATTCTGCATTTCGACTCGGATTGAAATTTTCTACGATTGGCTACTTTGGCATTCTGTGTTCCGTTCCCGTTCGATCGAACTTCGAATCTTTCGATTTTGCCTATTCTGCATTTCGATCGTAGCTCCGTTTTGTTAAGTTGCAATTTTGGTGGCGGAGGAAATTCAATTTTTTAATTTTACGGTCGTAAAGAGTATAATATTCATAAAAATGTAAGTAAAACTGTTTTTGATAATTGTAAAAGTGACCATGATGACTTTTTTTTTTGTTTTTTCTGTGCTTTAATGACTTTTTATGTGTAAAAACCCCTCTTCTGACGGCTTGATTATCCTTATATGCGTACCATCAACGCACATGATGACTCCTGGGAAGCCTGCCTTCGCATAAAACTCCTGTTTTGCTTGCGTTTTTTCCTCCTCAGTCTGGTCAAAATGTATCCATTCACGGCAAAGCTTGTGTTCCATGATGTCGAGAAAGTTTGAAAGTGTCTTTGACACTGTTGACTGACCCATTCCAACGTTGTAGTCCGCACCAACTCCATGTTGATAACTGCCTTCGGCAAAAAATCTCAATGCAGCTACTACACGATTGAGCGGAGACAACGTCGTCGAAGTACTTGCTGGAGCTTCTACCACAAAAGTATCTAGGACATACTTGAAAGCGTCCTTGTTAAGTCTAAAGTTTTTTTTGAATCTTAATAAGCAAATAAGTTATTTTAACTAATAAATTTAACCAGTTTCAACTAAACTTCTTACAATTCGTCACTCATCTCAAAAGGATTGCACATATCTCGCAATCTTCTTCTTTCAATCCTTGCCACATCATTATCGGATGCATTGCCCTCCTCCTCAATTAAAAACGCTGCAGCTATTGAGTCCATTTTAGTTATATATTTTATTTAAAACACCGTATAATTGTTTTATTTTCTGTAATTTTGCTTTGTTGTGTTTCAATTTCACCCGTTTCAAGGCAAACAGCTGATTTTCGAAAGAATTACAGCTCTTCCTCTTCTTCTTTCGATTCAATCGTAAAGCAGAATACCAACTTTCGAACATGGCGGAGCGTAGAGCGGGAACGTAATCGAAATGCAGAATAGGGCTGAATGTAAATATTTGACCTCGACATCGCATAACTGGACAGCTGTACCCTGACATTGGAGGGTCCTGGAGATGGAGAGCGATGACGGCGACGACTGCGGCTGAGGTGTGCGGCAGAAAGGAAGGCATTTATAATTTATAATTAAGTTTGTATATAACTTAGAACTTAGGTTATAAAACCACTCCAGGAAGTGAGTGATTGATATCTTTATATTATACATATTATTGAGTTCTCTCAAGGATCGCGCAACTGATGCATTTATAGCATAATTAATTTTGTTCAATTGTGCATGAAATATGTATGTGTAAATGGTGCAAATCTCTAACAGGTATATAAGGAGCTATCCTCAAACTCTCAGTGCAATCATTTTTCGTTGTTAGCACATTTAAGAAAAAGCAGCACGACTAAAGTGTTCTTCTATCGTGAAGTAAGATTTGATTCAGAAGTTGACATCGGGAGTCATATGGAGGCAAAGATTCTGAAAACATTTTTGTTGACCAATCCTTTGTTTTCTTAAGTACTGAGCAAACCTTAAAATGACACCATCCGTTGTACGAATTACACCTATCCGAAGTGTTTGTGGTAGGTCGCCGAAACAACAGACCTAATGGGCGGAAGTCCACGGTCAATCCGGTTCATAAAACCTTCTGTGTGTGTGCCGAGCAACAAAACTGTGGTTGTTCATTATATTGGTAACTCCACTTTTAACTATAAATTACTAAGAAAATAAAGGTAAGTAGCTTTCCTTTCAACAAAACAGTGGCAGCAGACAGCTGAACACTTGCTTCTATGCAGTTTAAACTAAGCAGAATAGGGGCCAGTTTTTCAGTGTAAGTTGAACTCTGTTTGTCATTTAAACTAAGTTTAAACTCAGTATGCAATTTTTTAGTCAGCTTTAAACGGAGTTTAAAATAAGTCCCAATCGCGCACGGTTTAAACACAGTTTAAACTGAGTTCAAACCATCGCTGAAAAACTGGCTCTAAGGGTTTTGACTTTGTTAAAACTGCAATATGATTTGACTAAAAGGCCATACAGAGTGCTCAAATAGAGTTAAACATGCACTGTAAACTGGCTCAAATGTGGTCTTTAAAATGTAACGACAGGGGCAGCTTTAAAATGCACATCAGTACGCGACATCTACCTATCTGAAACGAGCCATACTATAGTTGCATCACAAACTATTGCTTTGATTTGTAATTTTTCATAAAAAAGTGTGCTTATTGTTTTACATATAGACAAACCTTTTGATAACGCTTGGCGAAAAGCCTTGGTGGAAGCCTCAATATCAATAACATCTGCGTTTCCATCCGTTTGCATTGTATGAAGTTTTTACCAACCCAGCTGTTCTAAACTCGACATGCCGTCTGATCTAAATTACATCTTCGTGGACACCATCAACGGGCGGTGACCAGAAGGTTGCGAATAAGCTGCAAAACCCAGCATAGTATTTATCTTCTACAACGAGTTGTAAAAAGTCATTAAGAAAGCGAAAGCCTTCTTATTAGCCACGCCGGTGGAGGTGTTTTGATGTACTAACCGAAATCCGCGGAAATACCTCCATTTGGAGCCACTCTGACATTCTTTTTATCCTGCTCTCTGAGAGCTCTAATCAACACAGCGATATTTCAGAGGGGTTTGACCATAGAGAGGCATTTTAGTTGAGTGGACCGGGCGTGGCATGCGAATATGTGTCTGGTGGGTAGATTCTGGATGTTCAGCCAGAGTGACGCGGGACTCACGAAACAGCTGGAGCTTTTCTACTATCATGGGTGTAGGTTGGACTCCTAAGGCGACACTCGCTGATCGTTATGAATTTGGACCACGTCCGTCAGTTGTAATAGGTGCCTCTGATGTGCCTAGGGCAGTGGCAGCCCAAGAGAAACTGTTTAGAGAGCGTCAAAGTTGTGCTCTAACTAGAAGCACGCTGGAGATGGAGAGCGATGTCGACGGCGACGACTGCGGCTGAGGTGTGCGGCAGAAAGGAAGGCATTTATAATTTATAATTAAGTTTGTATATAACTTAGAACTTAGGTTATAAAACCACTCCAGGAAGTGAGGGATTGATATCTTTATATTATACATATTATTGAGTTCTCTCAAGGATCGCGCAACTGATGCATTTATAGCATAATTAATTTTGTTCAATTGTGCATGATATATGTGTAAATGGTGAAAATCTCTAACAGGTATATAAAGAGCTATCCTCAAACTCTCAGTGCAATCATTTTTCGTTGTTAGCACATTTAAGAAAAAGCAGCACGACTAAAGTGTTCTGCTATTCTGAAGTAAGATTTGATTCAGAAGCTGACATCGGGAGTCATATGAAGGCAAAGATTCTGAAAACATTTTTGTTGACCAATCCTTTGTTTTCTTAAGTAATGAGCAAACCTTAAAATGTCATCATCCGTTGTACGAATTACACCTATCCGAAGGGTAAGTGGTAGGTCGCCGAAACAACAGACCTAATGGGCGGAAGTCCATGGTCAATCCGGTTCATAAACCCTTCAGTGTGTGTGCCGAGCAACAAAACTGTGGTTGTTCATTATATTGGTAACTCCACTTTTAACTATAAATTACTAAGAAAATTAAGGTAAGTAGCTTTCCTTTCAGCAAAACAGTGGCAGCAGACAGCTGAACACTTGCTTCTACGCAGTTTAAACTAAGCAGAATAGGGGCCAGTTTTTCAGTGCAAGTTGAACTCTGTTTGTCGTTTAAACTAAGTTTAAACTCAGTATGCAATTTTTTAGTCAATTTTAAACGGAGTTTAAACTAAGTCCCAATCGCGCACGGTTTAAACTTAGTTAAAACTGCAATATGATTTGACTAAAAAGCCATACAGAGTGCTCAAATAGAGTTAAACATGCACTGTAAACTGGCTCAAATGTGGTATGTAAAACGTAACCACAGGGGCAGCTTTAAAATGCACATCAGTACGCGTCATCTACCTATCTGAAACGAGCCATACTATAGTTGCATCACAAACTATTGCTTTGATTTGTAATTTTTCATAAAAACGTGTGCTTATTGTTTAACATACAGACAAACCTTTTGATAACGCTTGGCGAAAAGCCTTGGTGGAAGCCTCAATATCAATAACATCTGCGTTTCCATCTGTTTGCACTGTATGAAGTTTTTACCGACCCAGCACTAAACTCGACATGCCGTCTGATCTAAATTACATCTTCGTGGACACCATCAACGGGCGGTGACCAGAAGGTTGCGAATAAGTAGCAAAACCCAGCGTAGTATTTATCTTCTACAACGAGTTGTAAAAAGTCATTGAGAAAGCGAAAGCCTTCTTATTAGCCACGCCGGTGGAGGTGTTTTGATGTATTAACCGAAATCCGCGGAAATACCTCCATTTGGAGCCACTCTGACATTCTTTTTATCCTGCTCTCTGAGAGTTCTAATCAACACAGCGATATTTCAGAGCAATGGAACCACATCTCTTGCTGTTTACGTACCGCCGCTGAACCATCTATTGGTTTTCAGCGATCCCGGAAAAACGACTGGTACGATGAGGAATGTCGCGTTGCAACGGAACGGAAAGATGTTGCTTACAGGGCCACGTTGTGATCGGGCGGAACGCGAGCCTTGCATTTATAGCATAATTAATTTTGTTCAATTGTGCATGAAATATGTGTAAATGGTGCAAATCTCTAACAGGTATATAAAGAGCTATCCTCAAACTCTCAGTGCAATCATTTTTCGTTGTTAGCACATTTAAGAAAAAGCAGCACGACTAAAGTGTTTTTCTATCCTGAAGTAAGATTTGATTCAGAAGCTGACATCGGGAGTCATATGAAGGCAAAGATTCTGAAAACATTTTTGTTGACCAATCCTTTGTTTTCTTAAGTACTGAGCAAACCTTAAAATGACATCATCCGCTGTACGAATTACACCTATCCGAAGTGTTAGTAGTAGGTCGCCGAAACAACAGACCTAATGGGCGGAAGTCCATGGTCAATCCGGTTCATAAAACCTTCAGTGTGTGTGCCGAGCAACAAAATTGTGGTTGTTCATTATATTGGTAACTCCACTTTTAACTATAAATTACTAAGAAAATTAAGGTAAGTAGCATTACTTCCAACAAAACAGCGGCAGCAGACAGCTGAACACTTGCTTCTACGCAGTTTAAACTAAGCAGAATAGGGGCCAGTTTTTCAGTGCAAGTTGAACTCTGTTTGTCGTTTAAACTAAGTTTAAACTCAGTATGCAATTTTTTAGTCAATTTTAAACGGAGTTTAAACTAAGTCCCAATCGCGCACGGTTTAAACTTAGTTAAAACTGCAATATGATTTGACTAAAAAGCCATACAGAGTGCTCAAATAGAGTTAAACATGCACTGTAAACTGGCTCAAATGTGGTATGTAAAACGTAACCACAGGGGCAGCTTTAAAATGCACATCAGTACGCGTCATCTACCTATCTGAAACGAGCCATACTATAGTTGCATCACAAACTATTGCTTTGATTTGTAATTTTTCATAAAAACGTGTGCTTATTGTTTAACATACAGACAAACCTTTTGATAACGCTTGGCGAAAAGCCTTGGTGGAAGCCTCAATATCAATAACATCTGCGTTTCCATCTGTTTGCATTGTATGAAGTTTTTACCGACCCAGCACTAAACTCGACATGCCGTCTGATCTAAATTACATCTTCGTGGACACCATCAACGGGCGGTGACCAGAAGGTTGCGAATAAGTAGCAAAACCCAGCGTAGTATTTATCTTCTACAACGAGTTGTAAAAAGTCATTGAGAAAGCGAAAGCCTTCTTAATAGCCACGCCGGTGGAGGTGTTTTGATGTACTAACCGAAATCCGCGGAAATACCTCCATTTGGAGCCACTCCGACCTTGTTTTTATCCTGCTCTCTGAGAGTTCTAATCAACACAGCGATATTTCAGAGCAATGGAACCACATCTCTTGCTGTTTACGTACCGCCGCTGAACCATCTATTGGTTTTCAGCGATCCCGGAAAAACGACTGGTACGATGAGGAATGTCGCGTTGCAACGGAACGGAAAGATGCTGCTTACAGGGCCACGTTGCGATCGGGCGGAACGCGAGCCTTGCGGGAGAGATATCGTGAGTTGAAGAAGGAATCGAGACGCATTTCTCGAGAGAAGAAGAGAAAGGCCGAAATTCGTGAGTGCGAAGAGCTTGAAATGGCCGACAGGAAAAGCGCCCGAAAATTCTTTCAGAAAGTACGACGGCTAACAGAAGGTTTTAAGACCGGAGCAAATTCCTGTAAGAACGACAACGGCGACCTGGCGACCTTCAGAATATACTTAGTTTATGGAGGGGGCACTTCTCCACACTACTTAGTGGTAGTGACAGAGACCACCTTGGCGAAGATGACGATCCCGAAACCCCAATCAAAGAACAACAAAGCGCCAGGAGTTGAAGGGCTGCCAGCTGAGTTATTCAAATACCGTGGAGAAGAGTTGGTAAAGCGCATGCACCAGCTTATCTGCAGAGTATGGACGAATGCATGCCTACTGATTGGAATCTAAGTGTACTTTGCCCAATCAACAAGAAGGGTGATACTGCAATTCGCGCCAACTATCGTGGTATCAGCCTTCTTAAACTTGCATATAAGGTTCTGTCGAGCGTATTGTGTGAGAGACTAAAGCCCACCGTCAATGAACTGATTGGACCTTATCAGTGTGGCTTTAGACCTGGTAAATCTACTATCGACCAGATATTCACAGTGCGCCAGATCTAAGAAAAGACCCAAGAAAGAAGAATCGACACGCACCACCTTTTCGTCGACTTCAAAGCCGCTTTCGACAGCACCGAAAGAAGTTGCCTTTATGCCGCAATGTCTGAATTTGGTATCCCCGTTAAACTTATACGGCTATATAAAATGACGTTGAGCAACACCACCAGCTCCGTCAGGATTGGGAAGGACCTCTCCGAGCCGTTTGATACCAAACGAGGTTTCAGACAGTGTGATTCTTTGTCGTGTGACTTTTTTAATCTTATGCTGGAGAAGATAATTCGAGCAGCAGAACTAAATCGGCCAGGCACTATCTTTTATAAGAGTGTGCAGCTGCTTGCGTACGCGGACGACATTGACATCATCGGCCTTAGCAACCGCGCAGTTAGTTCTGCCTTCTCCAAACTGTATAGAGAAGCAAAGCGAATGGCTCTGGAGGTGAACGAGGGCAAGACGAAGTATCTCCTGTCATCAAATAAACAGTCGGCACATTCACGACTGGGATCAAACACCACTGTTGACAGTTATAACTTTGAAAAAGTAGAAGACTTCGTTTACTTTGGAACCAGCATTAACATCAGTAATAATGTCAGCCTCGAAATCCAAAGGAGGATCACTCTTGCCAACAAGTGCTACTTCGGACTGAGTAGGCAACTGAGCAGTAAAGTCCTCTCTCGACGGACAAAAATCACGCTCTATAAGTCTCTCATTATGCCCGTCCTAATGTATGGCGCAGAAGCATGGGCGATGAAGATATCTGATGAGAAGGCTCAAGGAGTGTTCGAGAGAAAGATTCTCCGAAAGGTTTATGGGCCTTTACGCCTTTGCGATGGCGAATACCTTAGAAGATCGAACGATGAGCAGTACGAGCTTTATAACGACATAGATATAGTGCAACGAATTAAGATCCAGCGGCTTCGCTGGCTTGGTCATATTGTTCGAATGGATGAAAGCCCTCCTTCTCTAGCCTCTTCTGCTTTGGAAAGACCAGGCGGTAAGGGACTTGGGTACGCTTGGTATTTCTGGCGCCAGTTAGCGAAAGAGAGAAATAACTGGCGTGCTGTGCTAAGCTCGGCCAAAATCGCATAGGCGGTTATCGAGCCAATGAAAGAAGAAGAAGAAGAGTGCTGTTTCTCTCCTTGACAAGCATTGGTAGATCGCACATGAAACGCTTATGCCAATGAAGAAATGTCTTAGATTATACACTTTTGATAAGTAAACATTATTTTAATCAACAAAATATGAATGTATGTATCTGAACCGCATTTTATACAAAGAGACAATTTGTGAATTATATACTGACGATGAATACTGAATTTTAAAATAAATTGTAACTGAATTGTACATTTGTAACGATGAAAACTGAATTAAAAATAAATTGTTACGAAATTGTACATTTGTTTCGATGAAAACTTCATTTTAATAGAAATTGTTAAATTTGAGTTGGTCCATTTAGTTCATTTGAGTGAATCATTTAATATTTGTGAATCAACTTAGTGAACTAGTACTTTAGTAATTTTAGTTCATTCAGGCTACTATATGCTCTGCTCCTGAAGAAAATCAATCGCAAGGAACTGAATAAGAAACAACGCAAAAGCGTTATAAGTTGGACTGCCGCTACTTTTGAAGATCTAAACCCGTTGCTGATATTTTACTAAGGCATTTAATCTACAACTCTTCCAGTTTTAACTGAATTACTAAGATGCGTTGTAACCCGTCCAGCCTTCACTACGTGCTGGACTTTAACTTTGTCTAATAAAAATGCTCAGATGACTCCTTCAGAAATACTATTGTTTTTTTTTTGCAAAAAATTAAAAAAATGTTTTATAAAATACAATAAGACTTGATATAAAGAATAAATAAAGGATTTGTATTTGAAGTTGGTTCAGTCAAACCGGGATAAGTTTAAGAACACTTGTTGGCAAACAAGGCTCTGTAAAAGACGGGAGCTCATCAGTGGTTATCGTTAAGCTCAACCAGCGGAAGGTCCAGGCAACGTGCGGTTTCAATTGGGTTTGACCATAGAAAAGCATTTTAGTTGAGTGGACCGGGCGTGGCATGCGAATATGTGTCTGGTGGGTAGATTCTGGTTGCTCAGCCAGAGTGACGCGGGACTCACGAAACAGCTGGAGCTTTTCTACTATGTATCATGGGTGTAGTTTGGACTCCTAAGGCGACACTCACTGATCGTTATGAATTTGGACCACGTCCGTCAGTTGTAATAGGTGCCTCTGATGTCCCTAGGGCAGTGGCAGTCCAACAGAAACGGTTTAGAGAGCGTCAAAGTTGTGCTCTAACTACAAGCACGCTGGTCTCAAGGTATAGGTGCTTCTTAGGTGGAGTGGGAAGCGCACTGAAGACATTCTAAGCAAATACCGTCAGTTGGCGTAGGTACGACGGTCCGCAGACCTATAGTCAGCAGGTTTGTCAATCGAGATAACTATGAGTAAAATGTCTGATGTTAGCGACAGCATAGGTCGCCACGTTAAGTTATTTATCAGACATGCACAAGCTATTGTAAGGTCGGGCGATTATTGCGCAGAATGTAAATATTTGACCTCGACATCGCATAACTGGACAGCTGTACCCTGACATTGGAGGGTCCTGGTGATGGAGAGCGATGTCGACGGCGACGACTGCGGCTGAGGTGTGCGGCAGAAAGGAAGGCATTTATAATTTATAATTAAGTTTGTATATAACTTAGAACTTAGGTTATAAAACCACTCCAGGAAGTGAGTGATTGATATCTTTATATTATACATATTATTGAGTTCTCTCAAGGATCGCGCAACTGATGCATTTATAGCATAATTAATTTTGTTCAGTTGTGCATGAAATATGTGTAAATGGTGCAAATCTCTAACAGGTATATAAGGAGCTACCCTCAAACTCTCAGTGCAATCATTTTTCGTTGTTAGCACATTTAAGAAAAAGCAGCACGACTAAAGTGTTCTTCTATCGTGAAGTAAGATGTGATTCAGAAGTTGACATCGGGAGTCATATGGAGGCAAAGATTCTGAAAAAAATTTTGTTGATCAATCCTTTGTTTTCTTAAGTACTGAGCAAACCTTAAAATGTCACCATCCGTTGTACGAATTAGACCTATCCGAAGGGTAAGTGGTAGGTCGCCGAAACAACAGACCTAATGGGCGGAAGTCCATGGTCAATCCGGTTCATAAACCCTTCAGTGTGTGTGCCGAGCAACAAAACTGTGGTTGTTCATTATATTGGTAACTCCACTTTTAACTATAAATTACTAAGAAAATTAAGGTAAGTAGCTTTCCTTTCAGCAAAACAGTGGCAGCAGACAGCTGAACACTTGCTTCTACGCAGTTTAAACTAAGCAGAATAGGGGCCAGTTTTTCAGTGCAAGTTGAACTCTGTTTGTCGTTTAAACTAAGTTTAAACTCAGTATGCAATTTTTTAGTCAATTTTAAACGGAGTTTAAACTAAGTCCCAATCGCGCACGGTTTAAACTTAGTTAAAACTGCAATATGATTTGACTAAAAAGCCATACAGAGTGCTCAAATAGAGTTAAACATGCACTGTAAACTGGCTCAAATGTGGTATGTAAAACGTAACCACAGGGGCAGCTTTAAAATGCACATCAGTACGCGTCATCTACCTATCTGAAACGAGCCATACTATAGTTGCATCACAAACTATTGCTTTGATTTGTAATTTTTCATAAAAACGTGTGCTTATTGTTTAACATACAGACAAACCTTTTGATAACGCTTGGCGAAAAGCCTTGGTGGAAGCCTCAATATCAATAACATCTGCGTTTCCATCTGTTTGCACTGTATGAAGTTTTTACCGACCCAGCACTAAACTCGACATGCCGTCTGATCTAAATTACATCTTCGTGGACACCATCAACGGGCGGTGACCAGAAGGTTGCGAATAAGTAGCAAAACCCAGCGTAGTATTTATCTTCTACAACGAGTTGTAAAAAGTCATTGAGAAAGCGAAAGCCTTCTTATTAGCCACGCCGGTGGAGGTGTTTTGATGTACTAACCGAAATCCGCGGAAATACCTCCATTTGGAGCCACTCTGACCTTCTTTTTATCCTGCTCTCTGAGAGTTCTAATCAACACAGCGATATTTCAGAGCAATGGAACCACATCTCTTGCTGTTTACATACCGCCGCTGAACAATCTATTGGTTTTCAGCGATCCCGGAAAAACGACTGGTACGATGAGGAATGTCGCGTTGCAACGGAACGGAAAGATGCTGCTTACAGGGCCACGTTGCGATCGGGCGGAACGCGAGCCTTGCGGGAGAGATATCGTGAGTTGAAGAAGGAATCGAGACGCATTTCTCGAAAGAAGAAGAGAAAGGCCGAAATTCGTGAGTGCGAAGAGCTTGAAATGGCCGACAGGAAAAGCGCCCGAAAATTCTTTCAGAAAGTACGACGGCTAACAGAAGGTTTTAAGACCGGAGCAAATTCCTGTAAGAACGACAACGGCGACCTGGCGACCTTCAGAATATACTTAGTTTATGGAGGGGGCACTTCTCCACACTACTTAGTGGTAGTGACAGAGACCACCTTGGCGAAGATGACGATCCCGAAACCCCAATCAAAGAACAACAAAGCGCCAGGAGTTGACGGGCTGCCAGCTGAGTTATTCAAATACGGTGGAGAAGAGTTGGTAAAGCGCATGCACCAGCTTATCTGCAGAGTATGGTTGGACGAATGCATGCCTACTGATTGGAATCTAAGTGTACTTTGCCCAATCAACAAGAAGGGTGATACTGCAATTCGCGCCAACTATCGTGGTATCAGCCTTCTTAACATTGCATATAAGATTCTGTCGAGCGTATTGTGTGAGAGACTAAAGCCCACCGTCAATGAACTGATTGGACCTTATCAGTGTGGCTTTAAACCTGGTAAATCTGCTATCGACCAGATATTCACAGTGCGCCAGATCTAGGAAAAGACAGAAAGAAAGAAGAATCGACACGCACCACCTTTTCGTCGACTTCAAAGCCGCTTTCGACAGCACCAAAAGAAGTTGCCCTTATGCCGCAATGTCTGAATTTGGTATCTCCCAAAACTTATACTGCTATGTAAAATGACGTTGAGCAACACCACCAGCTCCGTCAGCATTGGGAAGGACCTCTCCGAGCCGTTTGATTCCAAACGAGGTTTCAGACAGGGTGACTCTTTGTCGTGTGACTTTTTTAACTTTATGCTGGAGAAGATATTTCGAGCCGCAGAACTAAATCGGCCAGGCACTATCTTTTATAAGAGTGTGCAGCTGCTGGCGTACGCCGATGACATTGACATCATCGGCTTTAACAACCGCGCAGTTAGTTCTGGCTTCTCCAAACTGGATAGAGAAGCAAAGTGAATGGCTCTGGAGGTGAACGAGGGCAAGACGAAGTATCTCCTGTCATCAAATAAACAGTCCGCACATTCACGACTGGGATCAATCATCACTGTTGACAGTTATAACTTTGAAAAAGTAGAAGACTTCGTTTACTTAGGAACCAGCATTAACATCAATAATAATGTCAGCCTCGAAATCCAAAGGAGGATCACTCTTGCCAACAAGTGCTACTTCGCACTAAGTAGGCAACTGAGCAGTAAAGTCGTCTCTCGACACACAAAAATCACGCTCTATAAGTCTCTCAATATGCCCATCCTAATGTATGGCGCAGAAGCGTGGACGAAGAAGATATCTGATGAAAAGGCTCTAGGAGTGTTCGAGAGAAAGATTCTCCGAAAGATTCTGAAAACATTTTTGTTGACCAATCCTTTGTTTTCTTAAGTACTGAGCAAACCTTAAAATGTCACCATCCGTTGAACGAATTAGGTGTAGGTCGCCGAAACAACAGACCTAATGGGCGGAAGTCCATGGTCAATCCGGTTCATAAAACCTTCTGTGTGTGTGCCGAGCAACAAAACTGTGGTTGTTCATTACATTGGTAACTCCACTTTTAACTATAAATAACTAAGAAAATTAAGGTAAGTAGCTTTCCTTTCAACAAAACAGTGGCAGCAGACAGCTGAACACTTGCTTCTACGCAGTTTAAACTAAGCAGAATAGGGACCAGTTTTTCAGTGCAAGTTGAACTATGTTTGTCGTTTAAACTAAGTTTAAACTCAGTATGCACTTTTTCAGTCAACTTTAAACGGAGTTTAAATTAAGTTCCAATCGCGCACGGTTTAAACTGAGTTTAAACCATCACTAAAACACAGGCCCTAAGGGTTTTGACTTAGTTAAAACTGCAATATGATTTGACGAAAAAGCCATACGGAGTGCTCAAATAGGGTTAAACATGCAATGTAAACTGGCTCAAATGTGGTCTGTAAAATGTAACGACGGGGGCAGCTTTAAAATGCACATCAGTACGCGTGATCTACCTATCTGAAACGACCCATACTATAGTTGCATCACAAACTATTGCTTTGATTTGTAATTTTTCATAAAAACGTGTGCTTATTGTTTTACATACAGACAAACCTTTTAATAACGCTTGGCGAAAAGCCTTGGTGAAAGCCTCAATATCAATAACATCTGCGTTTCCATCCGTTTGCATTGTATGAAGTTTTTACCGACCCAGCAGTTCTAAACTCGACATGCCGTCTGATCTAAATTGGTAGATCGCACATGAAACGCTTATACCAAATGCAATAATGAGAATATTTTTAAAAGAAAATACCATACAAAATAAGTGGGAAATAGAAGTATTCAGCATCTTAGTTTAGGGGAACGAGGACCACCTGTTTAACCATAGAGTACTAACCGTTCGTAAATGAAAAATTTAAATATGCACCTGGCAACACAGGAAGTTCCCCTTCATATTTCGCGGTGACGAGTTGTTTCGTGTGAGAGACGGATTTCTTAGTAGCGAAAATAACGGTAATTTCTTATATTTTACGAGTGATTAGTGTTACTGATTTTTTTTTACTTACCAAAATAAAGGACTGCTTATTTTAATTTCGATAATAGTCTTATTTTAGTTGAATAATGGGGAAATTTTTAGAATATTAACTCAAATACAATTCGATCAATAGTGTAACGACATGAAATGTGTTCGTAAATCGTTCAGATGGTCGATAACGGTTTTTTATGATATGCTGAAAATTGCTTGCATCAATTCTTGCATTATTTATAATCATAATAGGCAAAGGAAAGGTGTACAACAAGCAAACAGAAAGCATAATAGGATAAGCTCTTATGAAGAATTGGTAAAGCCTAGGCTTCAGTGTCGATTGCGATTTGAAAATGAAGGATCATCAAGTGTTTCCTATTGTTTAAAGAGGACAGCCTGTAACTTGTGTACGCCTCAGAAACGCAGAATGACTTCATCTTACTGCAATCATTGCAATCAGGCCGCCCGACAAAAAAAGCTTATTAGATCTTAATTAGTAGATTGTTTTATGCTTTTGGGTTTGTTTTTTGGTTTTAAACCACTGTATGTGCCTAAACCGAATTTACAAAAAGTTTGTGTTACAGTAACTTCAGTTGATGGTTTATATTCTAGATTTAAAAAAAAAGCAAGCGTCATTTAAAACAGCGATTCAAGCGATAATGAACTCTGTGAAAGGAAACCAATATACATATATACATATTAGGGTGGGTCAAATTGTATGGGTAGAAAAAAGTCGATGTTTGGTACCCCCTAGTTGTGTTTTATAAATCATTTTAAGCAACTTTTCCAATGGAAGTATGGTTTTATTTTGAATTCCGAGCCCCCCAATTTTTAAAAATAGGTATTTTTTCGTCCTTTTCAAGATTCGACTTGGACACAGCATTAAAAAAAGGATTACAATATTTTGCTATGTATGTGTAAAGGGGTTTTTTGGTACGAAAAAACCGAATTTGACATTGGCTCGGCGATAAAATTATGTTTTGATACTCAATTTGAACAAAAAAGGCTTAAGATGGACGAAAATGGCACAAAAATCGGAATATTTGTATGGAGAGTACCCTCATTTTTCATCGTGATGACTTAAAATTTTGCACAAAATGAAACTTACAATAAAAATTAAGGGTACTTCACATACAAGATTTTCGATTTTTAGCCTTTTTCTGGCCAAAAATTGAAAAATTTGTATGGAAAATATGTTTATTTTCTATCGGAATGACTTGGAACTTGCTGAGGTTGTAAAGTTCAGTTAAAAAGAGAGATTCAAGAGTTCTCGTTATGATGTTGCAACTACTACTATAGATTTCAGATAGAAAATGGAACCCTCTGGAAGACAGAAATTTAGATCTTCCTCTATCTACTCGCTAAATGAACAGAACATTTTTTTATCAAAGTTTTTTTTCTTCAGAAGTTCAACTTTAAAGATGGAAACATATGTTAAAAAAACAAGAAGCAATAAAGCATTCTCTAATATTTCAATTTCTAAATACATAAAAATAACGGCTTTTTAAAAAAAACGTGGCAGTGCAGTTCATCGACGTCCTGAATATTAATGAAGGTTCTAGGAATTTCTAAATCTATCGAATAGAATGTTTTAGAAGAATCGAATAGAATATTCTATAAATTTCTAGAAAAATCGAATAGAATGTTCTAGCGATTTCTAACAAAATCGCATATAATGTTCAAGAAGTTTATAGAAGAATCAAATAAAATATTTTAGGAGTTTGCAGAGAAATCGAATAGCATGTTCTAGAAATTTCTGAATAAATTGAATAAAATGTTCTAGAAATTTCTCGAAAAGTTTTATCCTCACCACTGGCCACTCTTCTACCGTCGGCTGAGGGTATATAAGCAGCTTCACTTGGACTTTTATACCAGTTCAATTTTAGTAAGCGAAGAAGCAACAACAAAATGTGACAGAAAAAAAAGTAAAAGTAAAAAAGTGACGAAACAAATTTAAAGATAATAGAAAAAGTGAATATAAAATTTGAATATTTTAGTTAAAGTGTACAATGGATCCAGTGCCGTCTACATCGCAAGGCGTAACAACATCAAGTACCGAAAGTACTTTGAAACATATGCCCACTCACGATGTTGCTGCTTTTGGTGTGTCTCGTGATTTGAGGGGTCTTAATCTGCCAACTAAACGGGATATATTGAGATATTATTTTTTGTTGGCAGAACGTGCTAAAATCCATAGCAAAATGTATTCGTATAAAACATTTACCCCCCACGTAGTAGACAAATTGATTGAAATTTGGAGTAATCTTAATGTTGAAATTATGCATGAGAGGAGCATCAGTAAAAAATGTCATGTACTCCTTGACAAATATCAAGCCGAAATCAAACACAGAATAAAACGCTCAACATTTACAGCGTTCGTACAATCTACAAACGATTTATTTTACATTGGAAAAAGTAATTGCGACTTGAAAGCAGCACTATGCACATGTGGATTGATTCCAAAACACTTGAAAGAGTTCATGCTGGATCAACATAATGCCAGAAAATGTACGATACCGGAATACGTGGCACAAATTGAAGAGCAAGTACCAATGTCTACAATAATACTAACAAGTGTAGAGGACCGAGATGAAAAGGAAAAAAAAAATACCTATTTTTAAAAATTGGGGGGCTCGGAATTCAAAATAAAACCATACTTCCATTGGAAAAGTTGCTTAAAATGATTTATAAAACACAACTAGGGGGTACCAAACATCGACCAAAAATTTAACCCACCCTTATACATATATATAAAATTACCGTCATCGAGCATCACCGACTTCGAATGCGCTTTTACCTCCTCAGCCTGAACTTTCCAAAATTGATTTAAAGCCTTGTGGATATTTGCGTCTCCAATGCTTTTCCAAATGCTCATAAAGAACTTAGAATTATATTATTGGCTGTAACAAATTATTTTACATAAAACACAAAAGAAATCCTACAGTCGACCCGCTACAGTTATCTTTGTTCGGGTATCAATTCGCCCGACCATGCTGTGAGCGACAGAGACATGCTTCCAGTGTCCTACCAGGTAGAACGCTATAATCGTCTCGAATCATTATCTTGTCGCAGCCTGATAAAGACGCTGCCGACAGGGCCCCACTGCGATCGGGTGCAACGATATCTGACACCTTTATCATTATTATAATTTTTTTTTATATTTGTATTATAGGGATACTTACATTTTTGCGTATAATTTAAACATCTTAATTTTTGTACCTTAATATTGCAGCTGACTGATAGATTTATCACTTTTATTCTTTTTTTGAGCTGATAACAAAACTATAAAGCAAATTTCATTTATATGCCGTTACAAAGCAAGAATGGAGGTTTAGTTTATAATATAACGTTGTATATTTTTATATACATTTAAATGTTAAGAAATTTTTACATTTGAGTTTTAATAGTTTACGTTACGAATCAATATGCATAGTAGATAAAATATTGGAGAAAGTTGATCACACAAGAATATCGTAATATTATGTTAATAATTTAAATTTTGTATTACACACATTTACTTATGATATATGTATATATTTTCAATATTTTATTGCGCTTTTTAATAAATGTACAATATTCATCACTTTATTTTATTTAAATTGATACACTTTCATGATAAGTAACTTTTGTGCTCGTAACTTTAGTGTAAGCTGTTGGAACGGCTTCTTATTCGTTTATGGTATATTCAATATAGTGATTTTTTTTAATAACTATAACGATGGCTGTAGTTACAAAGGCAAAAATATATAAAAAATTGTTATAAAAGTAACATATGTACAAAATAATGTATAAATATATAATAAAAATTACGACTTAATTCGATAATGGCCAAAATTAAGTAAAAAAGTAATAAGATCTTCTTGTGTCTGGAATGTTATGTTAAAGTACTTGTTACCCACTACATATACATTTTTTGTGCCAAACTGACATAGCATAAAAGAAGTTAACAACATTTTGTATTTTATAAAACATATTCTGATTAAAATGCACCTTCTAAGAGTACCCTAATTATTCTAAAATATTTATAGATTCAGGACGACGTCATTAAATGTATTAAGTAATCCCATTTTTTTTTCTGCCTATTAAATTATCTACGCGCAGTGATGCACTGATAAGAAACTGAAATTAGGTTACTCAAGAAAATCATAAGTGAGGATTAAATTCTCACATATCCACACATTTTTCTATTACTGTATTCAGGCAACAGTTCGAAATTTTGCAAATGTGCACATGTGTGCAAATTGAGGTATCCATAAGAAATGCGATATTAAATATTGATTTAAAATAACTTAAAACTTTTATTTCTTATAAAAATATACAAGGCGACGCAAAAAATAGCATGTTTAAAAAAAATTGTCAAAGGCATATTATATCTTTAATTACGGTTAAAAAAATTGATTTTCCCATCTTTCAAAAAGGATATCCGATAGAAAATCGACACATTTTAAGGCAACTGTATAACCTTTGTCACCATTTGGGAATTAAGACAGGTAATTTATTGGTAATTGTTTTTCTCGAAGGGATGGAAAGTTTGCGGTTTGTTTGCACAAAAACCTGTCTGCCTAATCCAGCAACCTCGATAACCAACCCAAAATGAAATTATCCAAAAAATTATTGCGTTCTGGTAGCGTAACATATTCATTTTTAAACGCTTGAAATTTCGATTTGTATATCTCAAATGTAAAAACTATAATAACCGACAATAAAATGTGGTCGGCGTCTTCAGATAAGGAGATATTCAGAATACGCACATAAACTATATTGCATACAAAATTTATTTTTTTACATTGCTTCAACAGTTTCAAACATTCACTTTAACGTCGCGTATTTTATTCGGTTGTTAGTGAGAGATCAAACAACAAATATACCACATATATATGAACATTCGTTCATTCATATACATACATACATTCCCTGTATCTAGGGCACATTCATAGCCATACAAACATTCACTGGTTAAAGAACACACCTTTTTAACATTTTGTAGTTGCGACATACGAACTTGTACTTTCACAGCCCTTGTTAGCGTGAGAAAATAACTTACAGAAACGAATTTTTTGGTTTAGTTACACGCAAGTGCGCAGGAATAAACTAAACATTTCGTATACGACGAGTGGAATTTTTGTGTTTCCATATACATATATATATGTGTATAGATATATATACATATATATACGTATATAACTTACGCGCAAATACATCCGTTAAAAACGAAAACTAAACGTTTCTAGCAAGGAAAATGTACGAAGAAATGCACTATTTATCTGTATCTTTGTACGAAACTTTACAAAAACAAATTGTTTCGTACGGTTTATGTTAGCTTCTGGTAAAACTCGTACTTTTACGACATTTTGTACATAATATTCGGTTTGAAAACCTAAAGTCCTAAACCAATTAAATCTCATATAGCTGTTAAATATTACCGCAGTATACGAAATCAAGTTCAACTTGACAATGAAAAACTGACCTTTAAAATTAAAGTTAAGTAGTGGAAAAAATATGGTTTTTTATATCTTTTAAGATTTATTTCATGTTCTGTTCATGAATTGAGAAATACAAATTTAATTATCGAGCGAAATCGAGTGCAGCAGGATTTCCTCTATATAATATTGCTGGAAAAGTATACCATAAACGGCGAAAATTTCTACGAATTGAGCTATCACAGCTCGCCCCTCATATTGTTTTGAACATAAAAAGCTATGATCGAGTATGTAGCGGTGCGTGTTACAACCCACTATGGCGCTAAGTTCGGGGATCGAATCTGAGCCAGGGCAACTAAAATCTTAATAATAGAAAAGGTTTTTCTCTAATAGCGGTCACCCCTTGGTAAGCAATGGCAAACCCCCGAGGATATTTCTGCCATGGAAAAGTTTATCATAAAAATAAATCTGCCGTTCGGAGTCAACATAGACCTATAGGCCCCTCCATTTGTGGTACAACATCAAGAGGCACACCACAAAAGGTAGGAGAAGATCGGCCAAACAGTGAGCAATACAGTGTAACCGATACGATCGCATAACAGAGTGAGCGACCATATTTCATAAAAAATAGACCATTTTTAATGCTAATATTAGTAACGACCGTAGAGAGCGGACGAGTTATTGGAATTTGCAACGTAATCAGAGTTTGTGTGGTATTCGTTTCAGTTTTCTTTGTATGATTGTGCTATAAAAGCATTGAAGTTTTATACATTTTGAACTAGTTATGTGCGGATGTTCTTCTTTTTATTTAGAACGTCCCGTATAGTGTGATACCGAATATTCTCAAAGCATTATTTTCATTTCGTCTCTAGTACGAAAATCGAAAAATTAAAAAAAATATAGGGAAAGTTTGGGGCCGCCATTGAATAATTACTAGTTGTGAATGAATAAAACTAGATGTTTCTCTTCAATACAATAAGAATTGTGGTAATCTGAAAATAAAATTTTCGAACTGAATTCAATGCGATAGCGAGTGCTAAAATTTGGACCCAATTTCAAATCAGAGACAATATAAGCTAAAAATAATATTAATAATATTTTGGTGCTTCTTTTGCCATTTGTGGAACCTGAAATCTCAGGGGCTTGTCGACACGCACCGCTACACAGTCGGCCACAGCGGCAAAATAAGTTAATCCCATCTTTAAAGGGGGTGATTAGGCGTAAAAACAAGACTTTATTAGAGAGCAAGATGCAGATTTATAACATTTAATTCGAAATTGTATGAGTTCGATCATAGTCAGCGTCCCTAACTAAGATTTAGTGAGATAAAAGTAAGAAAAATAAATTCGATGAAACTAGATGAGGAAAGTTCATTTATAATTAAACCTTAGTCCATGTATATATGTATGTATGTTTACTCGCTTTTTGACTTGATTGGACTGTTTTCCTTTTGCTAATAATAATAATATATTTATGCAGATCAATACAAGTTTTTCACCTTGAACAAAATTTATAAAAATTAAATATTTAATTAGCAAAAATTGTTCAACAAAATCTTGAACTTTTATTCAAAGTTTTTAGAAATATTTTTAATATACAGTTTGTAGCCTATTCAATGTTAGTGTAACAAAGCCCAAGTTTCAAGTCGCTACAATTTACCGTTGATATTTTAAGTTTTTTTCCGACGACTGTTGAGCCTATTCAAGCCTTATATGGAAGGAAATATGCATAAGCCTTGGCAAAAAAGTTGTCAAACATCAACGATAATTTCAAAGGGACTTGAATATCGCACTTTTATAGTAAAATGTAATGAACCAATATTGTTCAGATTTATTGAAATTTATTTCAATTTGAAGAATTTTGTACGAAGTTTAAAATTCGAATATTTAGTTTTAGTTGCAGTATAAATTTCAGTTTCATAAACAACCTATTACAACGCAATAAGTAAAGGCAAACAGTCAAAACATGTAATAAGGGCCACACATTTATTTTATCCTTGTACATATTTAATCTTGCTAAATAAAAATATTAAGTTATATTAGAAAACTGAAATACAAGTTAAAAAAAATGTATATTCTAAAAATTAGATGTTTTCGTTTGTATTTCATTGCCTTCCTATTTCAGATTCCAAGATTAATAATAAGCGAAATATAGCTTCTTAATTGATCCGTTTGCGCTGTAAGTAACAATAATTTGCGCATTTTAAAATGCCTGCCTTATTTTATCGAAATACTTGCTATATAATAGTTTTTCAACTGTGGAATGTTATTTGCAGCCGTATAGTTAAGGAGGGTTAGATTTTTACAATGTATACACATTTACATAAATTTTGCCCAAATTTGTATCTTAATTTGTTAATTTAAACTGGGATGCTTAAATTTTAGTACAATTTCTAAATTATAAGTAATTAATTTCTTTTATACGTAATAAAAACGAAAGAATAGTACAATAGTTTATAATTTACGTTATAATATGGAAGTACATAGGTTGCTTGATAAGATTTAGAAGAAATATATATGTATTTAGAAGAAGAGTTTGCCTAACTAGAGTATCTGCTGTTAGAGAAAAACAAATATAAATGATTTTAAGTCCACTGTGACTGATTGTATTCATTCGCCTTTTTTATGAACATGCTTAATTGTTTTGTTCGCTGCCGTTTAAACATGCCGGCAAGTTACTTTTATTACTGCCGGACTGACTCTTTATCCTGTCGTGATCGCCTTCCGACGGTTGACTGCCTGTTCTTGTTATGTTGGACAACGATTTAATATCAGTTAAATCCATATTTTGCTGACAGGATTTTGAATAGCTACATTTATTAGTTGTGTTAGTACTATCTGTACCTCCGGTACCCTCGGTGTTACTGCTTCTAAGGCTTTCATCAGCTACTTTAGATTCCACATTACTACTGCTGCCCTCATGTGTACTCTCCACTGGTAATATATTACTTTTACTTCGACCAGCACTACTAATAACATCTCCACTGCTACCTGCATTGTTAGTGTTGCTACTTAAAGCCATACGCTGCATTTGTCGAATAACGGTGGCTGCATAATATGCTTGCTGCAATGAATATAAGTAAACTTTATAGATAGCATGTTTATGCTTATTTTCTATTTGATTATATTCAATTCGGGTCAATTCAACCTACTCGGGTAGAACATACAAATATTTTCTACACCGATTGTAATTTTTTTTTAAATGTTAGCCAATACTACATTGGGGTTTATAACAGGAGTTGAATATAACCGAGTAGAAAAATATATAAAAATGGTAATAAAATAATGACATTCTGCTCAAAATTTTTATTAGTGCTTTCAAAAGCTTATACGATTAAATAATAGGTATAATTTGGAAGAAATTAATTTAACCCTTTAGGTACTTATTCTTCGTTTTACTAAAAGTCAAATAATTCTGTATGTACAGCGAGGCGACGAATAACTGTTACCTTTTTTTAAACGGCTACTGTGCCGATCATAACAAATATAGACATGCATTTATATTTAGTTTTGTTTTTTATATTAGTTGTAAAAACAATGTACTAGTTAAGTAACGAAATCATTCAGTTTAAAAACTTTGAGAAGCATGGACGCTAAACGAGAGTTTGTCATAAATCTTCACTTGGAGGGTTTTTTGCCAAGTGAGATTGTTAAATCGGTAAAATAATTTAAAATTAATAAAATGTTTGTGAAACGTACTATCGCGCGATTTACAAAAACTGGAAGTTTTAAAATTGCTAAGAAGACCGGGCGCAAATGTACCGTAAGAATTCCAGAAATGGTGAAGAAAGTGCGAGAGAGAATACGTCGAAATTGCGCGATTTCAGCAAGAAAAATCGCCAGAGACTTATGTAGGTGTGTGCCACAAAACTGTGCAAAATATTAAAAAAAATTTAAAGATGAATGCTTATAAAAAAAGAGAATTCACGGTCTAACAAAGCTTCAGACAATAATGAGAGTGAAAAAAAGTGGGCAACTGCTTCGGCGACACTCAAACTGTGAAATAACTTTTTCATATGAAATACTGTTTTTACTACAAGATAGTCATAACGCCCAAAATGATCGCGTGTATGCAGCAACAATGCATGATATCCCCACTCATAAAAAAGCAGTGGAACGGTATCAAAATGTATCATCCGTAATGGTTTTGGGAGCCATTTCCAAAAAACGCAAGCTTCCCCTGATTTTTATTGAAAAAGGCGTGAAAATTAACTCAAAATATTTTTGGAAGAGATCTTAAAAAAGCATATGTTGCCTCATGCCACGTAGCTCTTTGGCAATGCACAATTTTGCTTCCAGCAAGATTCTGCTCCAGCTCATAAAGCTTGAATTATTCAGAGCTGGTGTCGAAGCGAAATTCCTTGTTTTATTTCATCGGATGAATGGCCATCCTCATCTCCGGACTTGAATCCGTTAGATAATTGTATATGGGGATATATGGCGGATAAATTGAAAAATATAAAACACCTGCAAGTGGAACAATTTAAGCGACGTTTACAAAAGATATGGAAAGAAATCCCCGACGAAGTTGTACGTGCTGCCTGTAGTACCTTCCCAAAGCGTTTCCGGCTGGTAAAAAAAATAAATGGGAAAGATTTAAAATTAATGATTAGAAACTAAGCAAAATATTAATTGGAAAAAATAAAATACTTTTTTTTTCAAACTCAATATTGGTTTTTCATATTTTGAACAAAACATTGGTAACATGTATTCGTCGCCACGCTTTATTTTCTTTTCTGTTTCTTTTAAATAATATGAGAGATTACATGTAAAATTTGAAGAAAAATGGAATTTGAAAGTGTTAAAAATGTACATTGATACCCATGAAAAACTGAAACTGGATTTCATGTGTCGCAGCAGTATCCCTATTATGGATGTGCTCCAAAAGTAGCGTATTAAAAAAGAAAAATTTTGTTCTTATGTTATTGATTTTAACTACTGCATATAATGCCAATCCAAGATATAGCAATAAAAGAAACTAATGCTTTTGTATCTATGTATATATGTGTTCCCAAAAGAATCGAATTTACTCCCATAGAAGGATGTACCAAATGCAATTTGACTGCAAATGGTAATAGCCATGGGAATCATCATGTTGATAGTACCAAGAAAAAAGTTTAATTGTTCTTATTTTTATCATGTGTTTAACTTTTGAAAGCATATTTAAATTGTTGTTTAGTCTATAGCATCTACTTACTTTCCAACGAGATTTAGCGAAATTCTTCTTAAGTTGCTCTGAGACTGTGCCATGAATGTTTTTGTTACTCGCAGCATTGCCAGAAATCCTTTTAGAAAAAACCATTAAATATTAAAGAACTATAAATTTACAATTTTCAACTGTACAACCCTGTGTTATCAATAATTAGTAAAATATAGCAGCTTTTATTCACATAATCACTTCTATACGCAAACATTTCACGATGAAACTTGTACACAAACATTACGCGGTCACATAGTTATGCAAATTCATTTGTTGTAACTTGGTTTAGTTTTGGAATTTAGGTTCCTTCAGTTTAATTACGTGCATACCGATAAATATATCGTATGCTTATACGTTAACGCTTATAATCTACTTAAAATAATTATAGTTTAAATTAAACGGCGAACCGCTCACGATGCAATTGAACAATTTACTCCTTGCGCGACTTCTGTGTGGGTTGTCACAGTGCACATTGGAAAGTAATGCTGCCACGTGGACTTTTCGGCGCGCCAAACATGTTTGCATAGAAGATTGATCATATGAATGTCGGTTTGGACAACAGAATCTCAGGGTTTCACTTAATAACCTTATATTATTTAGCTATTTCTAATTTGCACTTTTTTATATCAAGTGATTTAATAAATAGATTTAATAAACGTTCTTACCAAGGGTGGGCCAAAGCTTGTTTGCAAGTATAACGCTTTTCCACATTTACGCACATTAAATTTTGAATGAAATGTTTTGCTGATTCACTTATTTCGTCCCAGTACGGTGAGTCAAACTCGAATTCCCCTATTAAGAGAAACGCATTAATTATTACTAAACGAATATATATTGTATTATACCAATTCAAGTAATATAACTTATTGGATTTATTATTCAGCAAATATTCTCTAGCGTTAGAGACTTTCACTTTGAATATCTAGTACCTATAACTAAATTATCAGACTCAAGTTAACGAGACGATACAAAAAATTAATTATAAATCAATTTAAGAAGATACTAGCTAAACAAAATTTTCAAATTCACATCACTTAATTATTAACGAACTAAATTCGGATTTCTTTGTTAAGATTTTGTATGTTTTTTTAGACATTTTCTAAATCTTTTAAGGACCGTACACATACAACTTTCCTCGGTTTACTTGACAATTCGAAATTTAACAACAAAGCATGAGGTGTACAAGGTTTGCTACATAGAACGCTTATGCGCTAGTTGTTTGTTTTGAATTGCGATTTGTGTTTATTCCGAGTATTTTATTTAATAAGAGAATAATAAATGAGCTTTACTGATTTAATGAAAAACGATCAAGGCGAGTTTAAGAAAACAGTGAGTGTGGTTAACAAAGATGTGTTTCATTTGCTATTTGGACTTGTTTATATTAATAATAATCCCAACGGTTTTTACCCTCCATTCCCGCCCAACCGACGCGAGAGGCGCATCCGCATGACGCACGGATCTAATTTTTTTTTTTGCATATGCCGCGTCTAGTTATGAAAGACAGGAGTTTGTTGGAGGTCGAGACTCTAAAACTATTCAGCTACAGAATTAAAGTTCATCAGCTAATTTTAAATTTAAATTATTTTAGATAGTAAAAATTGTTTTAAAGCGTAATTGTGTATGTAATCCATCATCTATTGAGAGTACAAAGTATAGTATTCTTTATGTAAAAAAGTGAATCGGAAATATCAAAGGAGCCGGAACGAAAGTTAAAGTCCTGGCATAAACCACGGAGTGGCTTGTTTAATTCGAAGGATTGACAAAAGATTCGAATGGACCACCGATAGTAGCAAAATACTGATTGTTTATCACGCTTGCATAAGGGAAAAAGTAGATATTGCAAAAATAATTTTAAACTAATATGCATATGCTTCTAACAGCAGATATTAGCGCTTGATTGTAGTCAACACATCTTCTTTGAAATGGGCGTGTATTATTTAATAGGACACTGCGACGCTTAATCGCTTCAATTAATCTTTCCTCCATATTATTCTATCTATGGAAAGTACATAGCAATATTAATAACAGTAATAATTCATATTTCTCTTTGATCGTTTTTTAAAAGTGAATATACTCGCAAAAATTATGAAATACTAGCGAATTTTCTAAATCGTGTGCATATGCGCGCAAAAATAAAATGGAAATGTAAACAGTTGGTTGTCAAAGAGTTCAAAAGTTGAGAGTTCGCTTCGTTTTGCTTTGCTTTACTTTTCTCGCCTTGTATTTAGCTATTTAGCAGCACTCACATAACATAAGGTCTTCAACTTATCTGTCAAAGCGAAACTCTGAAGCAAAGCAAAGCGAAAGTCTTATGTGTACGGCCCTTTACTAGCATTTGGAATGATAAAGCTGATAAAGAGCAGCGTTAATCCGCATGAAGTGGAGCGAAGACAGTTTAGAATCACATATCAAATACATGGATTCCTCACGTCTACTCTGCGTCAAGTATATCCAGTAAAAAACCTTATTCGGGTATAAGTTTCCCATTGTCTAAATATTTGATCGGTTGCATCTGACGGTGGCCAGGAACAGGTTGTGGACGTTTGCTGCTAACACAATTCTTTTGTATAAAACAATCACTAACAGTATCGTAGTTAAAAACGCATAAAATTATAGAAAGCACAAACTGACTATCCAAATTGGTTACATTAGTTAAAGCATATAAATTTAAATTGCAATCTTTAACATCTCACTTAAACTTGTGATAAATATCAACAGTTATGTATGTATATATGTACATACATTCATTTTAAATCAATAATAATGTTATAACTTATTTCGAGCCTTTCGCTGCGAAAAACCGAGATATGGCACCTCAACGCTGCCTTGTCCGAAAGTGAATTTCACGAAAACAATCAACAACAAATAAGTTTGTCTACTGGATATACTCGTGCATAATCTTCTTCAAATGATGGCAGGGACGCATGTTGTAATGCATGGGCTGCACATTTTTAGACTGTATCTACTCACTGGGAATCTGGCATGAACTTCTTCAACCAAACTAAAAACTAGATGGTTTTTACTAATTAGTGTTGTTTTCATGTATAATTTAGCTCAAGATAGTATCATTTCGTTTCCTATCTGTTCTAGTCAAATCTGCTTAAAATGCCAAAACGTTGCACATTTATTTAATATTAAAACCGTACAACTTGATTTTTTAACTAAATAGCCTTAGCAACATAGGTTTTGAGCTGAAACAAAAAATCAAAATGGATCGATTTTAATTTTTTTGCTTATAAACTCTCTATTCACTAAATATATAGTAAGAAATGTTAAAATATCAGATGAGAAACTTTTTCCCAATTTTCGTAAAATTTTATAATTTTCTTAAATGTGTTTTTCTTTTGTTTACAATTTGTGTACTCAGCAGTTGATAGTTAATATTATTTATTTTCCAGAGAATTGAGTAGGGAAATTATTACTGAGAAAATTTCGGATGAATTAGTCAAGAATGAATTGTGAAAAGTTTTATGGTAGAGAAGTATCACACGCAAAGTGTCGTCCATTTACAGTTGCAAATTTATCTAAAAAGCCCGAGCAGTATATATAGGAAAAACATAATTTAGACGTTGGTCTTTCTTAATGAATTGTTTATTTTACAGTCGAATGTTTATTTACATACCCTTTAAAATTTGAGCAAACAGATTGGCATCATTTTCGTCATAAAACGGTGGATAACCGCAAAGTAAAATATACGATATAACTCCTATGCTCCAAACATCTACTGCTTTTCCATACGGTTTTTGTGCTAAGACTTCCGGAGCGACGTAACCAGGCGTGCCACACGCTGTAGCCATTATACCGGAATCCTCCATTTTTGACAATCCGAAATCACTTATCATTATTTTACTACCGTCATCCGGGCTGTAGTAAAGAAGGTTTTCTGGCTGCAAACAGACATTAAAAAAAAAATAATTTTTCTTAAGTCAATACACGATGCATAGATGAGAAGTTATCAAAGTTCGGTGGTCTGCGGTTTCCGTGATTACAACGTACATATGTATTATCTATTTCTACTAGCTTTATTTGTAACTTTTTACCTTAAGATCTCTGTGGACGACCCCTTGCTCATGCATATAATCGACAGCTTCTAAAATTTGTCTTATAAGACCTGATGCATCCTTTTCAGTATATGAACCTTTTTCAACAATGCGATCAAATAGCTCTCCACCAGTTACTCTGAAATTATATTAAAATTTTAGAAATACTTCTAATGTATTTGTATTTAATATTTTGACAAATCTTTAAATTATAATAATCAAAAATTGTGCTTTGAAATCCTATTAAACAACAATAATTGAATAGATATATTAAACATTAAAACATAACGAGTAAATCATGCACATATTATATAAATCATGCATTCCTTCCAATGAAATGCGTTCGATATTTATTAGCACAAAAAAATTATGGAATACAATTTGTTCGTGCTAATTTTGATAAATCTGTTTTAAACAGGGACCGAAAATAAAAAAATATCAGTTTTCGATCTGAAATAATGCTTATTTTGTGAGTTGCTGGTTATTGATCAGAAATAATCATTATTCTATGAGTTGTAATTAATGAGAAAATAATGAGAAAATCTTTATTATTTTTGATGGAAAAAAAATAAAAATAATGAGAAAATTGTGTTTATTTCCGATCAACAAATTACAACTCATAAAATAATGATTAATTATTTCTCATCAACAAACAGCAACTCACAAAATAAACATTATTTCAGAGCAAAAAATTAACATACAAAAAATGAGTTTTATTTGTGATCAAAGAAATTTTGATCGATATACATACGTACTAAATATTTATTTCTGAACAAAAAAATAAAGGAATATGGAATAAACACAACAGTCCACTCGGCAAGCGTAGCACCGCACCATTGATGGCTCTGCAACGCCGAGGTCCTTGGTTAAAAGCCGAGAGCAGTGATGAAAAATAAATAATTTAATTTAATTTAAAGAAGTCTGATGAGGAGATGTGGTGATCTCCGAAATAGCTTTTATAACTTCTACCACTAAAACTGTTGTTGTTTTTTCCAAATACATCTTTCATAAACTGGTCTCGAGCTCAATGAAGTTGTCAATTATTTAAACAAAAAAATATGACTCAAAAGTTATTATTAGTTTTGATCTATATTTTAAAAATCTGAAAATATTGATTCAATATTATTTTTTTCGATAAAACTCAAAATCATTACGGTTCCTCATTTTAATAATCAAATATTTTCTTTTTGGATGTCTAATAACTTTAAGCAACTATCACATAAACCCCACATTTACTCAGAACAATTCTATGAATAAAGCATTTTTTTTAAATTTTGTACCAAATGCTTTAATACTCGTAGAAGCACTGTTGGCTGCAATTGAACTAAGATCCGAAAATAGATTCTAAAACTCCCCAAACCATTGCAGGAATCTCACAATGTGGCACATCGGCAGTAGACTATCTACCCAAGCTTACTTAACCTAAATGCTGACCGTTCTAATCAGTGTTGCCAGAATTTTTTTGAACCTCATTTTCATATAGAACCGTAGTTATTCCCGAAAAATGCCTCTTTAAATTCCTGCTACGAAAATATATGTATGTATATTTTTCGCTTTGCCTAACGCTGCCAGTTAATTCAATCAAATAACCAAAAAGGCTTTACTGACTCTTATCATATTCAAATTGTAAAAAGCAGGCTTTGCTTTGGCTATTTTTTCAAACATATGAACGAAAATTTTCAATCTGCCATTGAGTGTAAAGCGCTGATTATGCATACTTCGCACAACTTTCGCATAACTTTTGAAGTGTCAAAGAAAATCTGTTCAATGCATTTTACCTGTATCCGATTACCCAGAAATTAGCACAACTTAATAAAAATTTGAAGTCTGTTGAATTTTGATTTGCTAGCGTTTTCCTTAAGTGACATTTCAATTGCAGTGGTACCAATACCAATGCTTTAACAGAGTTGTATGTAAAGGTTTTTAGGGATATTTACAACTTTCTTATTGTTAACATGTGAATTCTTATGTTATTTGTTTTATTTTCTTCAAAAAAACCAAATAAATATAGATGAAATACAAATACTAAAAATATAAGGTTTACCATTTGTAATTTCGTCGAAAGTACGAAACGTTTTTGAAAATGGAAAGGAGTGTAGAGAAAGAGTTCACCAAATGAGTATAAAATATTGTTTTAAGTTATTGTAAGAAGTTTTTGCTGCAATTGAAATGAAGTTTTATTTATTAAGTTTTTTTTCTATGCCGCCGGTTGTCGTTCGTTTTAAATTTTATGTACAGTCATACAATTTTCCTTTATGTCCCACAGCGTTAACGAATTCTAAATTCGGATTTGAAAATACATGTATATTTGGGTTTGAGCAAGGCAGATTTAACAGGCAACCTCGGTAAAGTTTATAATTTGATTTTATTCATTTATCTTAATTGTTATGCTTTATTTTCATTTGATAAAAACAAAAATATTTGTTTACACCTGATTTGTGATTTTTAGTGAAAAAAACATTTTGTGCAGTTTGCTCATGAAATGAATGAATATGTTGTACATATAGTTGTGTTATGTATTTTTTGCCCAATTAGAACGGTGCGTTATCGGCTCGTAAAAGGCGTTGTTTTGTTCTTAAAAGTGTCGCCAGAGCCACACCGAAGGATTGCTAACAATAGAGCTTGTGGCATCACGTTTACGATAACAATGTGGTGTTCATGGACTATTTCGCTTGGATTTGAAGGAATATTTTATTTGCTAATTCCTTGTAAAAAATAATTAAGCCTGCTTTAAAATTTTATATCAAAATGCGTTTACATATACTTCACAAAGATCAGCTGTTTTTGTGCGCATAACGTGAATGACCCTACCACGTAAAAGCCATTTATTATTGTTTGACGGTTGGCAGGGCTTATAAGTTTGGGTGTGCGAAGTATGCATAATCAGCGCTTAAGTTAAAATTAAAAAGCATTGTCATATCCCTTGTCCGGAAGCATATAACGATTCTCTGCTAACAGTATCTGAGGAGAAGCTAACACAGGGACCGTTTCGGTTGCTGCAGGCGGCTAAGCACGTCTGGTGTTTGGAAAAGCACATATAAGTCATTATATCACCCGTCAATAGTCCACCTACACACACATCTAACATTCCTCTGCCTGTGGTGTAACCTTATTGAACATCTCTTATCTTAGGCGACCAAACATTTGAATTTACTGTTGGAGATTTTTTACACCTTTCTCCGGCTTGGCAGGGTTACTATGTTATTGCCGATACAAATTCGTTAAAGTGGTGGAATGTTTTATATAAAAACCCGCTTGGGTAGAAAAATGCGGTACGTCAACTAAATACACGAGTAACATTTTAAATGTAGGCATACGAGTATATACTTACAATTCCATTACCAAATAAACTTTCGACTTGTCTTCGAATGTCTCCAAAAGTTGTACAATGTTTGGATGGGTAAGTCTGGAAAATAAAAATAATAAATTTAGCGATAGATGTGTCGAAATAATAGCATATATTTTGCTTTGTGAATGTGTCAAAACACACTTGAATATACAATAGTATGAAGGGGTTAGTTTTTAATATTTTTATTTGAATAGCTTCAAATGAGCAAGCAGTCACCCAATTGAAATTTGAACTAATAAATTCTGCTCTGCATCTCAGAGTAGTAAAAATTCTGGGAACTATGTACATATATGTATATACATGCCGGAATTCCTTATGGCTCCAGTATTCGCAACAACTAAGATATAACAAGCAACGAGCAAGCTTGTTTAAGAGGGTCTCCTCATGTAAATCGAAAAAAAATCGATTTTTGTTTTTTCAGCTTAATCTGTTCCAAAACTATCTGTTAACATCTCCTTAAAATTACAGCTCTGAATTCCACGTATTTTAGGAGATATTGCCAGTAATGTGTGCACGTGTCGAACTTCATTGCAGAAAGTACCACAACTTTAAAACATTTTTTCTCACATTTTAGCAACTTGTGTACACGATTACGGCAAAACTATTAGACCTATCGACCTGATTTTCGCCGGTTTATTGAGTTTGATATAGAGTGAAATAGTATAGAAACTAACGAGATATAAATTATTTCTGTTTCTGTTGAGAATTACGGTCGCTATCTTGTACAAAATTGGACCAATTTATCAGCGACACGCTCCAGTGTATTTTTGATTACTCCGCCATTTTCTAACTTTTTCGAGTTTTTTTAGAATATTGCTTAAAAGTTGTCTCAAATATATCTTTCGATTAAACATTTTATATAATTTCCTTGTCATCAAAAAAAATCTAAAAATCAACTTTTTTAGCATCACATGAGGAGACCCCTCAGGGAAACAGTTGATTTTAGATTATTAGACATTAATATCTCAAGCCCTATAAGGAGACATCCTTTAAAAATTGGTCAGCTTATTCTTTGATATATGTATGTATGTACATATGTACGTTGTATCACATATAATTTTTAAAAATTTTAAAATCTGGCAAACGTGATTTTTCAGGAAATTGATATTTTTTTATTAACAAAGGCATAAAAAATTTTGATTAAAAAAAAAGAAAATTTTTTTTTATAATACTGACTCTTTGTCTATAATAAAGTACTTAATAATTTTTTTGATAGAACTAATATTTTGCGAGCAATGATAAATAATGGCTTCCGTCGTGACACCTTACATTTTTGTTGCTCTCTATTGCGTTTACAGACATTTTAGGATCTCCTCTGCAACATATCCAAAATAGTTTTTGACCAATCGAAATAGTATGGAATGCCTCATATACACAAAATCAAAAAAATTAAAGTAATTAACTTTACTTAAGGAAAATTTGCTATTGTTTTGTCATTTTACCTATATATTCTTTCAATTAATATAAAATTAAGTGTCGAAAAAGCCTTGAAAACACTTGTGTCGCCGGTATACCAAACACAACTATTGCTGTGTTTAAAAGGTTCCGAGATTTTTATTGAACCTTTTCTTCAAAATAAAATAAAATGTATGTTTGTAGTGGCTAACGCTCGTGCAGTAAATCAAAATTTTCAATTTGATTGTATAAACCAGGGATCGAATATAATCGTTATTTTCATATTTTTGAGATAAAAAAAAAATTATTGGGAAAATTTCGTTCAAAACAAAATTCAAATATACCAATGTTAAGTTTTTGGTACGTACTTGTTTTTATTCGTAAGCTTTTTTTTAAATTATTGAATAACCATTATTTTACGTTTTTTAGTTTTCGATCATATTCTATCGTTATTTTGTAATTTCTTTTTTTCCAAACAAACTTTATTATTTTTACTTTTTAATTTTTTCGATCAAAAATAGATATCAAAAAATATCGAAAATCAGAAAATAACAATCAAATTTGATCGAAATTTTTTTTATTTATCTAGCGTATTACTTGTATCTAATTGGTTATTTACATTTTCATGCATTTTCTTTCATATAGAACAAAACTTCGAATACTTTGTATGGAAGAAAATGCTTTTTTTACCAACTTGAGTCTTGCACTTTGTTGTATTACAATTTAATGGGCTACAACAAAAGCATGCCGAATTTTGTTGTAAATTGTATCAATAAAAACTTTGTAAATTTCGTGGAACTTCGCAGTTTTAAACATTTTTACACAAAGTTTGGAATCTGGATATGTATGGTTTATATTCATTGATAAGAAATGCCTAGACAAAGTTGCTCTGTCTAAACACGATGGGCAACACCAAAAGAGAAGTTGCCGAAAACGAGCAACAAAAGTTTCCTTGTCTGAACCCAGTCTTACTTGCATCTATCAAAACTGTTGAGCTTTTATTGTTCGCTTTGCCAAATACATTCGCTTCGCAACTCACAATAGAGCCCTAAGGCATATTTTGTTTTGGTCATTTGTGCAAACTTTATTTGTTTTTTTTTTTTTGGGATACGTTCGTGGAGGTACCGAAACCACTTATTTATACGCGTACAATCAACAGCGATTTTTTTTCTATCTAACATTCGCGAAAGCTCAGAATTGTATTCCAACTTCTCGTTCGCGAAAGTGAATGAGAACAAAAATGTTAAAGTGTATAGGTTCGCATTCACATACAAACGTGGGTGAACTTTTCCGAAAGCGCTGGTGAGAAGTGTAATGTATTTACAAGAAATATTAAAACTTGATTTATTTATTAAGTAGTAAAACATTATAATATAAAATTTGTAACACTCAACTTTAAGCGTAAGAGTTGTATATATGATTAGGAACATTGTATATAAAGGAGGGGCAAAAAACTACTATAAAAACCCTTATGAGACAACAAAAAAACCCAAGTTATACTATATACAAAACATTGTTAAATAAGAGCGGTTCAAGCATGTTGCAGAAGATCTAAAATTAATTGGTTATAAGAATAACTACAATTCAGATTAAACTTATCAGAGAGTTTTTACTTCGTGATGCTATCATTTCTACGTCGTTTTCGACGTGTAACCGCCTAGTAGAATAGTCCCAAGGTAGGTTAAGCATCATTCTACAATATATGTGAAATAATTTTAGACTGTAGTTTTAAAATATCTGATATAATGAGACATTATTTTGGTAGTACACTTTTGCTAATATTGTAATTTAGTTTCGGATTAATCCTTTTTTTTAAATATGTATGTATATCTGAAATTAGACTCCTAAAAGAAAAATACGTAAAAAAATGCTTTTATTTTCGTCTCTTTGTAGCCTGAATGGTTTTCTTGACTTATGCACATTTAAAATGCGTTACTTTTGGTTATACTTATCGTATTTTACATATAATAATTTTTAATGTTGAAATATTTGCTTTATAGGTGTGTTCAAATAGTATTTTAGTTTACAAATGTAAAAATAAATAAAAAAAGATGAATTTTTTAAATAATTTCTACATATTCGTTCCCACAATCATCGAAAAAAATATAAATAAAATTACCGGTCATTCACAGTTCAAAGGATTTTAAATAATTTTTTAAGGAGTGACGCGAAAGAGTTGAAACCTTCAGCGAGCGAAAAGTTGCAATGTATCAAGACGTCACTGAATAGCTCGCTGTGCTGAAATGTGACACACATGCTACGTTCTTTGGCGCCATTCAAAATAAGTATTTTTTTAAATTCATATGGTTGTACAATAACGATCCTCATTTAGAATGTAGGACTTGTTTACATTAATAAAAGTGCTACCGCAATTAAAAATTTACGTTGAGAAGACAATTGTAAAGTAATTTTAGATTTCTGAAGACTTTTATGAGAATGCTTGAATATACGACGAAAATCGATATCTCAGTACTTTTGTACTTTACTCCAAGTTCATCTGAAAGACATTTTTTTGGAATCTCATTAAGGTAAAACTATACGAGTAATAAAACTATACTACATTTAGCTATTTTTATTCTCTCTTCCTCCTTAAATATTTAAACTCACCGCGGTCCGTTGTCGGGATCAATGGCACTGAACCTATAGAAAGAAAAAAAGGAAGTGAAAAAGAAGAAAAAACTCGAAAAAATAATAACAGATTCCTTTTAAATGTTGTACTTTAACATAAAATCATTGTTAAAAAATTAAATTAAAATTCGATAGGCCGAAAAAATAAAAAAAAATGTAAGTGATTACAACTATTTTATATCAGTGCATAACTTCAGCTGTGCGACATAGTAAATGGGGCTGTACATGCCATTGAGAAACACGTACATTACTTGACTATATATGTACATAGGTTATTTTTATTTTATAGTTATTATAATTTATTTTATTGCTTAGCTTTCTTTAAACACTTTCTTTTCTTCACAATAAGAGCTCAAAAACTAATTTCATAAATTTTCGGATATGTTTTTGTATTCCGAAATTTGTATACATATTTTATTTATGTAAGCGTATGAATATCATAGAAAGAAAAGCCTGAATTATTTTCGGCACTTGTGTAATTACAGTAAATGTAAACTCATTCCAATAAAAAATACTCAGGTGCCAAGACACACGATAGTTTTGGCAACGAGAATTATTATAATTTGCTGAAAAATGCTTAATGACAGGAGACAATATATCTTCACAAATAGCTTCGTTCCAATTGAACGCATTCGATTTGAAAACTATGCAAAGGAACTGGTGGGTGAAACGTTTCGATTCCGCGTTATCACTCTTCAATGCTGACGCAACAAACAAATGTCAATTCACGACTAACAATTCAATGCCACGACTTTTAATGTGCCCTGCGAAAAATTGCTGCGCAACGAGCCAGACACTCTGCAGTACGAAGTGATTCTATCGACGTTGGAAAACCACTTCAACCCAAAGGCCAACGAAATTTTAGAAAACTATAGATTCCATCTAGTGGCCGCCGTGGTTGAGTTGGTAGCGGCAAACCTCCGAGGGTATTTCTGCCATGAAATAGCTTCTCATTAAATACATTGCCGTTCGGAGTCGGCACAAAACTGTAGGTCCCTCCATTTGTGGAATAATATAAAGACGCACACCACAAATGGTAGGAGAACCTCGGCCAAACACTGAGCTATATAGAGTAAGCGCCAAAATTATAAAAATTACTGTAGATTCCATCTAAGGAAGCAGCAAAATCGTGAGTCGTGTAGAAAATGGTGGATCGTCTTTTTAGTGGTTTTGCGTCTTCTGACAATTTCAGTGATTTTTTGAATATTGCATTACGGAATCAATTAGATGATGCTTAATACATCAAAAAGGCGCGACGAGTGAGGTTTATACTCGAAATACAGCGAGCAAAATCACCTGAAAAAAAACAAACAATGTTTCCGATGTGGCAATGCCAATCACATGTCCAATAAGGGCAAGTTAAGAGATGTTGTATGTCACTACTGTAAAACACGGGACCATTTGCGAAAGATGTGCCTAAAATAAATGCAAAGTGTAAACGTCTTAGAAAAAAATCTAAATCAGCTCCCCCAGTGACAATAATCAGCTTGAAATAAGCAAACAAAAACTTTCATGACGAACCAGTAATTAAAATTTACTTGCAATTATACAGCTATTTCTAAACAAATCTGGAATGTTTAGGCTGCATGTGGGTGAAGCCCAAAGCCCCAGTGCGAGCAAAAATGTGCATCGTGCACTCCGATCGCCAACCATGCTTGCGCGAGAATGACTTCCTCTTGAGATCGATATAGATTGGAAAAATATTATAGAGAACAAATTGAAAGAACGTACGACAGTCAACGATTTATCTAGTGGAAGGAGTCAAGAGAAGTTGCAAAACAATCTAAGAAGTTTCCATCAAATGTAGATTCAATTACTGGTCACCAAGAAAGGCTTTACGTAAAAGAGAATGGGGTGTCGAAGTTTATAAAGGCGCGGCGAGTTCCATTGCCACTAATGAAAACAGTGGAGAATGAAATAGAAAAACAGGTTCGCGAAGGACTGTTAGTGAAGGTCGATAAATCGCTGCAGTGTCAAAGAGAGATGGTACGTTTCGTATCTGTGAGGATTATAATATCACGGTCAATGCTGTACTTATAGTCGATGAGAACCCCTTACTCACGATCGACGAGTTGTTCAGCACAAATCTGAATTTCTTCGCGACAAAATCGAGTACGAAAACAGAAAACTAAAGGGGATACCATTCAAGGGATGAAACAACCGTCAACTAAAGACGAGGTGAGTGCTTTTCCTGCACTGCTACAGAAAATTCATTCCAAACCTTAGTGATGTCATGTTTCCATTGAATCAGTTGTTACACAAAACTTAAGTTTTTAATTTCGATAAAAAATGTTAAATGAATCATTCAAGAGAATTAAAAAAAAGGTGTATTAAAATGTGTTTGGGTGACGCTTTACTTTAGTCACTGACAACAAAGCCATTGCGCAAATATTTTCGCCATACCTACTTTATTTGCTATGCGTATGCAACACTATGCGATATTTTTGGAATCTTTTGATTACGTCGTCCGAGTAAAAAACAGTAAAGCAAATGCAAATACTGATGCCATATCACGTCTTCCAAAAGAAAAGCTCGATTGTTTCATAGAAGAAGTATATGTGATTACAGCGCAGTTGCTACAGAAGACTTGGGTGCAGCTACAGCAAAAGAACCAGAAGTTAAAAATTCTAAAATACGGCCCTGAATGTGAGGCGAAACAACAATTTGGAATTCCACAAATTCGGCGTTTTATTGCTGGTGGCCTAACTTAGACCGGAATACATGGTTTCTAATTGTGTATCCTGCCAAAGCACTCGATCTGATACAGTTGCTTGTCCTGGCACGACCGAGTAAAGTCTTGGAGCGCGCGTATCTGGACTACGCAGGTCCAATGTATGTATTATGTAATATGACTACTGGCACAATTATCGCCAAATGGCATAGTCCAAAGGCAAGGTGCTGCCCGAAGAGCAATCGACCTGACTACCGAAAAATGTGCATATATAGTAATGTTTGGTCGACAAATTCAAACACGCTTAGTTTTTCTACTATCGCAATATACGCTCGGTAAGACGGACAAAAAGTAAACCAAACAAGTAAAGAAGTGGCTAAGTTCGATCGATAAAGCAGAGACTAAGTTCGGGCAAAACCGAACTTGATGTAAGCCACTTTTTTCAAAATTTTCATATAATCGGATTTCTTGATTTAATACAAAACCACATACCAAATTTGAGCAAATTAGCTTCACTAGTTACAGAAGTATCCGATTTTTACGGGTTTCAGAAAGATACTGGGTCTGGGTCAGAGATATACATATGAACTCATAAGTGGGCGGTGCCATGCCCCCTGTAAAAAATTTTTATACAGTCGGATTCCCTGCTCGAATACAACACTACATACCAAATTTGAGTAAATTAGCTACTGAAATATTGAAATTTTTGCATTTTCGACAATTGCCATTATATGAAAAATGGGCGTGGTTATTGTCCGATTTTGCCCATTTTCAATAGTGACCTGCTCTGGGTCAAGGACAATCTACCTACCGAGTTTCATTGAGATACCTCAGTTTTTACTCAAGTGATCATCTGCACGGACGGACGGACGGACGGACAGACAGACATCGCTAAATCGACTTCCCTTTTCATTCTGAGCATGTTGGTATATATATGTCTATATCTGTCTTGATTCCGTTAAGCTGCTACAAGCAACCGTTATGCGAACAAAGTTGTATCCATTACGAAGTTAAACTTGATGATGGAAGAAGATGAATATGTTATACGAAAAATGGATGGACCTAGAGTTTTGTGCCGACTACGAACGGCAGATGCATTTTATGAGAAGCTTTTTCATGGCAGAATTTCACTCCGAAGGTTGCCATTGCCTGCCGAGGGGTGACCGCTATTAGGAAAAGCTTATTCTATTATTTTAAATTTGACTTGCCCTGGCTGAGGGTCGATTACCGAACTCGGCGACATACCCTTACTAGTAAACAGAAAATCAGATAATTTTACTCGGTATTGTTACTAGATGTCTGAGTCAGGTATAACCCATGAACAATGTCGTATAATTATTTACATATGTATATGAAAAAGATCAATATTCTGGCCGAAATTAAACCTCAAACATCAACGCTACTCTTTAGCCACTCGAAATTTGCACTTTGTTGAAAGGGTTACAAAATTGCATACCCAGAATGTTTCTAAAAATTCGAATTAAAAGGTTTAAAGATTTGAAAACGATTCTATGCCAATTATGATTGTAATATTGAATTTCAGGGTGCGGATGATATTTCATGTTTCAATGCATTTAATACTGGGAAAAAAGAGAGGTATCGGTCGATAAATTAAACCACTCTTCCATTTTTCTACCGGAATAGTTTCAAAAAAGAATCGGAGAAGTACTATGATTGATTGTATTGATTTACAGCGTATAAAATAATAACTGTCGCACTTAAACAACTCTGCATATTTCTTTACAATCACATCACCACGTAATTTTTTTTTATCCCGTTACGTCGCCTACTTATTGAACATTGTTAGCTATTATTTATTTCACATTTCATTCGATAGTAAAATTTTTGAACAGCATGGATGTGAAACGTGAACTTGTTTTAGAACTACAATAATGTTCTAATAGAGTATTTGAAGCCTCACGCAATGGAGATGTTTGGGAATAGGCCATTCTGTTCTCAGCAAGATTCTGCTCCTGCACACAAAGCGAGAACTGTTCAAAGTTGGTGTCGTGAAAATTTCCCCAATTTCATATCAGCAGAAGAATGGCCTCCATCTTCTCCGGACTTAAACCCTCTGGATTATAGCATATGGGGCTATATGCTTAGCAAACTGGGGAACTTAAGTCACATGACTTTGGATAAATTCAAAAACCATTTGACAAAAATATGGAACGAAATACCTAATGAAGTCGGTCGTGCCGCTTGCGAAAGTTTTCCTAAACGTTTAAACGGAAGTACAAAAAATCAAAGGAGAAAGGATTGAAATTGATGGATACAATAAATATATGTATATATTATTTGTATTTATAAAAGAATTAATATTTAATTTGAATAAAACTATTAATCCTGTTATTAAACAAAAGAGGTGCGACAGTTATTATTTTACGCGCTGTACATTTATTCTTTTCTCGTACATATAACTAATAGGTATGTTTTGAGAAAAATCGATACAATGATTGGATGAAAGTCCCATCCATAATAAAAAAACCATGATGAGTTTCTAAAAGGATAAACCACAAAAGTAAGGTCTTAAAAAACTTGCAAGATGATAAATTTATAGAAAATCTGTAGCTATCACACAATGTCAAGAAGTCATTTGAAGAGCGAGGTCGATAGCATTTAGCCGCTATTACCTAGTCTTAAGTTTATTTTAATATTTTACTTATTAAATAAACTGATAATAATAATAATATAATTTAAACGGGAACTCTTTCGTTAGTGAATTGGGACTAACATTTAAGTTTGAGTTTGCTTAGTCGCATTTAGGCCCCAATGGTTGCAAAAAAGATAATTAATATGCATAAAGAGTCAGTTCGTAGTTTATGATTTTTGTGTAGCTGAATTTTTGGTATTTAAATTTGCCTTCATCATAAATGATTCGAACAACTAAAAAAAATAATTTTAAACTGCAAGAACGGTGACTTGTGAATATACGCAGACGATGTTAACATTTTTTCAAAAGAAAAAAAACGTAGCTAACGTCAATAACAGCTTAAGAGGAATATCCAAAAACATGCACCTACACTAACCGTGTTATTAACGATTTAATTGTTGAACGTGTTTGTTCTATAAAAAATTAAAAAAAATGCTTTCAGTCAATAAAAGTAGCTAACGTGAGGAGCGAATGGACAGGTTTTAATCATTGGAACATCGCTTTTCCACCCTTCATGGAAAACTGCTCTTTAGTACTTGTTTCTTGTTACAAATAAGCTTTGGTATTTCATATTATATATATAAATAATAAATAATACGTTGATGCGATCATGGAGTGCACCCTCTTGTCGCCCAACAAATTTAAAATGTCCATAGGCATTCTTAACACGAGGAATTACAAAAGGGTATTTCAAAGCGATAATTGCCCAAAAAAATTACAAATGGGATGGCTGGGTTTACCCCAAGAAGGTTTCAACAAAATTAGGTATAGTTCAATTTTATTGGGGAAACCTTTTTTTTTTGCTTCTAAGTCATTTTTTTTGATAAATTTTAGACAAAACTTGCACGTATTTTCCACTATGCTTTCCGTAACAAATAATTCTCCGGTAAAGTTGTAGCATTCAAAAGTACTTCTTACCGTCTAAGTACACGGATTTCATTTTCAAGTGATTCTTCCTTCCCCTTCAGTGCCTTTTTATCGATAATTTTAACTGCGAAGTGCTCCCCGGGTTTTTCCTTACTTTCAGCCAGTCGTACTTCAGAAAATGCTCCACTAAAAATACAAAGTTAAAAGATAAGTTTAAAATATGAATACATTTAAATAAAATGAGTTCTGATAAGCGTGTCAATAAAAACAAAACCAATTAAAAAAATTATGTTTACAGAATATAAATGGCCTTTATATAATAATACTTTGAATATTATACTTGTAGAATATGAAAGGGGCAGCAGTAATGCATTTAATAATATATATAAAAATGAAACGTTATTTCGTTATGTCCGCGCAGAACGTGATCCCACTACTTGACTACAAGACAAAAACAATGAAATAGTACTGAAGTTGTACATCAACAAGATCATCGACATGAAAGAAAAGAACGACCTCGTTTGTAAAAACAGCCAATCCGCCTAGAATGTATGACTTCCCCAAAATTCATAAGGAAGGTATTCCGCTCAGACCTATAATTTGTGCAAATATGTAGTGAAAATTCTCAAAAACATAACCAATACATCTAAATACAACGTTAAAGACGCTATAGAACTCAAATATAGGATCAAGGATACCTATGGCTACGACGACGAAAGATTGGAGTCATTCGATGTCGTTTCATTGTTCCCCAGTATCCCGGCTTTTCTTGACCATATTAAAATTTTGTATAAAGGAAACCCCTTACTTCAAATATAACGACAAAATAAACTAACAGCGTTCGGGGATGCCCATGGAATCCCCGGCATCACCAGTTATAGCCGACATTGTCATGGAAGAAATTTTTACCAACTTTGAGGTGGACAGACTACTCACAAAATACGTTGATGACTCATTTGCCATCATCCAAACAGAGGACGCAGTCAAAATGCTTCAACTATAATAATATATAATATATAATAAATAATAACATCAAGGCGATAAAATTTACAATAGGAATGACAAAAAATGAACAAATACCCGTTCTGGACACCCTCAATAGGCTGGAACTAAAAGCTAACAACATGGGGAGGCTTGTCAACTTCTATTCAAAACATAAGAGAAAATTAATTATAAATACGGCTAAAAACTTCATAAGGCGGGTTCTCTCCATCAGTGACAGATTGTACCACAGAAAGAATATTTCAGCAACATGAAAGACAAAATCCCGAGACAAGGAAATGTAGATTCCGTGCAAGAAAGTATATGTTGGGGGTGACAGGTAACAAGATCAACGGAAATAACGTCAATTGACACTATTTCGCATATCTTTGCGAAATAAAGTCAATTGACAATATTACCTTTTCAAAAAAGAAATAAGGTCAAGATAAATTTTGAAATAAAGTACATGATGTTATTTCCTAATTCAAAAGGAAATATCGTCAATAGTGCTTAAATATGTCGATTCAAAGAAATAGTTGCTGATTTGTTCCGTAAATCCGCTATGAGAACCGTTTGTTAATGAGTCGTAAGAAACAAATATACAATTGTATGTAACTCTTGGTCAGTTGGTTAGTGCAATTAGTGAAGTGCGGTAACCTGTGAAGTAAAATAAAATAATAATACAAGTGCAAAAGGTTATTGCCAAATCCTCAGTGCAATTAATCAACATAATCACGAACCACCAATTAATTTTTTGAAAAAACTTAAAATTACGAATTTAATAAAAGCGCGATGCGAAAAACCTAATGCAAAAAGAGGTAGAATCCGAGAAATATTTGATGAAGAATGTAGAGAAGATCCAGAACTAGCAGAACATGTTTAATTTACAAAAATAAAGCGAACACTACTGAATCGAAGAAATAGTGGATTGCCGCGATGTCCAAAAACCCCAGAAGAACTGAAAGAATTGTTTTCCAATGAGAATATTTTGAACGAATTCTCAATGTCGAAAGTGGAAAAGAAAAATCTATATAAGGAAACCATTATAGAAAAGGAATTTTCTTACACTGTCACCAACACTGTCACCAACAATTTGTGATATCATTAAAGGCAGCCAAGGCGAACGCCATTATTTATTAGATGGCACATTCAAATCGGTGCCAAAATGCGGCTATAAACAACTGTTGATTATTTTTTATCGGAGCCGAGATCATGTAAGTAGTTGATTGAATGGTTTTTTCACACTTTTTAAAAACAAATTATGTGCTTCATTTATATTTACAGGTATTCCCTTTCGTATACATATTGATGAAAAACAAATCCGGTCAAGGGTATGAGCATTGTTTTCAATTTATTGATAAGAACCTTTTTGAGTTCAATGCCGCTTCTTTCCAAAGTGACTTTGAGCAAGCGTTGCGTAGGGCTTTGAGCAACATTTTTCCGGATGCGAATTTGACTGGATGCTGGTTCCATTATACGCAGGCGTTGAGACGGAACGCGTTGAAAATACCCAACTTTTTTATGACAGTAAAAAACTAAGCACCTTTGCGGAAATGGTATCGACATTTTTTTCTTCTTCCCTTGGTCAAGCCTATTCACATTGAAGAAATGTTTATGAAGCTAAAAGCTGAAGTACAAGATAACAACTATATTTTAAAAATACGCCAGCCTCTTAATACATTCATTGAATATTTCGAAAAACAATGGATTACAAAGGTGTGTATAACCACCACCGCACTCACTTCTATTTATAACGTAATAACTTAAGTACTTTACAAATATTGTTTCAGGTTACACCTGCTGCTTTTACCGTTTATAAACAACGGTTGAGAACAACTAGTGCTTTGGAAGGCTTTAATTCGATCTTAAATTCAAAGCTAATGAAACATGGTCGCCTTTACAAATTTTTAGACACCATTGTTAATGAAGATTTTTCGATGTCTATTCTTTTGAGAAACGTCTCTAAGGGTATAGTCGATGGCTTGTCATCATCTAGAAAACAACAGCAATTGAAATGCAATAAAATTGAATCATTGACTAAAATGCTAAACGAAAAAAAGATTACACTGTCTGAATTCTTTAATCAAATGGAAAATAAGACAAACAAGTTGTTAAGCAGCGCGGTTGATGAAAATGTTATGGCGGATTGTGATGCAAGCGAGGAGGAGGAAGAATATGATGATGAACTCATCCATTTCAGTCAAAGTAGTGCCATTTTGCATTGCATTATTTGCGCCGAAAACCCTCACGATATGGTATTATTTCCATGCAGCCATTTTAAACTTTGTGCTGAATGCTATTCAAAAATAGTGCAAAATGCAGCTGATGCAAAATGTCCTATTCCCTGCCCGTACTGCAGACAGGTTGTTCCCAACACAGTAAAAATCTTCCAATGACTTGTATAAAAGTTAACAATATGTAAAATATATGATATATGTAAAAGTTTAAAAATTAAAGAATCAACAAAAAATATACCGTTACCGCACGGTGGGGGAGGTGGGCGAGGGCGGGGCGGCGCGGAATGGTGCGCGAACGTGAACCGCCGCGATGCTACGCAAATTAAATGTTTGAATGAGCAATAAAGTCAACGGATTTTATTTCTTTTTTGAAAAGGTAATATTGTCAATTGACTTTATTTCGCAAAGCTATGGGCAATAGTGTCAATTGACGTTATTTCCGTTGATCTTGTTACCTGTCACCTATGTTGGGACAACGAAATCAAAACTAAAGACAAAGATATCCGCTCACAAATCGAATATAAAACTAAGGAACAACTCTTCTGACAAAAAAACTGCATTAACAACAAATTGCAAAGACACCGGACATCACCCGAATTTTGAGACCACCATTTTAGAAGAGGAGAAAAATTACAACAAAAGATTCATATTGGAAATGTTGCACATTGTGAACACCCCTAATGACATGAAGATGAATTTCGAAACGGACGACGACAACTGAACACATTTCCACCGAAACCTAATATTAAGACACAGCAAATATTGTGGCCGCTGTGGTCGAGTTGGTAGCGGTGCGTGCCAGAGCTGTAAAAAATTGCATTCAAATTGGATTGCAATCGCATATTATACCAAATATTGCATTCTTTTTTAATTGTAATTAACATTGATTGCCAAAATCACAATTTTGCAATCATTTAGAAGAAATTGATTGCAGTTAATTTTTGATTGCAATCACTATTGTATCAAAATTGTTAATTGGAGTCAGCCTCAATCAACACTTTGTTGTTTTAGAAAATTTATTTTAATAAGTAAGCAACAGCTCGTTTTTGCTAAACTTAGCTTAGGATTTTGCCAAACAGAAATTTCGCTTGTGGACAGAGTTCTGATGCTATGATGGCATCATGCGTACTCTCAGTCAAGGTAAAATAATTCGCAATAATTCAGTTGCTATGATATGCGCGTACTTAGCGCGTGTTCTGGCTAAGGTCGGGAGGAGAAATCCATATACCATACCTTGACTTCTTTGCAGAAAGTCAATGGCTTCTGCGATCGGGTTTAAGAAATCCAGATATTCTTGCAAGTAATTAAATTCTGACTCGGTAAATAATTATTCGTGAAATATCTGCATCACGTCATTCACCTTAAATTTATGCTTTATTGAATCGTGCATGCAGTTTCATCTTGTAGCTACAGGATATTTCAATTGGCATCCCACTACAGCCCTTAACTTTTCCGATGTACTAGGACTATTTACTTTTTTCCATAGACGAGAGCATTTCTGCAGATGTCAAGCTTAAGCTTGTAAAACAAATAAGATGACTTCATAGCAAATATTGTATAAGGTAATAAACGTAAATAAATTATTGCATTTTTGATTATTGCAATGGAAACTTTTTACAATCATGATTTATAATTGATTGCAGATTGTAATTTTTCTCAATCACATAAACGCAATAAATTTTAATTTGCAATCGAACTAGTAGTTCAATAATTGATTGCTAAAAAAGTTGATTGCAAATTTTTACAACTCTGGTGCGTGCTATAACTTGATATGCCGGTGAGTTCGAGGTTCGAATCTCAGTCAGGAAAAGCAAAATCTTAATAATAGAAAAAGGTTTTTCTAATAGCGGTCACCCCTCGGCAGGCAATGGCAAACCTCCGAGGGTGTTTCTGCCATGAAAAAGCTTCTCATTAAATACATCTGCCGTTCTGAGTCGGCACAAAACAGTAGGTCCCTCAATTTTGTGGTATAATATAAAGCCGCTATATTATGACAAAGTCAAGCATACAAAAGTTCAAGGATTGCTATGGCTTGGACATATCGTGGCGGAATCAGACCTGTAGGTTCTGGTACTAATACAGTCATCCTTACCAACCTTAACGAAGATTCGGTTTGCTCCTTCTTCAAAACTTTTACCAGTGTTGCTGTTTGTCCCAAGGTTTCACTCCCACTGCAGATTAATTTAGCGTCTTATATTATATTTGTGTGCAGCCATATTGTTCCTAGGATAACACAAAATTTAAATTGAATTTGGTTTAAGAAATTTCTCGACTCGCCGATCAAATTCTGTCAGGAAAATGGCGTACGGTAAATTTACCATCGCTTTCGGAATCTACAAAGGTCCGGCAACACAGAGTCGTATAGAAGTAGGCGGGGGCAATACTAAAGTGTTTCCACTCGTTTTTGTCCATGCAGTATGGACAACTTTCTACTAATAAGAAAAGTATCGACTTTGGAGAGCTGCAAACGTATTTGAGTAACCATTACTGGAGCTACGATAGCACAAATCGCCCTGGTCACTTTGGGGTTAACTAAAAATAAGACGGCCCCAAAAAAGAGACTCAGTCGATTTCCTTTTTTTGATACGAGGTTATCCACGGAGCTATGATCCATTTTCAGAAACAGAGAGGCCAATTTTCTACTGTCCCGGTTGCTACCCATTTTTATGTGGTGTGCCGCGCCAGTCCTTGGTGCCTATCTCCAGAATTTAAGCACAGAGGCGGGAAGCAAAACGGAATTCTGATCGGTAATTAAGCTGAGCTCTTCCTTGTGAGGGGTGCATTCCTCAATGTAAACAGTAAAGCTAATTGACCATGTGTACCACAGTCCTAAGCCAATCCCCAAGATCCGCAAATCTTGTCCGCTTGCTGAAAGCGGAGATCTCCTGCTTGTGTTTCGCCAGCCGTTATATGCGGATGGAATTCCACACGTGTGAGTACCACCTGGAGTATCAAGTTCTCTTCCAAATTGCCAGGGTTGGTGGATATTTCAAAGGTTTTTTTTCCTGCATCCCGGTAATTTAGTAAACGGAATGCTTTGAAAGCGTAAACGAAGAGGTGGTGTAGCCGGAAGCGCGTCCCTTGAGAAGGATGTGACTGCACAAATTCAAAGCACTAATTGCGCATATAATGTAAGCATTTATATGATTTTTATTCTTTTTTTTCTCATTCATTATAATTGAATTAATAAGTTTGCAGGTTGTTTGGTCTCGAATAAGGGTTATTGGCGTAATTTTTGCTTCATAGTACAAGTTGGCTACGGGAGTTGTTCTGAATGCACCTAGTGCAATCCTTACAGCTGAGTTTATGGTAGTGTTTAATTTATTTGTGGATGATTTAGGGGCGTAGCCAAATAGGTATAATCCATAATTGATTTTTGCTAAAAGTGAAGATTTTGTTACTGAGATAAGTGATGCGGTGTTGCAATTAAATTTCTTGTTTGCAAGACATTTAATTATTCTGACAGTTTTATCTAGTGAATTTTTAAACTGATTTATATGTGATTACCATCGATATTTTTTATTGACTGTAATCCCTAGTATTTTTAACCTATCGACATTGTTTATATTTATTTGGTTGCACGTGATGCTAGAAGAGCAATGATGTTTTCTGCAGATGTGAATCTGTTTGCATTTTTCTAGTGATATCGCGGCTCTAGAGTATTCGCACCAATCTGAGATTTTGCTGTATACGTTGTTAAAATTATAAATGGTATTTTTGTTTTTGTTTACCTTTTTTATTATAAAATCATCTGCGTATGCCAGGAAATCAATTTCCTTGTAGAGTGATAAGGTGTTACTAAGTTTGTTATAGGCTATTAGGAATACATAGGATGACGGAAAGGGGCGAGCCTTGAGGAATACCATTTTGGAGAGGAAAGATTTGAGAAAATTGTGATTCTATTTTGACTTTGATAATTCTATTTGTCATGTAGTTTTTTATGTAATTGTATATATAAGGTCCAATATTCCATGAGTTAAGTTGGTCTAAGACGGTATGAACTCCGATTTTATCGAAGGCTTTGGTAAAATCAAGCGATAAGAGAAAAATATGATTTTTGTAAAATAGGCAATGCGTGATCTGATGATCTAGATAAACTAGAAAATCAGACACTGATTTCCCTTTTCTAAATCCCATTTAACTGCTGTTCAGAAGTTTGTTACTAGAGACAAACCACCAGAGACTATTTGCAATGATTTTGTCTAACACTTTAGAGCAGCAAGGGTTAAGTGAAATTGGGCGGTAGGAAGTTAGCATTGTTTTGTCGGAATTTGGTTTTGGTATAGGGATGATAAGACTATTGAATCCTGTGAATATTTCGTTGTATAGATTAATCAATCCGTATTTTACTGCAAATGGTAGGTGTTTAATCATACGGTACGATATTCGATCAATACCCGGAGTTTTACCTTTAAGTTGGTTTAATGCCATATTTAGCTCGATTAAATTAATTTTTTTATCGATATATAGAGCTGATTTGATCGGATTAGAGGGATTGTTTTTAGATAAGGAGTTTTGTTTGTGAGTAAGGAATGTAGGTGAGAATGATGTGTCCTGTGCTTCTTTAGACCAAAATTCCGCAAATTTATTGGCTATTGCGGATTTGTCTGTGATACAGTTTTGGCTATGTTGAGATAAACTAATTGCATGGATTGGAGTATAGGATTTAAGTCCGAAGAATCTCCGAATTGTTGACCAAACTTTTTCTGGTGGTGTAGTAGGGTTAATGTTTGAGGTGAAGTTATGCATTGCAGATGATTTTGAAATTTCGCGTTTGAATATTGCGTTAGCTTTTTTGAATTTATTTATATTTTCTGTTGTTATATTTCTATTTAAGACGTTTCGAAATCTATTTCTTTCTTTTTTTAAGTCATCGAGCTTTTTGTTTCACCAGGGGACTATTGCTTTTTTTTTTTTTGGTCTAGATTGTGAAATAGATTCGTTTGCGCTTTGGATTATTATTTTTTGAATATTTGCCGTTTCTTTGTTTATATTCTGGCTTATTTCTCTATTTGTGCATAAGTGACTATATAGCGTCCAGAATTTTTCCCAGTTTGATTTACTTAAATTGAATTTTGGTTTATTTCTTTGCTGACTAGTTTTGGAATTCGGGAAAAGGGTCATAACGATAGGGAAGTTGATATTTGTTGGAACGATTTTCCGTCATCCCTTGTCAAGTTTGGTTTGGAGAAAAACCGGTTTCGGCGTTGTGCCATCTTCAGTGTCAAATTTCGTTCTGTACAGTTTATGTCTGTTGTTCCGTATTTATTTCATTTATTTGGTTAATCAGGTATTGGTGCATAATCGTAAATGTTAGCAAATGTTAAGTGTCCTGAATATAGGTACCTAAAGTCTCGCGCGGTTAGAGTCCAAAAATGTATATTTTATCACGAATCTGTCTTTGCGGTAAGAACAGGTATATAGTCAGTAATTTTAGTCCGTTTAGGTATTGCAGGTTTGTTTTGTATGTTGGTATCTGTCATTTTACCTACGTCTTCGTTTTGTTTTTTGTAAACAAGCCTTAATGGTGCAAATATCGCATCAGAGTTGCTGTTTATTTGTTCGTTTATTATCCTCCCATCAAATGTTTTTTGTTTATATATTTCCATATTTTCAAGAGCATTTAGGCGCCGTCCTTTTTGTTGTACGTGCAGTACCTTCACGGTTTTCTTTATGTTTGCGGGTGAACATTTTGCGTTTACCACTTGTAACAGTAATGACTTATACAGGAAAAATTACATACAAACTTGCAAATTTTTTCAGAAAGTATAATATCCACACGGCGTTCAAAACTGGAAACAACTTGGGAAGGATACTTAAAAGCAGCACGAATGAAGAAGACTCATTGAACAAACAAGGCGTGTATAAACTGACCTGTGAGTGTCAATATAGCTATATAGGACAAACAGGACGCAAAGTAAGAACAAGATTCCGTGAACAAATAAGGGACTACAACAAAAGGATACAAAAACCCACGCCAATACCTGAATCTAATTTTGCAAACCATTTGGTAAACGCCAAATGTTCACCCGCAAACATAAAGAAAACCGTGAAGGTACTGCACGTACAACAAAAAGGACGGCGCCTAAATGCTCTTGAAAATATGGAAATATATAAACAAAAAACATTTGATGGGAGGATAATAAACGAACAAATAAACAGCAACTCTGATGCGATATTTGCACCATTAAGGCTTGTTTACAAAAAACAAAACGAAGACGTAGGTAAAATGACAGATACCAACATACAAAACAAACCTGCAATACCTAAACGGACTAAAATTACTGACTATATACCTGTTCTTACCGCAAAGACAGATTCGTGATAAAATATACATTTTTGGACTCTAACCGCGCGAGACTTTAGGTACCTATATTCAGGTCACTTAACATTTGCTAACATTTACGATTATGCACCAATACCTGATTGACCAAATAAATGAAATAAATACGGAACAACAGACATAAACTGTACAGAACGAAATTTGACACTGAAGATGGCACAACGCCGAAACCGGTTTGTCTCCAAACCAAACTTGACAAGGGATGACGGAAAATCGTTCCAACAAATATCAACAATTTACCCTGTCGGACAAGAAAAAGAAGAAAACAATATAGATAGGGAAGTGGTCACTACCGAATAAGTCGGACTCTATTTCCCGACTGGTTTCTATTGCTAAAATAGGTGACGCAAGTGAAATGTCTATATGAGTAAGTGTTATGGGTAGTGAAATGGGTAGGGGAACCATTATTGAAGAGAGTGAGTCCTGATTGTGTGACGAACTTGTTGATTTTATTGCCTCTAGAATTGTTGTGTTTAGAGCCCCAACTGGTGTGCCAGCTGTTAAAATCTCCTGTGATCAGGTGCGGTAATTGTGAGTTATAGAAAATATCATGAAGGTTTTTAATACTAAATCATTTGCTAGGTGGAATGTATATAGAGCTCAGTAAGAACTTTTGTTTTGACGAGATGATAATGCTTAGTATGTCGAAGTTGTTTGTAGGAAAGTTGGTTGTCATGTGTTGTAACGAGTTGTGGATAAGTACATATATGTAGCTGTGGATAAGAGTTTTGTGGGTTTGTAGATGAGTGTAAGGTGTAATTGATGAGAGTAGGTATTATTTGGTCGTTTTTCAGATGGGTTTATTGTAAGGTGATTATTTGAGGTTTGTGTTTTTTAACAGTATTTCTAGTTCGTTATAATTATTTTTATAACCCTTAATATTCCACTGAATAACTTTTAAAGATGCTGTCGTTTTTAAAACTATGATATGAGTTAGTGTCTATTGCAGTTTTAGATTTTAGTAATATGTATGTATTGGGTTATAAGTGTTAGTTTATTTAACTGATATATGTATGTTGTTACTCTTCCATAAGAGAGTTATAGGTGTCGTCCGAATCACTTGGATTGTTGTTGGTCTTTCGAGATGATACTAGTTTGCTGACATTTGTTGTTTTAGCTTTTAGTTGTCTTCTTAAACGGCCAGATGTGTTTTTAGGAAATATGTTAACTTTGGTGTCCAGTTTGTTGTTGCTTTGGTCTTCACCTCGTTTGCTTGTCGTTGCAATTGAGTTGTTAATTGTTGGTGATATTTCATTGTCTGCTTTTTGAGATGAGTTTATTGTGATGCTTTGTTGGGATGTTATTTCGCTGTCTTCAGTTGCGCTGTATATGATTTGCGTTCTCCAAGCGTTGCTGTATGCTTTGTCAGGATGTCTCTCTTTATAGATTTGTGTTGCTTTTTTATTGTTAACTTTTTGAAGTGTTTTGATAGCTTGCACTTCTTTCTGCATTACGAAAATGGGACAGGATTTGTTGTATGCTGAGTGTGCAGTTTCTTTGTTGTTTGTTGTTATGCAGTTATTACATACTGGTTCTCTTAAACATAATTCATTTAGCTCTTGGTTAATATGAGCGAGAGCCCCACAATTTGGGCATGTCTTGTTGCTTTTGCAATATTTTGTCGGATGTCCAAAACGGTGGCAATTTTTGCAGCGCAGAGGCAGCGGTATATATGGTCGTAGGTAGGTTTTCTGGCAGCCGACGTAGATCGCTTCGGGTAAATCAAGAGCAGAGAATGTTAGAATTATGAGACCGGTCTCCACTAATGTGTCATTTTGTTTTTTGAGAATTTTTTTGACATCGGTAACGTTTTACGTTTTTAATTCGCTAAGAATCTCTTCTTCGCTTACTTCTCTTAGATCGTTATTGTATATAACACCTTTGGTGTAATTGAGAGAAATATTTTCTTTTACTTCCACTTTGATTGTAGGCGAAAGTGACGTGAGTTTAAAGAGTTTGAAAGCTTGAGCGTAAGTTTTTGTTTTTATGAGCAAGATGCCACTTCTTGTTTTCTCGGATATATCAATTTCACCGCACACACAGTCTATTACTCTTTTTATGAGAAAGGGAGAAACTCTGGAAAGAGTTTCTTCACTGTTCATTTTTGTCACAATAAGGTTTTTTGGTCCGGGTGTTTTGTTGTTTAGTTCTTTAGTATTGTCTATGTCGAAGCACTGATGAGGTGATTTTTGATTACCGCCTCTGGTGCCAGGTGGTTTGTTCATAGTGAAATTGTTTTTGTTTTTCTATTTTCGATAACTCTGTTTATTTGTCTACTAAGTGAAGGTTAGCGAAAGGTTACTATTCACTTTTCAATCCGAGTTGCAATTTTTTGCGAGGGTTTTGGTAAGCAGAAAGTCGACCGATTTATTTGGGTGTCGTTTTACTTCTGTCAAAACTATTAATCAGACATTTTTGTCATTTTTTTAATAATCATCCCCTTACTAAAGCATATAAACGAACAAGAAAAGATTAAGAAGATTGCTCTTCTTCTATCGTCGAGCTGGCACTTATGTATGTTACCATTTGTAATTACACTGCGTTACAAACTCCGCGTTACACACATCTGTCCTATGAACCAAATATACTTTTTCGGAGAGGGGAGAAAAAATAAAAATACACGTATATCGGCGATTTTCATGTACACGTCAGAATTTTTTTTTTTATGTATAAAGTATTTTTTCTATATATTCTTTATATACTTTTATACATAAAAAAAAAATTCTGACGTGTACATGAAAATCGCCGATACACGTGTATTTTTATTCTTTCTCCCCTTTCCGAAAAAGTATATTTGGTTCATAGGACAGAACTAAAGCTCGTTTTTGTAATGCAGTGTTATTGACGAAAACTTGTTTGAAAAGTTCACCTTTAATGATAAGTTCTGGTTAAGTATTAATACATTTAAGTGTTCGATATCGAAACAAAATTGCAGCTAATTTTTTTACATTTAATTTTTTATTTATACCCCAAAGTTCATTTTTACATGATTAACTTATGTAACCATAATGTACGAGTATGTATAAGAAAAATTAAAAATAAATGACGAAGGAATAAAAACGATTAGTACTTACGTCCCAAGTAATCCATGTAGATTATATTTTTCCTCTATAGATGTCTGTTTATTTAGCTCCTTGTTGTCCTTTTTAATCTTTTTACTAGAATCCTTTTTGCCAAATAGTGGCATCTTTTCAGCGCTCCTCCAGAGGAATTCAAAAATATTTTTATGAAGCGTAAAAAACTATTTTCACGCCGTTGTTTTTAAGCATTTACTATTTATTTACAAATAAACTTGGGCACATTTTCTTTAATTACTTTTTCAAATAGGAATACTAAGCATATTTCGTGGTATAACTAACGACAGCATTTACCGTTCGCATCTAAAGATCAATCGGCAACAATAGCTTCTTAAAATTTATTCTTGAAAATTTGTTTCTGGATTGTACGTATTCGTTATCGGTATCTGACGTATTAGTTTCTGAAAATAAACAAAGATGATCAAAGAATTTGTGTGAATTTAAGTTCGAAAATAAATCGAGCTTTATTTGTATTCATGTTTTAATAAGCATATGCATGTGCAAATGTGTGTGTAGCCGATTGTAAATAAAAACACAATAAGTAAAAAAAATACTATTTAAATAACTTTAGATACACAAATAATATAAAAGATAAAATGAATTTCGTAGCGACAATTGACAGAAGGGCTTAAACACATATGTATGTATGTATTGTACGAGTATAATTTTAAGCAATGTAGAAAATCTTGAGGTTCTTAAAACCGGCAACTGAATTTTTGAATTTATGTCAGTTTAGCGTTAAACTTGCTATGCTTGTTATTCTATAAATCTAAAAAAAACTGATAAGAGCGCAAGCTTATCTCCAACAGCATACTTTCAATAGAGATACAAAAATTTTACAAATGCCCTGTACTAGGGGATATTTGAAGGGCACTCATTATATTTTGCGTTATACGTTGTTACATACATACATATGTATATATAAAATAAATAAAATCGATCGAATTTTCAAGTGATTTGCGTTCACTTGACACAAATACATTCGTGTATAAAATTTGCATCTTTAAATATTCAAACTTGATGGCTTCGCAAATTTCTGCATTTGTACATAACAATAATCTTCTTTCGCCACTACAATCTGGCTTTCGACAGCTATGGTTAAAATACTGGACGACATTAGATCTAACTTTGACAATGATGACTTGACTCTTCTTTGCTTACTTGACTTTTCGAAGGCGTTTGACACAGTGGATAATAATTTACTGTGTCTTAAGCTGAAATATTACTTTGGCTTCAGTGATAATTCAGTTAAACTTATGGCCAGCTACCTTGAAGGCAGAACGCAGAAGGTCAAGTCAATAAATTCGATATCTCAGCCTAGATCTGTATATACTGGTGTACCGCAGGGATCTGTCCTTGGTCCGCTTTTATTTAGTCTTTTTGTCAATGATATTTTTTCTGTGTGTCAGTATGTGAATGTTCATGCATATGCTGATGATATACAATTGTACTTGTCCAGTCGTATTGGTTTAATTGAGGATTTATGTTTCAAAATAAATAGTGACTTGTCTGCTATATCGCTCTGGGCTAGTGAAAATGCTTTGTGTCTAAATGCGTCAAAGTCATACGTCTTGCCTATATGTAACAGTGTTTTATATGTAGATAATATTCCAAAGTTGTGGATAGGCGCTAGCTCCCTCAGTTTTACAGATAAGGTAAAAAATTTAGGTTTTATACTTAATTCAAAACTTTCGAGTACGGATCATATCAACAGGGTTGTGGGTAATGTTTATGCTATACTTCGCAAACTTACGGTCTCAGCTGCATTTACGCCTATTGAAACCCGGCGTAAATTGGTACTACAGTTAATTATGCCACTAATCACATACTCTGAGATAGTGTACATTAAGTTAGACTCAATATCTTCTCATAAAATCAATGTAGCATTCAATAATGCTACCCGTTATGTGTATGGGATCGATAGATATGATCACATTTCTGATTGGCGTACAAAGATCCTGGGTTGTAGCTTGGATAACTACCTGTCCGCAAGAAATTGCATATTTATGTACAAGCTCTCTATATGGAAGACGCCATCTTATCTGTTTGAAAAGCTGATACCAGTAAGGTCGCGGAGACACCACGGACTTATTGTTCCAAAGTTTAAGTACTTAACATCATCAAGGCTATTTTTCATTAACGCGGTTAGAATCTGGAATTCGATACCTCAAACCGTCAGGGCTGGACTAAGCAGATTCAACTACAAGACACAAATGTATGACTATTTTAAATCTGTCTGATTGCATTGAAGCGGGACATTAATCTAAAACTTAACTTTTTAACTATTCTATTTCTTCATTTTCTTCTCTTTCCTGTTTTTCATTCACATTAATCTTTCAGGTTTATTTAAAAAAAAAAAAATGTAATATATGTATATGTTAGATTTAAGTTATTAGCATTATATCTTCCACGTACACTACATGATAGTTGAAGTACTATTAAAAGACCTACATAAGTCTTACTTTGCACTACTATAACATAAATAAATAAATAAATAAAATATCCTTCCTGAACATGATTGATTTTCGGGCCTATACCTGTGCAAAAATATATATTCTTGCGATGGCAATTTTTTAGAATTTCACGATCCCGGTACTTTAGGGATCTCATTACTACCAGCACAACTCGAAAAAACTACATCAATGTTGTTTCAGAAGCTCTCGTTTCATATAACAACTAGGAAACAAATAATGCCCGAATTCTGTAACTTGGCATAATCTCAAGTAACAAAATGTGCTAGAGATTATTGCTTTTACTCGCTTTCACGTTTTTTTCTTTTGTTTTAATTTTAATATTTTGTGACCTGCTCATCATAAAGACTAGAGGCTTTATTTTGAAATTAATGCACGCCAACAGGCCTTAAATTGTGACTTTTGTCTCTATAAGAGACTGAGACAGCTTACTGAATTACGGGAGTAAGTTTTCAATATACTTTAACATTTTATAGGAATAAAATAAAAGACAATAGTTAAATTTGTACGCATTTAATAATGCTTTAGCATGCACGTATAAATATGATAAAAAAACACGCATAAAAAAATGCTCTTTGTCTTTTGAATCAATTTCAAACATTTTTTTACATATTATAAAGGGGTATTCATTCCACAATTTCCAATAAACCGCATAAATTTAGATATTACATTAAATAAAGCCCCATAAAAAATAGAAGAAAGTCCCAAAAATTATTAATAAACACGTTGCTCAGCAAGTCCGTTAGCTTCAGTGGTTTATTCAGAAGTATATAAAGTAATGTAATGTACATCAGAAAGAATGACAGTAGAATATAAGATAACATAAGAAGATACACGTTGCTTCGGTGATGCCATATTTACAACACTCCACCTCAACGTGGATGCTTCCTTCACAAAGTATAAAATAATATTTTACAACATATTCATTTGTTTTGTAAAGTTTACGTGCTTAGTTTTCGCCAAGTTTTTAGTAAAGATGTCTGCAGTCATTTGCTCCGTTGGACAGTAGGATAACAAAATTTTTCCCTCTTTTACAAGTTCCCGTATGTGGTGATATCGTACGTCAATGTGCCTTGTACGATTGTGGTACACGGAATTGGCTGCCAACTTCTGAGCACCCTGGTTATCGATGTGTAGTACGATGGGATCATCTCCCCAAAAACCTATATCTTTCAACAGTCGCTGTAAGTATACTGCCTCCTTGGCCGCATTAGACGCTGCAATGTATTCAGCCTCAGTGCTGCTTAAAGCTATTGTTGTTTGCTTTTTCGATTCCCAAGATATTGGGCAGTTTCCATATAAAAATACGAAACCGGTGTAGGATTTGCGATCGTAAGCGTCACTGCCCCAATCTGCGTCTACGTATCCTTCAACACGTTTACTACCTGTGTGGTAAGATAGTTTAAAGTCAATAGTACCTCGTAAAAATCTTAAAATATGCTTTGCTGCAGTCAGATGCTCGATATGTGGATTAGTATTCCTCTGACTCAGCTTTGAGACCGAATGCAAAATGTCCGGTCTAGTTGTTATGCCCAAGTGCATAAGTGCTCCTATTAGCGAATGATATTGCGTAACATTTGCTTTCTCGCAGTCTTTATCACACGCAACCTGATAGCCTGCTTCTAATTGCACCGTTGCACTCTTACAATCGTTCATGCCGTATAAACGTAATAAGTCTCGTATGTGTTGGCTTTGACTCAGCATAATGGAGCCAACTTCTCCAACACGTTCGATTTCATGTTGCAAAACGCCTTTGTCAACAATCTCAAATTGTTCGGAAATAAGTGTTTTTACCATTTGTAGTTTGGCTTTATCTTTACATGCAACAATCATGTCGTCTACATATACAGCAATTAGAATTAACTCACTATCTGAACGCATTTTATACAAGCATGGTTCGTCATCGCATGCCTCAAAACCAATATGTCGTAGAGCTCTATCAAGCTTACAATTCCACTGTCTACCAGATTGCTTTAGACCGTAAATAGCTTTTTGTAGCTTCAAAACTTTTCGCGGTTGTTTCTTGTCGATAAAATGTTCTGGTTGCTGCATATAAATTTCGTCTAGCAAGTCGCCGTTCAAATATGCAGTACTAACTTCTAGTTGGTGTACGTGCATTTTTTCTTCTACTGCTAACGCCAATAGCAATCGTATTGTAGCATATCGGACAACTGGTGAAACCGTTCACTGTAGTCGATGCCAAATCGTTGTTCGCAGCCCTTTGCAACAAGTCGCGCCTTATACCGTTCAATTTCCCCAAATTTGTTTCTTTTTACAGTAAATATCCATTTATTTTTTTATTACGTTCTTACCTGGTGGCAATTCAGCATATATCCAGGTTTTGTTCTTGGTTAACGCAGCGTATTCGACTTCCATGGCCTTTTTCCATTCGTCACGTTTGTCACCCGACAGTGCTTCATCGACATCTACAGGTACATTTTCGTTTGCAACAATATTAACTGCATTATACTGCTTCTTAGGCCGCCCGCGTTCGCCCGTACGCAACAATTTGGGTCTGCCTCTGCCATATCTCGCTACGCTATCGAAATTCTTCTTCTCATTGTTATTTGCAACCTCGGCGTCAGACTCGCATGGACTTTCTCCCCCTGCGCTGTCAGTATCTTGTTCCTCGTTACTTATTTTAGGCAACAAGTCTTTCTGCTCAATTTCTTCGCCGACATAAAAATGTAGCACATCTGGTTCGCTTTCCTTTTCATTATCGCCGTCAATACTTTTATTGTCAGGAATATTCTCATCGAAAAGTACGTCTCGTCGTACCACAACTTTGTTCTGCTCTTTATCGTACAATCGATATGCTTTGCATTCCAAAGAATATCCGACCATGACAAATTGCTTACCTTTCGCTGCAAACTTAGCATTTCGCGTTTTATCTAATGCTACTGCAATCGCACCAAATGTCTTCAAATGTGCAACTTCAGGCTTTCTGTTGAACCACATTTCATATGGCGTTTTATTTTTAAGTAAATTTGTTGGACACCTGTTTCTTAAATATGCAGCCGTGGATATGGCTTCTGCTTATAAATTCTGTTGAACCTTAGCATGCAACATCATACACCTTGCCATTTCAACCAGTGTTCGGTTGGCTCTTTCTGCAACCCCATTCTGTTGTGGTGTATATGGCACTGTTAATTCACGACGCACGCCATGCTGCCTTAAATATGCATCAAACTCAGAACTAACATATTCGCTTCCGTTGTCGCTTCTGAGCGCTTTGATTTTACAATTTGTTTGTCGCTCTACGAAAGCCTTGAACATCTTAAATTTATCAAGTACTTCGCTCTTTGCATTTAAGAAGTAAACGCAAATAAATCTCGATTTATCATCAATCAGTGTTAAAAAATAACGTGAACCGCCAATAGATTTGATATTTATAGGGCCGCAAATATCAGAGTGTATCAACTCCAATAAATTCTCTGATCTACGTTGCGAAGCTTTAGGAAATGGTAATACATGTATTTTACACAGCATACACGTATTGCAACATGTTCGTTTAGTGTCGGATTCGAACTTCAAACCGCGCACCATTTATTTCCGTCTTAGGTCATGAAGACTTTGAAAATTAAGGTGGCCATACCTGTTGTGCCAGGCATGTATGGTGCTAGCTGCGAACAAATTCTCTTCATGCAACTCCACTACATATAAATTTTGATTTTTGGTTGCTTTAAGAATAATTTCGCCTTGGCTGTTCTTTATCCAGCAATGTTCGCGTTCGAAGTTGACCGTCATATTATGTTCCATAGATTTGCTGATCGATATAAAGCAGTGTCGGCCAAAATGCATTTTTCCTATGCCCGGGGCATAGGCTAGCTGCTGCGACGTCAAACACGTATACTCACACGTACATATACTCTTCTGCCAGCTTCAGAAAAAACGAAAGAGCCAGTAAACTGCTCGTATATCTATGAATAGCTTGGTTCGGCAGCAGCGTATGGCGAAGCTAATTATTTTAGTTGCGTTTAGTTTAATTGTTTACACTGCCAGAAAATACCCCCTTGCGTAATTTATAAAAATGTTTAAAATTTAATGGGAGACAATTTTTTTTTTGTTGAAAATATGGAGGGAGAAGCCCATTGCCTCATTTGTAATAAAATGATTGCACATCTTACACGTTATGCATTATGTAGACATTATGAATCCTCCCACAATCAGTATGATTTAATTTTAGGTACCGAATGATCAAGTCTGCTTTTACAAAAAAAAGCAGAATATTATTTAAATTATTTCGATTATATTGATAATAATAACAAAAATAACAGTAAAAATAAAAAACAACATGAGTGTCCCAAAGAAAAAAATACGCTCCAAAAAGAAAAAGCCTCTTATATTGTATCGCTATCAATAGCAAAACAATGCCGTCCATTTACCGATGGGGTGTTCTTTAAAGAACTATTTCAAAATGTTTTAGAATGCTTTGGAGAAGAAGGAAAAACATTGTGTAGAGTTATTGCGACTATTCCACTTTCAAAACAAACTATTGCCCGTAGAACTGAAGATATTAGCTCATATATTCAAAATTGTACGCAAAAACGGCTGTCTGATTGCAAATTTTTTTCTTTGTGTTTGGATGAAAGCACGGATAGTAACAATTTGTGTCAACTGGTAATGTGTGTTAGAACCATAAATGCAAATTTTGAAATTTTCGAAGAAATTGTTTGTATTTTATCGTTGCACGGTAATGTCAAAGGCGAAACTTTATATGAAGCCGTAAATGAACATGTTTTTTCTATAGTTGATAAGAATAAATTGAGTTCAATTTGTACCGATGGGGCCAAAGTCATGGTTGGCAAAAAGCAAGGGCTTGTTGGTTATTTACTTAAAAATAATATAAAAATTCCCACCTTTCATTGTATAATACACCAACAAGCCCTTTTTGCGAAGGAACTTAATATGGTAGAGGCTATGGATATAGCCATAAAAATAATAAATAAAATAAAAGGAGGTCACCATGCCCTCAGCCATCGAAAATTCAAACAATTTTTAGACGAATTGCACGCCGAACATGGAGATCTACTTCTATATACCGAAGTTCGTTGGCTAAGCCAAGGCAAAAGTCTAAAAAGGGTCTTTGACCTGCGAAAAGAAATTGTATTGTTTTTGGAGCAATATTCTTCTTCCTCCTCACAAACTCTTCTCACCTCTTTGAAAAGTCCAGATTTTTTATTGGACTTAGCTTTTTTGTGCGACTTTACAGAACTTTTAAATAAATTAAACCTCTCGCTCCAAGGAAAAAATAAAAACATATTCGATTTGTTAATAGACCAATTTGGATACAAACTCAACATTTTAATAGAACAGGTTAAGAAAAATGATTCAACAAATATGCCATAAACAACAGCTATTATTCAGGAATTTTCCAATCAAAACAAATTAGAAACATATGCAGATATAGTTGACCGCGTTTTAAAAAATTATGAAAATAGATTCAAAGATTTTAATATCATTCGAAATGTAATAGAGCTTCATAATAATCCCTTATATTGCACCCTTCATAACCAAGACCCTGAGGTTCAAGAAGAATTACTAAAGATGCGGAGTGATTTATCATTGGCTATTAAATCAGGGATTAATTTTTGGAAGAAAATAGATGAAACAAAATATTATAACATAAAAACACAAATTTTTAAATTATATTCCATGTTTGGATCCACATATAGCTGTGAAGTTTCATTTTCAACACTTAAATTGGTCCAAAATAAGTATAGAAACAATCTTTCGGATCAACATATAGCTGACCTCATTCGAATTAAGGAGCATAATTCTGAGATAAATGTGGACAAAGTAATGGAAATCGCACTGATCAACATTTGTACAAATTGAACTTAAATCATTTTCATCAACATTATAAAAAAAAAATTGCTCATTATTTATTCAGTGTACTTTTCTGCCAACACAGTTTGCAGCAACGCTTTACGCACACAAGTGAAAGCTACATACTATTGCATTGGACAACACTGCTTTACGCACACAAGTGAAAGCTACATACTATTGCATTGGACAACACTGATATAAAGTTACCCTTTAACTGCGGTGAGTGTAAAACATTCTGCAAACGAACAGTACGATGTTTTGTTTTTAGCAACACTTCGCCCCTACCCTTCGCAGTAACTGCATAGTTGGCTGCTAACCATATTTTTTCTTTGTGTTCTTCGTAGCGAACGAACATACTTAAGTTATTGCACATGTGCGATGTTGCGCCGCTGTCAACATACCAACCCGATTCGTTGAATGTGTTTGGGCTGTCGTTCGCTGTCGTTTTCAAATTCATTGCAATTTCTGGATGCTTCTGTTTCGCTTTACAGACGTTTGCAAAGTGTCCTCTTTTTCCACATAAGAAACATTTTCCATTGAACTTTTTCTGCTTTTTATTGAAATTTTCGCGCGCTGCAAAAGCTTGTTGTCCATTGTCGACCACAGGTTCGTTTTGCCGCTTTCTCCTCTCCCCTTCCTCTATAATCTTCACTTTCAAAGCGCTAAATGTGGGTAAACTATCCCGCGTTTCCATCGCTTTGACGAAATTTTCAAAAGTTTTAGGTAAATTTGATAGAAGAATTATACTTAGCAATTCGCCTTGTATTTCGATTCCAATTTCGGAGAGTTCATCGGAGATTCTGGTAAACGAATTCAGGAACTCCGCTATGTTCTCGCCTTGAAGCATTCGCTTAGTCAAAAGCTGTTTGTAGAGAGTCACCTTCTGTACCGGTCCTTGTGGTTGGTGCACCTCTTTCAATTTCAGCCATGCCTCAGCAGATGTCTTGCAGTTCTACACATAATTTAGCTGATTTGGCTTTACACATAGTAAGATCGTGGCAAGAGCCTTCTCGTCGCTGATGCTTCACAAAGCCAGCTCATCCACAGTCGTGGGCTTTTCTCCAGTCACCGCTTTCCACAAACCGCCATGGATCAGCACACTTCGCATTTGTATTGTCCAAATATCATAGCTTGACTCATCAAGCTTTTCGATAGTATATAGCGACGACATAATTAAACTTCTTCAACTAAAAAATCATGGAAACTTCTGGTCCCATAACCTATTAATAAACACGTTGCTCAGCAAGTCCGTTAGCTTCAGTGGTTTATTCAGAAGTATATAAAGTAATGTAATGTACATACATCAGAAAGAATGACAGTAGAATATAAGATAACATAAGAAGATACACGTTGCTTCGGTGATGCCATATTTACTACAAAAATAATGCAGCAATATTAACAAAAACGAAACAATTTATTTCTTCAGTTTAACATACATATGTATGTCATTATATTTAAAACTAAAAATACCAGTTTGCTTTAAGTAGAAACTCGTACCTCTCTATATGTCTCTTTAACACTAAATAAAGTGTAAACTCTATAAAAGAAAATACGCTTAAGCTAAAAAAAAATTGTTTGAAAAACTTCATAAATTCAAATGCACATAATTCAAATTCGCATTAAAAAAAAAACTAATAAAAAAGACCTAAGTGTACAAAACAGAATTGTATATACCCTCGCGAAGTATTTTTGTAAGTGCGGTGGCACGGTAATTTTTCTAAATTTCATAAAAACCTTGTTTCCTTGTTTCAAATCGCTGATAGTATCAAACTTTACTCAATTTGTTTTAATCAATACTGAAAAACGAAGGTTTTTGCATATTTTAAAACTTCCGTTATGTGGAAGTTGTGCGTGGTTATGATCCGATTTTAAAAATCTTTGACGGTGATAACGGCGGTATCGAGGGAAATATGTTCACCAAATTTTGTGACGATACCTAACACCGTTATAAAGATACAAAAATTGTTTCATAAGTGGGCGTGGAAACGCCTACTTTTAAAAATTTGGTTAAAATAGTTTCTTTGTTTAAAATCGCTCCAAATATCAAATATCACTCAATTTGCTCTAATAGATACTAAAAAACCGAAGTTTTTGCATTTTTCAGAATTTTCAAGTTGTATTAACCATGGAACGACGGACGGACGGGCGGACAGGGCTAAATCGAATCCTCTTTTCATTACATGTCATTTTGGTATACATAAGTCTCTATCTATCTTGATTATTTTTGACATTTACAAACAACCATTATGCGAACAACTTTAATCTCTCTTATGTTGTTTATTTTATGCCCGCAGTGGGTAAAACGGCCTACCCTGGAAGACAAACCGCTTTTGGTCAGTCCAAGTCTATTTTGGATAGCAATGTATTTCTGCGCACGTTCAAGTTATAAACTGTTGCCTTCCTATTTGAATTCACTTTTCATTGCAGGCCCAAAACTATTCAGCTCTATCCTTAGCTTTTTCATAAATCAGCTACATTTTAATTTTTTTCTTTGACAAATCTTCTTGAAATATCCGGATTTTTCTGTATTATACCTAAACGTATCTCTCTTGGAAGTTTGTTAATTGTTTTATTCCTGGAACGGGCAAGTATATGTAAAAAAATTTAATTTAATTACTTTCATTTTAAATCCATCCGTCTATATTTTTCGCCTCAAAAAATAGTGAACAAATTCAATGAATCCGCCCGAAATAAGTGTTGCCGATAAGGGGAAACAAAGTTCGAAAGCGGAAAATGTTCGCCCGAAATATATGATAAGCGAACAGTGAAAATCGAACTATTTCGGGCAAAAAGAAACTCAAAATAAGGGTAATTACCTTTGTTCGCATAACGGTTGTTTGTAAATGTCAAAAATAATCAAGATAGATATAGACTTATGTGTACCAAAATGACCAGAATTAAAAGACCTGGATATTGTCTCAGTTTGGTGTCGTATGAATGCTGCAGACCATAATAAAGTGTTTTCATTTGTCCGTCTCCATGTCGCGCGGCCTTATCCCCACGTCTTACCATATTGACGGCACACGATTATTCACCATTAAAAACGTAACTGATCTAGGGGTTGGTTTGTGATTCGAAATTTTCATTTAATAGTCATCTCAATTACACAATTGCCAAGTCGTATTCAGAGCAAGCTTTCATCCGTCGATTTGAATCCGATTTCACTGATTCCAATACTCTTAAGCTTTTGTTTACGTCACTCGTATGCTCCAAGCTGGAATATGCTTCTTTTGTTTGGGCACCTTATTACGTATGCAATATTAATAGGATCGAGCGGGTTCAAAAAACTTTTATCCGCTTTGTTCTTCGATCTTTGAATTTTACCGATCCAATTCCTCCTTATAGTGCTAGGTGTGCGCTAATTAATCTAAAATCTCATAAAAATAGAAAAACCATTATTTCGCTCACTTTTGTCTTCGACAATATTACTGGTGTGATTTACTCACCCTACCTCCTCGAGCGTATTTGTTTTCACGTCCCTAAAACGAGCCTTCGTAATAGTGATTTCTTACACTGAGCGAGTTCGACTCTCTATGCTTCCAACGCTTCCATTATTAGAGCCCTGAATGAATTCAATAATCTACCAAATTCGTTAACCATAGATTTTTCTTTATCTGAGTCCGTTTTCAAATTAATGTTAAATGAAGTGATATTATAATCATCTATCATTAAATAACTTTGTATACCTATGTAGATTACTATAAAACCGAAATAAATAAAAACTAACTACTTTTTGCCGTTTATTATTTTTGGATGTTCCTTAATGTGTTATTTAGTTTATGCCCATTGTTTCATTTATCGTTTCTTCTTCTCCATATTTAATCATAAGATTAAATAGTTTTGCACACGCTTAAATCAGAGAAATGGGTGTAAAATTTTCTACTAAACCGAAATTAACTCCTCGATTTGGTATGGAAACAATTTTAATTTGAAAATAGATTGGGTTCGTTGGGTACCCAATTGTACCATTTTCTGTTCCGTTTGTTTCCCTCTCCCTTTTGATTCACCACGGCCAATACCTTTATGTTCAATTTTCTTTTTTCTATCCGCCCACCCCATCTGAACGATAAGTTTCGTTGAGTACCAAAATGTGTAATTTTCCGTTTTCTTTTCATCTCCCGCCCAAGGATATGAAGGGTGAAAATAATCAAGATAATCGAGTCAACTACCTGAACTTGCCAGAAGACTTGCACTAACTTCAAAGAACGGGTGAGGATGATTTGTATACCTTTTATGGAAATCATATATTGAGTTTTGTCCTATATTTGTAATACCAGATGGAAAAAAATATAAAGAAAAAGTATACCTCAATGATCAGGATGATGAGCTGAGTCCATTTAGCCACGTTCGTATGTCTGTCCGTTTGTGTAAACACAATATAGGTCCCTAATTTTGGATGAATTTCGGCAGTCATGTGTCGACTATGACTTATACATCCCCTGTTTTCGTTGGTGTGAACGTATAAAAACATTTTAGAAAAACGTGTTGATACAGTTTTATTCTGTTATTTTTTCTAATAACAATAAACTTAAAATACTAATTATTTAACATAAAATAACAAAGTAATGAAAGAAAAACTCAAAAATGCCATTGACAAAAGTCTACATACAGCTCGAACTTCATACTTAATGCAACATTTTCGGAAGCGATGGAAGAGCAAAAGTTTGGAGGAAAACTAAGGCTGCGCTTGACCCTAAGAACTTAGTATCAACTGTGAAGCACGGTGGCCGCAGCGTAATGGTTTGGGAAGCTGTTGCGGCGTCCTTATTGGAACATAATTTGAAACCTTCAGTGGATATTTTGGATTTCGGTTCCGTTGGATCTTCCAACAAGACTGGCTGCTTTATTTATTGAAGTGTAAAATTATCAAATAATTCAAATTCAATAGTAATTTGACTAAATTTATCATTTTCCCAGATCTATAAATTATTACAGTCAATAAGGAATCATTCAAGTATTTATTAGATCTGCTAACCTCTTCCATCAGCATAACTACAACTTAATTTCCGCCTGTTGGAAAGCTCAGTGCGTGCCTGCGATTTTTCGCTAAAGGTGGACACTATAAAGGTGTAGGTAACAGTTAATTGAGCTGGCGCAATCGTTTATTAGTAAGATTCTGTCAGACGTTGTCAAAATTAAGGACTTCATATTATGCCCGCAGTGGGTAAAACGGCCTACCCTGGAAGACAAACCGCTTTTGGTCTGTCCAAGTCTATTTTGGATAGCAATGTATTTCTGCGCACATTCAAGTTATAAACTGTTGCCTTCCTATTTGGATTCACTTTTCATTGCAGGCCCCAAACTATTCAGCTCTATCCTTAGCTTTTTATAAATCAGCTATATTTCATTTTTTTTTTGACAAATCTTCTTGAAATATCCGGATTTTTCTGTATTATACCTAAAAGTATCTCTCTTGGAAGTTTGGTTATTGTTTTATTCCTGGAACGGGCAAGTATATGTAAAAAAATTTAATTTAATTACTTTCATTTTAAATCCATCCGTCTATATTTTTCGCCTCCAAAAATAGTGAACAAATTCAATGAATCCGCCCGAAATAAGTGTTGCCGATAAGGGAAAACAAAGTTCGAAAGCGGAAAATGTTCGCCCGAAATATATGATAAGCGAACAGTGAAAATCGAACTATTTCGGGCAAAAAGAAACTCAAAATAAGGGTAATTACCTTTGTTCGCATAACGGTTGTTTGTAAATGTCAAAAATAATCAAGATAGATATAGACTTATGTGTACCAAAATGACCAGAATTAAAAGACCTGGATATTGTCTCAGTTTGGTGTCGTATGAATGCTGCAGACCATAATAAAGTGTTTTCATTTGTCCCTCTCCATGTCGCGCGGCCTTATCCCCACGTCTTACCATATTGACGGCACACGATTATTCACCCTTAAAAAGGTAACTGATCTAGGGGTGGTATGTAAACAATTTTAATTTGACAATAGATTGGGTTCGTTGGGTACCCAATTGAACCATTTTCTGTTCCGTTTGTTTCCCTCTCCCTTTGATTAACCTCGGCTAATACCTTTATGTTCAATTTTTTTTTTATCCGCTCTCCCCATCTGAACGATAAGTTTCGTTGAGTACCAAAATGTGTAATTTTCCGTTTTCATTTCATCTCCCGCCCAAGGATATGAAGGGTGAAAATAATCAAGATAGTCGAGTCAACTACCTGAACTTGCCAGAAGACTTGCTCTAACTTCGTAGAACGGGTGAGGATGATTTGTATACCTTTTATGGAATTCATATATTGAGTTTTGTCCTATATTTGTAATACCAGATGGAAAAAAATATTAAAAAAAAAGTATACCTCAATGATCACGATGATGAGCTGAGTCCATTTAGCTACGTTCGTATGTCTGTCCGTTTGTGTAAACACAATATAGGTCCCTAATTTTGGATGAATTTCGGCAGTCAAGTGTCGACTATGACATATACATCCCCTGTTTTCGTTGGTGAGAACGTATAAAAACATTTTAGAAAAATGTGTTGATACAGTTTTATTCTATTATTTTTTCTAATAACAATAAACTTAAAAAATTAATTATTTAACATAAAATAACAAAGTAATGAAAGAAAAACTCAAAAATGCCATTGACAAAAGTCAACATACAGCACGAACTTCATACTTAATGCGCTGTTGTGATAACGGTAAGGTACCGTTAGCTCATTTCTTTCGTTTCATTATGTTTACTTACTGGCAATTATTGAAATTAGTTGTGATTTGAACACTTAAATAGCTAAAATGGCTCCGCGAAAAGAAGTATAAGTTGATATAAGTAATCTTTATATATAGAACAGGGTGTGTGTATGTATGTAACGTATGAACTCCAAAACGGCTGGTCCGATTTCAGGGAATCTTCAGAATATTCAGGCGGGTGGCACTATGAAGTCTGATTTTTGATTTTCGGTCTGCGGGCGGAGGGGCGTGGCAAAATCCAGTTTTCATATTGCACCATGACATACATATGCAATGACATATACATATTTTTATTTTTTTATTTTATATTATTTTTTTTTGAAAGCCGTTGTCATGTTTTTCAAAACGAGATATCAAACTTTTAAATCGGTTATGTAGTTCCGAAGATATTTACAAAAAACCTACACATGTTAATAATGATCCAATATCAAAATTTTAAAACATTCGAAATGTTGCATTCAAAAATCCGAGTTTTCTCTTTATTTACAAAATATTCTATATAGGTATTAGAAAGATGAAGAAAAATTTATCTGCGAAAAATGTATCAAATAGGCGGCGCTGGAGTCGAGTTATTTATAAAAGTGGTGGTTCTGAACCGATTTTGATGGAATTCATGTTGAATTCTACTTGCATGATAAAAAAATAGGATTTCATTTTTTCCAAATATTTGCTTTGTAGCGCTGGAGTCGAGATATACAGAAAAATATACATCTTAACTGGGACGACGAAATATTTAACTTGGAAAATCTGCTATAACTATAAGAAAAGTATGAAGCTACGAAAACGAACGCGAAATTTAGGTGTCCGTTTCATTCTCAATATTAAATACGTGTACAACAGAGTTCAAAAAGTATTTCATATACGTCTAATAAATTTTGGGCGGGACGAAGTTCGCCAGGTCTTCTAGTATTTTTATAAAACATAAAAAAGAAAAAGAGCCATATTGTGCAATTTCAAAAATTCTAAACTTCAGTCGAGCAACAGTACAGACAATTGTAAAAAACTTCTAAAATAGTGGTTCTACCAAAAATAAGCCGCGCAGTGGCCGCCCCAGAAAGCTATCTCGTAGAGACGTAAGCTTGATTCCTAAAGAAGTGAATAAAAAATCCAAATATCCACTTATTTCAGAAAAAACCGGAAACTTCGTTTAGAATTCGGCAAAGCTCATAAAAAAAGAGATGGAGTTTTGGAAAATGGTTTTTTTCGGACGAGTCGAAGTTCAACATTTTCGGAAGCGATGGAAGAGCAAAAGTTTGGAGGAAAACTAACGCTGCGCTTGACCCTAAGAACTTAGTATCAACTGTGAAGCACGGTGGCCGCAGCGTAATGGTTTGGGAAGCTGTTGCGGCGTCCTTATTGGAACATATTGAAACCTTCAGTGGATATTTTGGATTTCGGTTCCGTTGGATCTTCCAACAAGACTGGCTGCTTTATTTATTGAAGTGTAAAATTATCAAATAATTCAAATTCAATAGTAATTTGACTAAATTTATCATTTTCCCAGATCTATAAATTATTACAGTCAATAAGGAATCATTCAAGTATTTATTAGATCTGCTAACCTCTTCCATCAGCATAACTACAACTTAATTTCCGCCTGTTGGAAAGCTCAGTGCGTGCCTGCGATTTTTCGCTAAAGGTGGACACTATAAAGGTGTAGGTAACAGTTAATTGAGCTGGCGCAATCGTTTATTAGTAAGATTCTGTCAGACGTTGTCAAAATTAAGGACTTCATATTATGCCCGCAGTGGGTAAAACGGCCTACCCTGGAAGACAAACCGCTTTTGGTCTGTCCAAGTCTATTTTGGATAGCAATGTATTTCTGCGCACATTCAAGTTATAAACTGTTGCCTTCCTATTTGGATTCACTTTTCATTGCAGGCCCAAAACTATTCAGCTCTATCCTTAGCTTTTTCATAAATCAGCTACATTTTCATTTTTTTCTTTGACAAATCTTCTTGAAATATCCGGATTTTTCTGTATTATACCTAAAAGTATCTCTCTTGGAAGTTTGTTAATTGTTTTATTCCTGGAACGGGCAAGTATATGTAAAAAAATTTAATTTAATTACTTTCATTTTAAATCCATCCGTCTATATTTTTCGCCTCAAAAAATAGTGAACAAATTCAATGAATCCGCCCGAAATAAGTGTTGCCGATAAGGGGAAACAAAGTTCGAAAGCGGAAAATGTTCGCCCGAAATATATGATAAGCGAACAGTGAAAATCGAACTATTTCGGGCAAAAAGAAACTCAAAATAAGGGTAATTACCTTTGTTCGCATAACGGTTGTTTGTAAATGTCAAAAATAATCAAGATAGATATAGACTTATGTGTACCAAAATGACCAGAATTAAAAGACCTGGATATTGTCTCAGTTTGGTGTCGTATGAATGCTGCAGACCATAATAAAATGTTTTCATTTGTCCGTCTCCATGTCGCGCGGCCTTATCCCCACGTCTTACCATATTGACGGCACACGATTATTCACCATTAAAAACGTAACTGATCTAGGGGTTGGTTTGTGATTCGAAATTTTCATTTAATAGTCATCTCAATTACACAATTGCCAAGTCGTATTCAGTGCAAGCTTTCATCCGTCGATTTGAATCCGATTTCACTGATTCCAATACTCTTAAGCTTTTGTTTACGTCACTCGTATGCTCCAAGCTGGAATATGCTTCATTTGTTTGGGCACCTTATTACGTATGCAATATTAATAGGATCGAGCGGGTTCAAAAAACTTTTATCCGCTTTGTTCTTCGATCTTTGAATTTTACCGATCCAATTCCTCCTTATAGTGCTAGGTGTGCGCTAATTAATCTAAAATCTCTTAAAAATAGAAAAACCATTATTTCGCTCACTTTTGTCTTCGACAATATTACTGGTGTGATTTACTCACCCTACCTCCTCGAGCGTATTTGTTTTCACGTCCCTAAAACGAGCCTTCGTGCAATGGGGTACAGTGGTGCTTCTGGGTATGCGGTTACAGTTGCACGGCTGTACTCAATCCCTACTCTGACGTCCACGTTCGTGCACCCTGAGCAACGTGAGCAACCCATGTGCGAGATACGGTAACCAACCCGTGTGGAGCCATGGGTCACGGCTAATAGAGAGGGAGCTTTAGTGGAGTCACTCCGACATATTCGGTTTAAGGGTCCACTGAAGTCCGCAGCGTCTGTTCACCAGGAGGTGCGGCTGCAAGCGGGTGTCTGTCTTGGAGCAAGCGGCTCGCTATATAAACAAACTTAAAATTTTTCACCCCCAGCAATGGGTTGTGCGCAGGGCTTGGAACCCGCCACGTAAAAAAACAACTTCCACTGAAAAGGAAAAAAAAGCCTCGGATGAGACCCCCCTTTTTTGATGACGACCACGGCAAACGTATTAAGGACAACGATTTGAGGGCATGCACCTGGAATGTCCGGACCCTTTATTGGGAAGGTGCCTCTGCCCGGCTGGTTGATGTCCTCAGCAGAGCGAAGGCTGACATCACCGCCATCCAAGAGATGCGATGGACGGGACAAGGGAAAAAATCGATAGGCCCTTGCGACATCTACTACAGCTGCCATGTAAAGGAGCGCAAATTTGGTGTCGGATTTGTGGTGGGAGAGAGACTGCGCCGTAAAGTACTGTCGTTCACTCCGGTGGACGAACGTCTCGCCACAATCCGCATCAAGGGGAGATTCTTCAACATTTCCCTGATTTGCGACCACGCCCCGACGGAAGAGAAGGACGATGGGACCAAAGATCGCTTCTACGATCTCCTTGGTCGCACGTATGAGCGGTGCCCCCACCACGATATAAAAATCGTGCTTGGCGATTTCAATGCCAAGGTGGGCAAGGAGGGCATCTTTGGTTCTAAAGTCGGAAAATTCAGTCTCCACAACGAAACGTCCGATAACGGAATGAGACTGATCGACTTCGCCGGGACCCGAAACATGGTAGTCTGTAGTACCAGGTTCCAGCATAAAAATATTCACCAAGCTACGTGGCTGTCTCCAGATGGTAAGACACGAAACCAAATCGACCACGTTGTGATAGACGGAAGGCATGCTTCCAGTGTCCTAAATGTGCGCACGATCCGAGGAGCCAACATCGACTCGGATCATTTTCTTGTGGCAGCTAAGATCCGCACGCGCCTCTGTGCAGCAAAAAGCGCACGCAAACGGACACAAGGAAAGCTCGACGTCGGAAAGCTGCAATCGCAACAGACAGCCACCCACTTCGCCACTCGACTTGCACTCCTGCTCTCTGAGAGCAATAATCAACAGCACGATATTTCCGAGCAGTGGAACCATATTTCTCGATGTCTACATACCGCCGCTGAAGAATCCATCGGATTTCTGCGAGCCCGAAAGAACAACTGGTATGACGAGGAATGCCGCGCCGCTACGGAACGTAAAGACGCTGCCTACAGGGCCACACTGCGATCGGGCGCAACGCGAGCTGTGCGGGAGCGTTATCGTGAGCTGAAGAAGGAAGCAAGACGCATTTTTCGTGAGAAAAAGAGAGAGGCCGAGTGCGTGAGTGCGAAGAGCTTGAGATGCTGGCCGACAGGAAAAGCGCCCGAAAAAGCGCCGAAAAAGTTCGACGGCTTACAGAAGGTTTTAAGACCGGGGCGAATTCCTGTAAGAATGAAAAGGGCGACCTGGTGACTGATGTCCACAGCATACTTAAATTATGGAGGGAGCACTTCTTCACACTGCTTAATGGAAGCAGCTGCAACAACGATGGAGAAGATGTTGAACCCGAATCCCCAATCAATGATGATGGACGTGATGTACCATCACCCGACCATGACGAAATTCGGAAAGCGATAGCACGGCTGAAGAACAACAAAGCCCCCGGGGCTGACGGGTTACCAGCTGAGTTATTTAAGTACGGCGGAGAGGAGCTGGTTAAGTGCAAGCACGAGCTCATCTCTAGAATATGGTCGGAAGAACGCATGCCTACTGATTGGAACTTAAGTGTGCTCTGCCCAATCCACAAAAAGGGTGATCCTGCAGTCTGTGCCAATTATCGCGGGATTAGCCTTCTTAACATCGCGTATAAGGTTCTGTCAAGTGTATTGTGCGAAAGACTTAAGCCCACCGTCAACGAACTGATTGGACCTTATCAGTGTGGCTTTAGACCTGGTAAATCCACCACCGACCAGATATTCACAATACGCCAGATCTTGGAAAAGACCCGAGAAAGAAGAATCGACACACACCATCTTTTTGTCGACTTCATAGCCGCCTTCGACAGCACGAAAAGAAGTTGCCTTTATGCCGCAATGTCTGAATTTGGTATCCCCGCAAAACTTATACGGCTATGTAAAATGACGTTGACCAACAGCACCAGCTCCGTCAGGATTGGGAAGGACCTCTCCGAGCCGTTTGATACCAAACGAGGTTTCAGACAAGGTGACTCTCTGTCGTGCGATTTCTTTAACCTGATGCTGGAGAAAATAATTCGAGCCGCATAACTAAATCGGTCAGGTACCATCTTTTATAAGAGTGTGCAACTGCTGGCGTACGCCGATGACATTGACATCATCGGCCTTAACAACCGCGCAGTTAGTTTTGCCTTCTCCAAACTGGATAGAGAAGCGAAGCGAATGGGTCTGGAGGTGAACGAGGGCAAGACGAAGTATCTCCTGTCATCAAATAGACAGTCGGCACATTCACGACTGGGATCACAAATCACTGTTGACAGTTATAACTTTGAAAAAGTTGAGAACTTCGTTTACTTAGGAACCAGCATTAACACCAATAACAGCGTCAGCCTTGAAATCCAACGGAGAATCTCTCTTGCCAACAAGTGCTACTTCGGACTGAGTAGGCAATTGCACAGTAAAGTCCTCTCTCGACGGACAAAAACCATACTCTATAAGTCTCTTATCATGCCCGTCCTATTGTATGGTGCAGAAGCATGGACGATGACAACATCAGATGAGAGGGCTCTTGGAGTGTTCGAGAGAAAGATTATTCGAAAGATTTATGGACCTTTGCGTCTTTGCGACGGCGAATACCGCGTTCGATGGAACGATGAGCTGTACGAGCTGTACAAAGACGTAGATATAGTGCAGCGGATTAAGAATCAGCGGCTCCGCTGGCTAGGTCACGTCGTTCGAATGGATGAAATAGCTCCAGCCCTGAAGGTTTTTGACGCGGTACCCGCGGGTGGTAGCAGAGGAAAAGGAAGACCTCCTCTGCGTTGGAAAGACCAAGTGGAAAAAGACTTGGCTATACTTGGGACTTCCAATTGGCGCCAGTTAGCACGAGATAGGGACAGCTGGCGTGCTTTGTTGACCTCGGCCAAAATCGCTTAGGCGGTTAATGCGCCAATTAAGTAAGTAAGTAAAACGAGCCTTCGTAATAGTGATTTCTTACACTGAGCGAGTTCGACTCTCTATGCTTCCAACGCTTCCATTATTAGAGCCCTGAATGAATTCAATAATGTACCAAATTCGTTAGCCATAGATTTTTCTTTATCTAAGTCCGTTTTCAAATTAATGTTAAATGAAGTGATATTATAATCATCTATCATTAAATAACTTTGTATACCTATGTAGATTACTATAAAACCGAAATAAATAAAAAATAACTACTTTTTGCCGTTTATTATTTTTGGATGTTCCTTAATGTGTTATTGTTTCATTTATCGTTTCTTCTTCTCCATATTTAATCATAAGATTAAATAGTTTTGCACACACTTAAATCAGAGAAATGGGTGTAAAATTTTCTACTAAACCCAAATTAACTCCTCGATTTGGTATGGAAACAATTTTAATTTGAAAATAGATTGGGTTCGTTGGGTACCCAATTGTAGCATTTCCTGTTCCGTTTGTTTCCCTCTCCCTTTTGATTCACCACGGCTAATACCTTTATGTACAATTTTCTTTTTTCTATCCGCCCACCCCATCTGAACGATAAGTTTCGTTGAGTACCAAAATGTGTAATTTTCCGTTTTCTTTTCATCTCCCGCCCAAGGATATGAAGGGTGAAAATAATCAAGACAATCGAGTCAACTACCTGAACTTGCCAGAAGACTTGTACTAACTTCAAAGAACGGGTGAGGATGATTTGTATACCTTTTATGGAAATCATATATTGAATTTTGTCCTATATTTGTAATACCAGATGGAAAAAAATATAAAGAAAAAGTATACCTCAATGATCAGGATGATGAGCTGAGTCCATTTAGCCACGTTCGTATGTCTGTCCGTTTGTGTAAACACAATATATGTAGGTCCCTAATTTTGGATGAATTTCGGCAGTCATGTGTCGACTATGACTTATACATCCCCTGTTTTCGTTGGTGTGAACGTATAAAAACATTTTGGAAAAACGTGTTGATACAGTTTTATTCTGTTATTTTTTCTAATAACAATAAACTTAAAATACTAATTATTTAACATAAAATAACAAAGTAATGAAAGAAAAACTCAAAAATGCCAAAGTCTACATACAGCTCGAACTTCATACTTAATGCAACATTTTCGGAAGCGATGGAAGAGCAAAAGTTTGGAGGAAAACTAAGGCTGCGCTTGACCCTAAGAACTTAGTATCAACTGTGAAGCACGGTGGCCGCAGCGTAATGGTTTGGGAAGCTGTTGCGGCGTCCTTATTGGAACATATTGAAACCTTCAGTGGATATTTTGGATTTCGGTTCCGTTGGATCTTCCAACAAGACTGGCTGCTTTATTTATTGAAGTGGAAAAGTATCAAATAATTCAAATTCAATAGTAATTTGACTAAATTTATCATTTTCGCAGATCTGTAAATTATTAGAGTCAATAAGGAATCATTCAAGTATTTATTAAATCTGCTAACCTCTTCCATCAGCATAACTACAACTTAATTTCCGCCTGTTGGAAAGCTCAGTGCGTGCCTGCGATTTTTCGCTAAAGGTGGATACTATAAAGGTGTAGGTGCAGTTAATTGAGCTGGCGCAATCGTTTATTAGTAAGATTCTGTCAGACGTTGTCAAAATTAAGGACTTCATATTATGCCCGCAGTGATTAAAATGGCCTACGCTTCAAGACAAACCGCTTTTGGTCAGTCCAAGTATATTTTGGATAGCAATGTATTTCTGCGCACATTCAAGTTATAAACTGTTGCCTTCCTATTTGGATTCACTTTTCATTGCAGGCCCCAAACTATTCAGCTCTATCCTTAGCTTTTTATAAATCAGCTATATTTCATTTTTTTTTCGACAAATCTTCTTGAAATATCCGGATTTTTCTGTATTATACCTAAAAGTATCTCTCTTGGAAGTTTGGTTATTGTTTTATTCCTGGAACGGGCAAGTATATGTAAAAAAATTTAATTTGATTACTTTCATTTTAAATCCATCCGTCTATATTTTTCGCCTCCAAAAATAGTGAACAAATTCAATGAATCCGCCCGAAATAAGTGTTGCCGATAAGGGAAAACAAAGTTCGAAAGCGGAAAATGTTCGCCCGAAATATATGATAAGCGAACAGTGAAAATCGAACTATTTCGGGCAAAAAGAAACTCAAAATAAGGGTAATTACCTTTGTTCGCATAACGGTTGTTTGTAAATGTCAAAAATAATCAAGATAGATATAGACTTATGTGTACCAAAATGACCAGAATTAAAAGACCTGGATATTGTCTCAGTTTGGTGTCGTATGAATGCTGCAGACCATAATAAAGTGTTTTCATTTGTCCGTCTCCATGTCGCGCGGCCTTATCCCCACGTCTTACCATATTGACGGCACACGATTATTCACCCTTAAAAAGGTAACTGATCTAGGGGTGGTATGTAAACAATTTTAATTTGACAATAGATTGGGTTCGTTGGGTACCCAATTGAACCATTTTCTGTTCCGTTTGTTTCCCTCTCCCTTTGATTAACCTCGGCTAATACCTTTATGTTCAATTTTTTTTTTATCCGCTCTCCCCATCTGAACGATAAGTTTCGTTGAGTACCAAAATGTGTAATTTTCCGTTTTCATTTCATCTCCCGCCCAAGGATATGAAGGGTGAAAATAATCAAGATAATCGAGTCAACTACCTGAACTTGCCAGAAGACTTGCACTAACTTCAAAGAACGGGTGAGGATGATTTGTATACCTTTTATGGAAATCATATATTGAGTTTTGTCCTATATTTGTAATACCAGATGGAAAAAAAGATAAAGAAAAAGTATACCTCAATGATCACGATGATGAGCTGAGTCCATTTAGCTACGTTCGTATGTCTGTCCGTTTGTGTAAACATAATATAGGTCCCTAATTTTGGATGAATTTCGGCAGTCAAGTGTCGACTATGACATATACATCCCCTGTTTTCGTTGGTGAGAACGTATAAAAACATTTTAGAAAAATGTGTTGATACAGTTTTATTGTATTATTTTTTCCAATAACAATAAACTTAAGAAATTAATTATTTAACATAAAATAACAAAGTAATGAAAGAAAAACTCAAAAATGCTGTTGACAAAAGTCAACATACAGCACGAACTTCATACTTAATGCGCTGTTGTGATAACGGTAAGGTACCGTTAGCTCATTTCTTTCGTTTCATTATGTTTACTTGCTGGCAATTATTGAAATTAGTTGTGATTTGAACACTTAAATAGCTAAAATGGCTCCGCGAAAAGATGTATATGTTGATATAAGTAATCTTTATATATAGAACAGGGTGTGTGTATGTATGTAACGTATGGACTTCAAAACGGCTGGTCCGATTTCAGGGAATCTTCAGAATATTCAGGCGGGTGGCACTATGAAGTCTGATTTTTGATTATCGGTCGGCGGGCGGAGGGGCGTGGCAAAATCCAGTTTTCATATTGCACCATGACATACATATGCAATGACATATACATATTTTTATTTTTTTATTTTACATTATTTTTTTTTGAAAGCCGTTGTCATGTTTTTCAAAACGAGATATCAAACTTTTAAATCGGTTATGTAGTTCCGAAGTTATTTACAAAAAACCTACACATGTTAATAATGATCCAATATCAAAATTTTAAAACATTCGAAATGTTGCATTCAAAAATCCGAGTTTTCTCTTTATTTACAAAATATTCTATATAGGTATTAGAAAGATGAAGAAAAATTTATCTGCGAAAAATGTATCAAATAGGCGGCGCTGGAGTCGAGTTATTTATAAAAGTGGTGGTTCTGAACCGATTTTGATGGAATTCATGTTGAATTCTACTTGCATGATAAAAAAAAAGGATTTCATTTTTTCCAAATATTTGCTTTGTAGCGCTGGAGTCGAGATATACAGAAAAATATACATCTTAACTGGGACGACGAAATATTTAACTTGGAAAATCTGCTATAACTATAAGAAAAGTATGAAGCTACGAAAACGAACGCGAAATTTAGGTGTCCGTTTCATTCTCAATATTAAATACGTGTACAACAGAGTTCAAAAAGTATTTCATATACTACTAATAAATTTTGGGCGGGACGAAGTTCGCCAGGTCTTCTAGTATTTTTATAAAACATAAAAAAGAAAAAGAGCCATATTGTGCAATTTCAAAAATTCTAAACTTCAGTCGAGCAACAGTACAGACAATTGTAAAAAACTTCTAAAATAGTGGTTCTACCAAAAATAAGCCGCGCAGTGGCCGCCCCAGAAAGCTATCTCGTAGAGACGTAAGCTTGATTCCTAAAGAAGTGAATAAAAAATCCAAATATCCACTTATTTCAGAAAAAACCGGAAACTTCGTTTAGAATTCGGCAAAGCTCATAAAAAAAGAGATGGAGTTTTGGAAAAAGGTTTTTTTCGGACGAGTCGAAGTTCAACAAAGCAAAAGTTTGGAGGAAAACTAACGCTGCGCTTGACCCTAAGAACTTAGTATCAACTGTGAAGCACGGTGGCCGCAGCGTAATGGTTTGGGAAGCTGTTGCGGCGTCCTTATTGGAACATAATTTGAAACCTTCAGTGGATATTTTGGATTTCGGTTCCGTTGGATCTTCCAACAAGACTGGCTGCTTTATTTATTGAAGTGTAAAATTATCAAATAATTCAAATTCAATAGTAATTTGACTAAATTTATCATTTTCCCAGATCTATAAATTATTACAGTCAATAAGGAATCATTCAAGTATTTATTAGATCTGCTAACCTATTCCATCAGCATAACTACAACTTAATTTCCGCCTGTTGGAAAGCTCAGTGCGTGCCTGCGATTTTTCGCTAAAGGTGGATACTATAAAGGTGTAGGTTAATTGAGCTGGCGCAATCGTTTATTAGTAAGATTCTGTCAGACGTTGTCAAAATTAAGGACTTCATATTATGCCCGCAGTGGGTAAAACGGCCTACCCTGGAAGACAAACCGCTTTTGGTCAGTCCAAGTCTATTTTGGATAGCAATGTATTTCTGCGCACATTCAAGTTATAAACTGTTGCCTTCCTATTTGGATTCACTTTTCATTGCAGGCCCCAAACTATTCAGCTCTATCCTTAGCTTTTTATAAATCAGCTACATTTTCATTTTTTTCTTTGACAAATCTTCTTGAAATATCCGGATTTTTCTGTATTATACCTAAAAGTATCTCTCTTGGAAGTTTGTTAATTGTTTTATTCCAGGAACGGGCAAGTATATGTAAAAAAATTTAATTTAATTACTTTCATTTTAAATCCATCCGTCTATATTTTTCGCCTCAAAAAATTGTGAACAAATTCAATGAATCCGCCCGAAATAAGTGTTGCCGATAAGGGGAAACAAAGTTCGAAAACGGAAAATGTTCGCCCGAAATATATGATAAGCGAACAGTGAAAATCGAACTATTTCGGGCAAAAAGAAACTCAAAATAAGGGTAATTACCTTTGTTCGCATAACGGTTGTTTGTAAATGTCAAAAATAATCAAGATAGATATAGACTTATGTATACCAAAATGACCAGAAGTAAAAGACCTGGATATTGTCTCAGTTTGGTGTCGTATGAATGCTGCAGACCATAATAAAGTGTTTTCATTTGTCCGTCTCCATGTGGCGCGGCCTTATCCCCACGTCTTACCATATTGACGGCACACGATTATAGTCATCTCAATTACACAATTGCCAAGTCGTATTCAGTGCAAGCTTTCATCCGTCGATTTGAATCCGATTTCACTGATTCCAATACTCTTAAGCTTTTGTTTACGTCACTCGTACGCTCCAAGCTGGAATATGCCTCTTTTGTTTGGGTACCTTATTACGTATGCAATATTAATAGGATCGATCGGGTTCAAAAAACTTTTATCCGCTTTATTCTTCGATCTTTGAATTTTACCGATCCAATTCCTCCTTATAGTGCTAGGTGTGCGCTAATTAATCTAATCGCTCACTTTTGTCTTTGACAATATTACTGGTGTGATTGATTCACCCTACCTCCTCGAGCGTATTTGTTTTCACGTCCCTAAAACGAGCCTTCGTAATAGTGATTTCTTACACTGAGCGAGTTCGACTCTCTATGCTTCCAACGCTTCCATTATTAGAGCCCTGAATGAATTCAATAATCTACCAAATTCGTTAGCCATAGATTTTTCTTTATCTGAGTCCGTTTTCAAATTAATGTTAAATGAAGTGATATTATAATCATCTATCATTAAATAACTTTGTATACCTATGTAGATTACTATAAAACCGAAATAAATAAAAAATAACTACTTTTTGCCGTTTATTATTTTTGGATGTTCCTTAATGTGTTATTTAGTTTATGCCCATTGTTTCATTTATCGTTTCTTCTTCTCCATATTTAATCATAAGATTAAATAGTTTTGCACAGACTTAAATCAAAGAAATGGGTGTAAAATTTTCTACTAAACCCAAATTAACTCCTCGATTTGGTATGGAAACAATTTTAATTTGTTTATGACAATAGATTGGGTTCGTTGGGTACCCAATTGTACCATTTTCTGTTCCGTTTGTTTCCCCTCTGCCTTTTGATTTACCACGGCTAATACCTTTATGTACAATTTTCTTTTTTCTATTCGCCCACCCCATCTAAACGATAAGTTTCGTTGAGTTCCAAAATGTGTAATTTTCCGTTTCCTTTTATCTCCCGCCCAAGGATATGAAGGGTGAAAATAATCAAGATAATCGAGTCAACTACCTGAACTTGCCAGAAGACTTGTACTAACTTCAAAGAACGGGTGAGGATGATTTGTATACCTTTTATGGAAATCATATATTCAGTTTTGTCCTATATTTGTAATACCAGATGGAAAAAAAGATAAAGAAAAAGTATACCTCAACGATCAGGATTATGAGCTGAGTCCATTTAGCTACGTTCGTATGTCTGTCCGTTTGTGTAAACACAATATAGGTCCCTAATTTTGGATGAATTTCGGCAGTCATGTGTCGACTATGACATATACATACATTCCCTGTTTTCGTTGGTGTGAACGTATAAAAACATTTTTGAAAAATTTGTTGATACAGTTTTATTCTGTTATTTTTTCTAATAACAATAAACTTAAAAATTTAATTATTTAACATAAAATAACAAAGTAATGAAAGAAAAACTCAAAAATGCCATTAACAAAAGTCTACATACAGCACGAACTTCATACTTAATGCGCTGTTGTGATAACGGTAAGGTACCGTTAGCTCATTTCTTTCGTTTCATTATGTTTAGTACTTGGCAATTATTATTATTGAAATTAGTTGTGATTTGAACACTTAAATAGCTAAAATGGCTCCGCGAAAAGAAGTATAAGTTATATAAGTAATCTTTATATATAAAACAGGGTGTGTGTATGTATGTAACGTATGGACTCCAAAACGGCTGGTCCGATTTCAGGGAATCTTCAGAATATTCAGGCGGGAGGCACTATGAAGTCTGATTTTTGATTTTCGGTCTACGGGCGGAGGGGCGTGGCGAAATCCAATTTTAAATTGCACCTTGACATACATATGCAATGACATATACATATTTTTATTTTTTTTAATTTTATTTTATTTTTTTTGAAAGCCGTTGTCATATTTTTCAAAACGAGATATCAAACTTTTAAATCGGTTATGTAGTACCGAAGATATTTACAAAAAACCTATGTTAATTCAAGTTTTCGGTTTATTTACAAAATATTCTATATAGGTATTAGAAAGATGAAGATAAATGTCTCTGCGAAAAATTTATCAAATAGGCGGCGCTGGAGTCGAGTTATTTATAAAAGTGGTGGTTCTGAACCGGTTTTGATGAAATTCATGTTGAATTCTACTTGCATGATAAAAAATAGGATGTCATTTTTTCCAAATATTTGCTTCGTAGCGCTGGAGTCGAGATATACAGAAAAATCTACATCTTAACTGGGACGACGAAATATTTAACTTGGAAAATCTGCTATAACTATAAGAAAAGTATGAAGCTACGAAAACGAACGCGAAATTTAGGTGTCCGTTTCATTCTCAATATTAAATACGTGTACAACAGAGTTCAAAAAGTATTTAATATACTACTAATAAATTTTAGGCGGGACGAAGTTCGCCAGGTCTTCTAGTATTTTTATAAAACATAAAAAAGAAAAAGAGCCATATTGTGCAATTTCAATAAACTTCAGTCGAGCAGCAGTACAGACAATTGTAAAAAACTTCTAAAATAGTGGTTCTACCAAAAATAAGCCGCGCAGTGGCCGCCCCAGAAAGCTATCTCGTAGAGACGTAAGCTTGATTCCTAAAGAAGTGAATAAAAAATCCAAATATCCACTTATTTCAGAAAAAACCGGAAACTTCGTTTAGAATTCGGCAAAGCTCATAAAAAAAGAGATGGAGTTTTGGAAAAAGGTTTTTTTCGGACGAGTCGAAGTTCAACATTTTCGGAAGCGATGGAAGAGCAAAAGTTTGGAGGAAAACTTACGCTGCGCTTGACCCTAAGAACTTAGTATCAACTGTGAAGCATGGTGGCCAGAGCGTAATGGTTTGGGAAGCTGTTGCGGCGTCTGAAGTTGGAAGATTATATTTTATTAAAGGCACATGGATCGTTACAAATCTAAGACGTTATTGGAATATAATTTGAAACCTTCAGTGGATATTTTGGATCTGTAGTTGTTGTAGCGGCTAGCTACACCCCACTGGGCTGGCGGGCTCCCTGAATCATTATCGTCAAGCTCAACTAACGAAAGGTCCAGGAAACGAGCCATTTCAACAGGGTCGGACCATAGGGACAGGGGTGTTAGTTGAGTTTGGCCGAGCATGTGAATAGGTGATTGGTGTCGTGCGGAGACTCTCCACAAGCTGGGCAAGTGTTGGGGGTGTCGGGGTTGATCCTGAATAGGTGGGAGTTTAACCTGCTACAATATCCAGATCTGAGTTGAGCCAGAGTGAGGCGGGTCTCAAGAGGCAGCTGGAGCTCCTCAGCTGCTATAGGTGGTGGTTGGACTCCCAGGACTGCACTCACAGGGCGGGTGTCGGTTTATTTGGACACCGACTCCCTGTGAATGTTGTCCAGAGCCTGTCGGTCGTCCTTGGGTCCAGCGGTAAGCGTCCGTATATCTGGACCTCGTCCGTCAGTTGTGAGAGATGTCCCCTGATGTGCCTGGGTGCCGGCTCCAGCGCGAGCTGGTCTCTATTGGGGTGCCTCGGACGGTGGCCCCTCAGTAGAAACTATTTTGTGAGCATCATATTGTGCTCCTGCACTGGAAGCACGTTATCCTCATGGTAGAGGTGATCCACAGGCGTCATCAGGAGACATCCTGTCACTGTCCTGAGTGCGGCGTTCTGACAGGTCTCCAGTCTTGACCAATGAGTCCTGCTAGTTTCAGGCGACCATATTGGCGCAGCATAATTTAGAACCGGCCGGCCAATCGTCTTGTATGTTGCCAACAACGTTTCTTTGTCTTTGCCCCAAGTGCTGCCGGCGAGCGACTTGAGGACTTTGTTGCGGCTCTGTACCTTGTTGACGATTGCGGTTGTATGCGCTGAGAAGGAGACCAGGCTGTCGAGGGAGACTCCCAGGATCTTAGGATGGTTAACCGTCGGAATGGGGGTCCCCTCGATGTGGATGTCGAGGGTGAGCCCGACCTCCTTCGTCCAAGATGTGAACAAGATCGCCGTGGACTTAGCAGGAGACAGCGTCAAATTCCGTCCCGCAAAGTAATGAGCAAGCTCTGCGAGGTAGCTGTCCACTTTAGAGCACAAGCCATCAATTCCATTGCCGGTAGCCATTATCGTAGCAGTCGTCGGCATACGAGACCAGTGTGACTCCCTCTGGCGCGGAAGGGAGTCGCGAGATGTTGAATAATAGGGAGGATAGGACGCCACCCTGTGGTACCCCCTTTTGACACTGACTCACGGTAGCACACCGACGCTTGACGACCACACAGGTACTTCGCGGTCCATCGCCTCAACGCCGCTGGGAGAGGTGAGGCCTCCACGTCCTTCAGCAGGATGGAGTGGCTGACTGTGTCGAAGGCCTTCGACAAGTCCAGAGCCACGAGGACGGTTCTCTCACAGGGGCGGTTGCCGTTGAGACCACGATTAACCTGAGTGTTTATAGCGTTAAGTGCCGTTGTAGTGCTATGCACTTTCCGGAAACCGTGTTGATGCTTCGCCGGGCTGAGGTAGTGATTGAAATTCGGGAGCAGCAGGGCCTCAAGTGTCTTAACCACTGGAGAAAGCAGGGAGATCGGCCGGTAGGACTCGCCTTGGCCGGCCGGTTTCCCTGGTTTCAGCAGTGGTATCACCCTACTCGTCTTCCAGATATCTGGAATGACCAGGTGCTTAAAGACAGATTGAGGACCTTGGTGAGATATGCTACTCCCGCGGTGCCCAATTTTTTCAGCATCAACATGCTTAACCCGTCTGGGCCAATGGATTTGGAGGCTTTCGCCTTCCCGATGGCTTCCTTCACCTCAGTGGTAGAGAGGACAATTGGTGCGCTCGGTGTTGACTTGCGCAGCCTTCTGGTGACTGACGAGGCGTGGTCTCCAAAGGAGATTTCTGTTCGATCATCACGCCTCGTCGGGTTGGACAGGGACCTCACGGTCGACCATAATTTGCCCACTCCGGCACCGAGGTTGCAGGACTTCAGGTGCTCCCTCTACTTGTTCCGCTTATGTACGTTAACCAGGCGTTGGATCTCCCCGTTTAGTTGCCCAATACGGGGATTAGCGGGGTCCGCTTGCCGAAGGTCGTCGCGTTCATCCGCCAGAGACCCCGCCTCACCCGGGAAGTCAGGACGGATCACAGGGATCCTACCTGCCGGAATGAAGCGGGCTGCAGCGGACTTCACCACCCTGCGGAACTCGCGCTCGCCAACGCGAACGTCAGTTGGAGTTGAAAGAGCACTCAAGGCGTCTTCAGTGAAATCCTCGAACCGCTCCCAGTCAGCTTTTTTGAAGTTGACATAGGTGTAGCGGTCCGAGGCAACATAGTTGGCAGGTCTGTCAATCGAGATGACTATGGGTAGGTGGTCTGATGCAAGCGATAGCATAGGTCGCCACGTTATGCTATTTATCAGACCCGCGCTAGCTATTGTTAGATCCGGCGAGCTGCTGCAACTACCCACAATCCTGGTGGGGGCTTCGTCGTTCATGGTGCAGAATGTCGAACCGTCTATCTGCTCTGCCAAAATATTTCCCCTACGATCGTTTGATAGGCTTGAGAACCAAAGATCGTGATGCGCGTTGAAGTCTGAAACTACCAAACGGTTTTCACCACTGAGGAGCGCACCTATGTCAGCGTGATATCCAGTGGGGCAGCAGGAGGCAGGGGGTATGTAGATATTAAATATTTCGAGCTCGACATCGCCTGACCGGACAGCAATTTCTTGACATTCTAAGGTGCTGTCCCTTGTCTACATCGATGAGACGATACTGCACGGAGTTGTGTAGAATGAAGGCTAGGCCTCCACCATTATCTCGCTCGCGATCTCTGCGAAGCACGTTGTAGCCGTCGCAGTTCAACCTTAACGAACCGACGTAGCTTCGTTTCTTGGACCGCAGCTATTAACAGCCCGTGCCGAGCCATGAAGGCAACCACCTCCGAGATCTTGCTCGAGAGTCCGTTGCAGTTGAACTGTAAGTCTCGTCTGTCTCGGTAAAGGTGTCGCGTTGAGGGGGGTGAGGGACTGGATCCGAGGGCCGGCCCGTCCCGGCTGCGCATCCCGCTGTGGTTGTGGGGGCCCAACGGTTGTTGTGGGCGGTGTCGTGAGCGGCACTTGCGGGGGGTTGTTGCGGCAGCAGGAAGCGGTAAAGCTCTCAGACCAGTCCCTTGTGGTGCGTAGGCCAGAGCACGCTCGGAAGTGGCACCAGCCCTGGCAGGCGTTACACCTGACCGAGCAGGCATTCCGGTGTACTCTGGCGCGGCATACACAACAGATGGTGGGGGCAACCAGTAGTTGCTGGTTAGCGCCACGTGTGGTGGAGCGAGGGGGGGTGGGGAGGTTTGGTATTGCTGTGAGCTCCGGGGAGCCGTGGAGGCAGAGGGGATGCGTTGAGGCACCGGCGCGGGGGGCGCAAGGGGGGATGCCGTGGAGGCTTGGGGCGCTTGAGTGCGCGAGCAACACTGACACACATAGGTTGTGGACCACTCCCTGGTTTTCTTAAGGCCTGAGCAGACCTTAAGATGGCACCATCCGTTGCACGAATTACACCTCACCGAACTGGAATTCGAATGGAGAAATAGGTTTCTGGGCCAGGGTTAGAATCGACGCCCGCCCTGGCCATAAGTATGAGTAGCAAACCTGCTGCTAGGTAATGCACCCAAGAGGAGATAAGATTGGGGGTGTCCGGCAGCCTAAGTGGGGTTAGGTCGCCGAAACAACAGTCCTTGGTCGGATGAAATCCGAGTCACTTCGGTAACGTAGAACCGACTGTCGTGGAAGTGGATATTTGGATATTTTGGATCTCGGTTCCGTTGGATCTTCCAACAAGATAACGATCCAAAACACACAGCGAGAATAGTTAAAGACTGGCTGCTTTATTATGCCCCAAGGCAATTAAACACCCCACCTTGATTTGAATATAATTGAACATGTCTAGGAAATTTTGGAGCGAAAAATTAGAAAAAACCAAATTTCTAGCGCTGCTTTTCTCAAAGAGCGCATAAAAGATGCTTGGAATACCATTACATCTGCAGAGTTGACGTATCTGATAGAATCGATGCCACGACGGCTTCAAGCAGTTATAGATGCCAAAGGGGGGACAACTAAATACTAAAATGCCCCAATATTTAGAATTAAGAAAATATTTCGTACTTAAAGAAGTTAATTTCGTACTGTATGTAGACTTTTGTCAATGAAATTTTTGAGTATTTCTTTCATTACTTTGTTATTTTATGTTAAATAATGGATTTTTTAAGTTTATTGTTATTAGAAAAAATAATAGAATAAAACTGTATCAACACATTTTTCTAAAATGTTTTTATACGTTCACACCAACGAAAACGGAGGGTGTATGTAGACTTTTGTCCCCCACTGCAGCTCTATTGTTCAGATTTTGCAGTTTTTAGCATAACTCCTCCATTTAAAAAAAAAAAGGATTGGAACTTGGCTAAAACTTATTATTAGCAATGGAAGTCATAAAGATCTGAGAAATATAACTTATAGCTTCCATTCAACCGATTGTTCAGATATTGAATTTCCCACCTTAATCCCCTCATTTGAGCAACTAAAGGCTTGCAATTTTCGTCAAATCTAAAAAAGAATTCTATCATGACGTAGTTTTTCAAAAAGTTTAGGTATACTTGAAATTTTGCAGATTCGTCGATAATTTTAGTTAATTTTACATACTTCCATTGTTATGAATAGGTATAATGAAGGCCTTTTTCCAATTATGTGATAATTCCCCTAAAGTTAGGGATTTGTTAAAAATAATTGATAAAGGTGGGGCAAACGCTAAAATAAACCAGTACATATATTCGCAATATTTTTCGTAGTATTTTTATAGAAGCATTGCTGATCAAAGAAAAATCGCGTGAATAAAAGTTTCAATCTTTATATAATAACTTAAAAAAAATTTTGAATTTGTAGTTCTTTAGCCTATTTAATTTTAGTACAATAATGAGCATGTGTGTAGTAAAATTTTGAATTTGTAGTTCTTTAGCCTATTTAATTTTAGTACAATAATGAGCATGTGTGTAGTAACCGTTGATTTTCGTGAAATTATTTGTTTAATGGTCTTGACCTGTTGCAAAACAGATTTAAATTTATGCACTATATCCATTAATAAACACTTCTTACATTTTTAATTACTTCAGTGAAAAATATTCACTTAGTTTCTTGTATTTTTTCTTTTTAATTATTACTTTCACGTCTCCGGATAAAGGAAAGCGTTCGTGATGGCAATCTCCAGAATTTCGAAATTTCGTAAGAATTTCGTGATTACGTCGGAATTGATAATCACTCTTATCGTGAGTTTCTTTTTTGCCCGAAATAGTTCGCTTTTCACTGTTCGCTTATCATAAATTTTGGTCGAAAATTTTCCGCTCTCGAACATTGTTTCCCCTTATCGGCAACACTTATTTCGGATGGAAATAGTCGGCGGATTTATTGAATTTGTTCACAATTTTTTGAGAGGCAAAAATATAAACTGATTTAAATTGAAAGTAATTAAATTAAAATTTTTTCCAGGAATAAAACATTTAACAAACTTCTGTAAACACCGTATCAGACTAAAATAAGTATTGCCCATTGTAATCTAGGTATAAGCACATATGTAAATGTATCGATAAATGGAAATAAAGCACAACTCTGGGGAAGCCATGAAAAGGCACTTCCGGAATAACTACAAGACGAGGAACAAGTAAAATTTTTATCTACGATAATCCATGTTAAATAAACAGATTTAAGCAGTTTATAACTTCAGATTTGGGGTACTAACCAGGAAGTATCACACAAAGGAAAAATTTTCGTAAATATGGCAAATCCTAGACAGGACTTAATTAATGTCCTTAGCGACGCTCATGTGGATTTGCCCAACACGTCCACATCGCGACAACTCCGCAATTTACTTCGGGCCGTTGTAAGTGGACCAGCGCCGGACCCTGACGAGGAAGATAATATGACTAAAAACGCTGCTGATCCTGTAAATGCCGATACTGCCGTTGTCGAAAATGCCGATTCTGCTGTTGCTGTGAACGCCGAAACTGCCGCTGCTGTAAACGTCGAAACCGCCGCTGCTGTCATAGGAAACGTCGACGAAGAGGTGATGGCCCTTCGTAAACGTTTGGAAATGTTGCAGTTGATGCAACAAATTAAGCAACTTGAAAATCGCAAAGCTGCCGAAGGTTACCATCGTTTGGACTTCGGCGAAATAGAACACGCGTTGCCAAAATTTAGTGGTGATGATGTAGCCTACCCCGTTCGTAATTTTTAACGCGACTTTGAGGAAATTATGGAGTCAACAGGCGCTGCTTGACGGGTACGGCCCGAGTGGTTTTGACCACCACAACGGCTCTTTGCTATGATGCGATAAAAATAGAGCTAACAAAAGAGTTCGACTTCGCTGTTACCAGGCAGGAGATATACAAAATGTTTGCACAGCGAAGGTGGAGAAAAAAGGAGGAGACACTCCATCGTTACGTTCTAAGCATGCAAGCAATCGCAAAGCGTGCAACCATCACAGAGGCAGAGGTTATCGATTTTGTAATCGATGGAATTGGAAATTCATTACCAAACGTGCATTTACTAAAGGGTGTTTTTTTTACAGGTTTGTTTTTCGAATAGAGATAAAACTGGCATTTTGTGGTCAAATCTGGCAACTCTAATGTCATTTATGTTCAGTTTGGTTTGCCATTTCATCATGAACAGGTTGACAAAAGAACAACGCTTGCAAATCGTGCAAATTTATTTCGAAAATAATGGTTCAGTTCGCGAAGTTTACCGTGAGCTCCGTCCATTTTATGGTCGACATAATCGTCCATCAGAGCAATTAATTCGGTTAACCATGGATCGTTTTCGCACTACGTTTACTCTATGTGATAATACGCATCCGCAGAGACGTCGAACAGTGCGCACCGAAGAAACAATTGCCGCTGTAGAGCAAAGTGTTGAAGAGGACCCGAATGAATCGATTCGCCACCGTGCACAGCAATTGGAGCTTTGTCCATCAACTTTATGGAAGATTTTGCGCAAAGATCTTGGCTTGCGACCTTACAAGATCCAGCTTGTGCAAGAATTAAAGCCGCGAGACCATGCAATGCGTCGTGATTTTGGTGTATGGGCCGAAAATGAGATTGATCTCGATGCTGATTTTCATCGCAAAATTTTGTTCAGTGATGAGGCTCATTTTTGGTTGAATGGCTACGTCAACAAGCAAAATTGCCGCATTTGGAGTGAAGAGAATCCACATGAGACCCTTGAAACGCCATTACATCCACAAAAACTGACTGTTTGGTGTGCTCTATGGGCTGGTGGAGTCATTGGGCCATACTTCTTCCGCAATAATGCTGGAGAGGCAGTTACCGTTAATGGAGACCGGTATAGAGTCATGATAACCGACTATTTTGTTCCCGAATTGGATGGCATGAATGTGGATGAGTTGTGGTTCCAACAAGACGGCGCTACATGCCACACAGCGCACGTCACAATCGATTTATTGAAGGAAACATTCGCTGAGCGCATAATTTCGCGGAATGGACCTGTCAATTGGCCACCAAGATCGTGTGATTTGACACCATTGGATTATTTTCTTTGGGGATATGTGAAGTCGCTCGTCTACACCAACAAACCAGAAACGTTAGGGGAATTGGAAGCCAACATTCGTGGCGTTATTGCCGACATACGGCCCCATATGCTCGAAAAAGTGGTTGAAAATTGGACCTGTAGAATTGGCTTTATTCGAGCCAGCCGCGGCGGCCACATGCCCGAAATCATATTTAAACACTAATGGCATAAAATTATCCTTCCAATAAAGCCAAATTGATGGACCTTAAAACGATTTTCTTGTGTTTTATTTCAATTCGAAGTTCTATACCCCTAAAAAAAACACCCGTTACTAACGACACGGAGTATCGATGAACTAAAAGCTCTCATTAGCCGCTACCAAAATAAAAATTTTGCGACTCCGACAACTGTGATGCAGAGGACTCAGCAAACCAATTAACAACAAAGCACCGACACTAAACCACAATGTTTTAACTGCTCCCAGTATGGGCACGTCAAGCCGAACTGCCCCTTTCCGCGTAGACCGGACGATGATGGCATTGATGAAGAGGTTGCAGTGTGTGACTCCTTGGCATGAATAAGTTTTAAGTAAATTGTAAATATCATCGAGGGCGATTTATTGTCAGGGTTGGCCGAGTTGTAAACACCATATCAGACTAAGATAAGTATTGCCCCGTGTAATCTAGGTATAAGCACATATGTAAATGTATCGATAAATGGAAATAAAGCACAACTCTGGGGAAGCCATGAAAAGGCACTTCCGGAATAACTACAAGACGAGGAACAAGTAAAATTTTTATCTACGATCATCCAAGTTAAATAAACAGATTTAAGCAGTTTATACTTCAATGAGAGATACTTTTAGGTATAACACAGGAAAAGCCGGATGTTGCAAGAAGATTTGTTAAAGAAAAAAATGAAAATGTAGCTGATTTATGAAAAAGCTAAGGATAGAGCTGAATAGTTTGGGGCCTGCAATGGAAAGTGAATCCAAATAGGAAGGCAACAGTTTATAACTTGAATGTGCGTAGAAATACATTGCTATCCAAAATAGACTTGGACTGACCAAAACCGGTTTGTCTACCAGGGTAGGCCGTTTTACACACTGCGGGCATAATATGAAGTCCTTAATTTTGACAACGTCTGACAGAATCTTACTAATAAACGATTGCGCCAGCTCAATTAACTGTTACCTACACCTTTATAGTATCCACCTTTAGCGAAAAATCGCAGGCACGCACTGAGCTTTCCAACAGGCGGAAATTAAGTTGTAGTTATTCTGATGGAAGAGGTTAGCAGATCTAATAAATATTTGAATGATTCCTTATTGACTGTAATAATTTGTAGACCTAAGAAAATAGATAGACAACAATACGCAGAACCAAAACAAAATGTTGCACAAAACTAAAATTTCCGACTTCTACCTGTATAAAGGAAACTCGAAGAGAATCGAAGAATAAACAAGTAAAGAAGTGGCTAAGTTCGATCGAACTTTATATACCCGCACGCTTTCAGCTAAATTTTTAAATTAACTAGGTACAATCTAACATGTGTGCCAAGTTTAGACGAAATCGATAAAGTAGTTCCAGACATATACATCTGATCTCATATAGTCGGATTTCTGCCTGCAATACAACACCACATACTAAACTCAAGATATTTCCCTTTAACATTTATTGAAATGTCCGATTTTCAGTGTTTTCGAAAATTACCGTTATATGACAGGTGGGCGTGGTTATGGTCAGATTTTGATAAATATCGCTTAAATAGGCATAGTATAATACGTATAGTATAATACGTATACCAAATTTGAAAAAAATTGGAAATCAATGGACAGCAATAAATACAGCACCAACACTAATTACTCAGAACGAAAACGATACTGAAGATGGCACAACGCCGAAACCGGTATGTCACAAAACCAAATTTGACAAGGGATGACGGAAAATCGTTCCAATATACTTCAATATACTTTTGTGAACAAGTACGCTCTGGTATAAAAATCAATTTAATAAACCAGCGAGGTGAAAGCCCGGCAGCTAGTGCTCCTTTTATTAAGTTATAGAATTTTACATTGTACAATTAATTATAATAAATAAATATCTTCGTCGACTAACACTCTTGGTAAACGGTCGTGTTTCGATAGCGGAACGACGGAAAATGCTTTTACCCTTACTGTGAGTTTCACCTGAAAAAAAGTGTTTTCATTCGCCCGGATTGAACACGCTATTGCGACTTTCGAACGAAATAAATTTCACATCGAAAATTCGAACATGGAAATTACAACTCTGAAATGTGTATAAATATCAAATAACCCAAATTCAATAGTAATTTTACTAAATTTACCAATTTCCCAGGTCTATAATATATTACAGTCATGAGAAATCATTCAAGTATTTATTTATTAGATGCGCTAAACTCTTCAACCAGCATAACAACAATTTAATATTCCGCCAGTTGGAAAGCTTAGTGCGCGCCTGCGATTTTTAGCTGAAGGTGAATACTATAAAGGTGTAGGTAACAGTTTTGAAATTGGGCTGGCGCAATCGTCTATTAGACAGATTCTGTCAGAAGTTGTCAAAATTAAGGACTTCATTTTATGCCCGCAGTGGGAAAAACGGTCTACGCTGGAAGACAAACACCTTTTGGTCAGTCCAAGTCTATTTTGGATAGCAATGTATTTCTGCGCACATTCAAGTTATAAACTGTTGCCTTCCGATTTGGATTCACTTTTCATTGCAGGCCCCAAACTATTCAGCTCTATCCTTAGCTTTTTCATAAATCACTACATTTTAATTTTTTTCTTTGACAAATCTTGCAATATCCGGCTTTTCCTGTATTATACCTAAAAGTATCTCTCTTTGAAGTTTGTTAATTGTTTTATTCCGGAATAGGCAAGTATATGTAAAAAATTTTAATTTAATTACTTTCATTTTAAATCCATCCGTCTATATTTTTCGCCTCAAAAAAAGTGAACAAATTCAATGAATCCGCCAACTATGTCTGCCCGAAATAAGTGTTGCCGATAAGGGGAAAAAAAGTTCGAAAGCGGAAAATGTTCGCCCAAAATATATGATAAGCAAACAGTGAAAATCGAACTATTTCGAGCAAAAAGAAACTCAAAATAAGGGTAATTACCTTTGTTCGCATAACGGTTGTTTGTAAATGTCAAAAATAATCAAGATAGATATAGACTTATGTATACCAAAATTACCAGAATTAAAAGACCTGGATATTGTCTCAGTTTGGTGTCGTATGAATGCTGCAGACCATAATAAAGTGTTTTCATTTGTCCGTCTCCATGTCGCGCGGCCTTATCCTCACGTCTTACCATATTGACGGCACACGATTATTCAACCTTAAAAAGGTAGCTGATCTAGGGTTTGCTTTTTGACTCGAAATTTTCATTTGATAGTCATCTCAATTACACAATTGCCAAGTCGTATTCAGTGCAAGCTTTCATCCGTCGATTTGAACCCGATTTCACTGATTCCAATACTCTTAAGCTTTTGTTTACGTCACTCGTACGCTCCAAGCTGGAATATGCTTCTTTTGTTTGGGTACCTTATTACGTATGCAATATTAATAGGATCGAGCGGGTTCAAAAAACTTTTATCCGCTTTGTTCTTCGATCATTGAATTTTACCAATCCAATTCCTCCTTATAGTGCTAGGTGTGCGCTAATTAATCTAAAATCTCTTAAAAATAGAAAAACCATTATTTCGCTCACTTTTGTCTTCGACAATATTACTGGTGTGATTGATTCACCCTACCTCCTCGAGCGCATTTGTTTTCACGTCCCTAAAACGAGCCTTCGTAATAGTGATTTTTTACACTGAGCGAGTTCGACTCTCTATTACTACGTTTATACGGGAGCATAATACGGTTTCATCGAATACACATTACTTCGAAACGCATGTATAAACTGATTTTAAATACGCCTTGAAATGCTTCAGTGAGTCACTCAAACTCACTTTGAAATCGGTACTTTATTTCTCGCTTCGGTTAGAAGGAGCATATAAACGACTACACTTATCGATTTGAAATTCAAATCAGCTGTTAAGCTTACAATACGGTTTGGCGGGGCACGCTTTAAAGTCGAATGTATGTATAAACAGAAACAAATAAAGTGTATTAGGTCGATACGATCTCGGAGTTTGCTTCGTATAAACAAGGTATGTATATGCTTCAACGTTTCCATTATTAGAGCCCTGAATGAATTCAATAATCTACCAAATTCGTTAGCCATAGATTTTTCTTTATCTAAGTCCGTTTTCAAATTAATGTTAAATGAAGTGATATTATAATCATCTATCCTTAAGTTGTCTGTAAATAACTTTGTATACATATGTAGATTACTGTAAAACCGAAATAAATAAAAAATAACTACTTTTTGCCGTTTATTATTTTTGGACGTTTCTTAATGTGTTATTTAGTTTATGCCCATTGTTTCATTTATCGTTTCTTCTTTTCCATATTTAATCATAAGATTAAGTAGTTTTGCACAGACTTAAATCAAAGAAATGGGTGTAAAATTTTCTACCAAACCCAAATCAACTCCTCGATTTAGTATGGGAACAATTTTAATTTGTTAATGACAATAGATTGGGTTCGTTGGGTACCCGATTGTACCATTTTCTGTTCCGGTTGTTTCCCTCTCCCTTTGATTCACCTCGGCTAATACCTTTATGTACAATTTTCTTTTTTCTATCCGCCCACCCCATCTGAATGATAAGTTTCGTTGAGTACCAAATGTGTAATTTTCCGTTTTCTTTTCATCTCCCGCCCAAGGATATAAAGTCTGAAAATAATCAAGACAATCAAGTCAACTCCCTGAACTTGCCAGAAGACTTGTACTAACTTCAAAGAACGGGTGAGGACGATTTGTATACCTTTTATGGAAATCATATATTGAGTTTTGTCCTATATTTGTAATACCAGATGGAAAAAAAGATAAAGAAAAAGTATACCTCAATGATCAGGATGATGAGCTGAGTCCATTTAGCCACGTTCGTATGTCTGTCCGTTTGTGTAAACACAATATAGGTCCCTAATTTTAGATGAATTTCGGCAGTCATGTGTCGACTATGACATATACATACATCCCTTGTTTTCGTTGGTGTGAACGTATAAAAACATTTTACAAAAATGTGTTGATACAGTTTTATTATATTATTTTCTCTAATAACAATAAACTTAAAAAATTAATTATTTAACATAAAAAAAAACAAAGTAATGAAAGAAAAACTCAAAAATGCCATTGACAAAAGTCAACATACAGCACGAACTTCATACTTAATGCGCTGTTGTGATAACGGTAGGGTACCGTTAGCTCATTTCTTTCGTTTCATTATGTTTAATGCCTGGCAATTATTGAAATTAGTTGGGATTTGAACACTTTAATAGCTAAAATGGCTCCGCGAAAAGAAGTATAAGTTGATATAAGTAATCTTTATATATAAAACAGGGTGTGTGTATGTATGTAACGTATGGACTCCAAAACGGCTGGTCCGATTTCAGGGAATCTTCAGAATATTCAGGCGGGTGGCACTATGAAGTCTGATTTTTGATTTTCGGTCTGCGGGCGGAGAGGGGTGCAAAATCCAATTTTCATATTGCACCATGACATATGTACATATGCAATGACATATACATATTTTTATTTTTTATATTTTATTTTATTTTTTTTTTTTGAAAGCCGTTGTCATGTTTTTCAAAACGAGATATCAAACTTTTAAATCGGTTATATAGTTCCGAAGATATTTAAAAAAAACCTATGTTAATAATGATCCAATATCAAAATTTTAAAACTTTCGAAATGTTGCATTCAAAAATCCAAGTTTTCGGTTTATTTACAAAATATTCTATATAGGTATTATTAAGAGGAAGAGGAATGTCTCTGCGAAAAATTTATCAAATAGGCAGCGCTGGAGTCGAGTTATTTATAAAAGTGGTGGTTCTGAACCGATTTTGATGGAATTCATGTTGTATTCTACTTGCATGATAAAAAATAGGATTTCATTTTCTCCAATTATTTGCTTCGTAGCGCTGGAGTCGAGATTTACAGAAAAATATACATCTTAACTGGCACGACGAAATATTTAACTTGGAAAATCTGCTATAACTATAAGAAAAGTAGGAAGCTACGAAAACGAACGCGAAATTTAGGTGTCCGTTTCATTCTCAACATTAAATACATGTACAACAGAGTTCAAAAAGTATTTTTTTATTATTTATTATACAATCTGTAGCTTATAATTAAAATTATAAGCTAAGAACTTAAGAGCTATGGCTACTTGGGCCTTAAGCAAAATTCGAAGTTAATATGTATACATATGTGTTTATGTATAAGCTTATGTATAGCGTATAGTGATGTATAGCTATGTATTTATATTGAGAAGTATAGACGTGAGGTTCTTAAAAAATTTGTAATTAAAAATATATTCTGTATTGAAGGGTTGTTTAATGGGTTTGAAGTTTGAAAGAATTGTGTTCTAAGAGAATTAAAGTATTCGCAGTGGAAAAGTATATGGTTTATTGAAAGAGGAAGGTTATTTTGGCAGTATGTGCATACGTTAGGTGAATTTCGGTCAATTAAGTTTTGATGAGTTAATCTTGTGTGGCCAAGTCTTAATCTTATGTATTTTGTGAGGTCCCAGTCGCGTTAGGGTTGGGTGTGAATGAATGTTGGGGAATTGAGCTATATTTGTTTTATTAGGATTGTGGGTTTTGTACCAGTCGGATGTTCTGTTCCATATCTGCCGTGCTGTTTCCTGTGTAAGCTTTGATTTGAGGAATTTGTTAATATCCTTCTGACTTAAGTTGAAGATTGTATGAACTGGTGATCGCGTGGCTAGTTTAGCGGTCTGATCTGCGTATTCGTTTCCGGGAATATTTGTATGGCTTGGTATCCAAACTAATATTATTTTAGGATGCAGGCCCATTAGTATTTTTTTAATTAAATTCGGGTAGTAATCTTTGTTATCTATGTTGCCTATGGCGTTCAAAGACGAGAGCAGATAGCGTATTGACCTCTACGGTGCTTCACTAGGTTTATGGCTGATAAAATGGCAATGATTTCGGCTGTAAAGACTGTTGTCAATTTTGGACAATTTGCTATGAGTTACGTGGAGGTGTCGGTGGTGACACTTAGCCCTACATTATTGTTTAGTTTTGATCCGTCGGTATATAAGGTCTATAAGGTGATTTCTGTTTTCGAGTTGATAGAAAGATTTTCTGAAAATTTCCGCAGAGGTTGTTTCTTTGTTTAGCTTACTGAGGCTCAAATTAATTGTGGTTAATTTAAAATGCCATGGGGGGTATTTGCTTTTGATTTGTTTAATGGGTTTGAAGGGTATATCGTATTTTCTGCAGGTTGCTATTATGGTTGTTATTGTCGAGTTGGATTTTATTGCTTTTTTCATTTTAGGTTTGTTAAGGATGCTGTACAAGGGTGAGTTATAGGAGTTAATTAAGTTTTTAAATAGTTTACTCGTTATTAAGGTTTTTCTTTCTATGATTTGAGCTATACCAGCCTCGAAGAGCATATTGTTTATTGGGGTAGTTCGATATGCTCCAAGAGCTGTCCCAATTGCAGCGTTTAATAACGTGTTTATTTTAGTAAGTTGAGACGCGGGCGCAGTTCCATAAAGAAAAATACCAAAGTCTATTTTGGTTACCATTATAGATTTTACAATAGACACTAGTGTTGGCGTGTCGCAGTTAAATTTTAAATTTGCAAGACACTTTATTATATTTAGTCTTTCTGTTAGTGATCGTTGCAGATGTGAAATGTGTGAGTTCCATTTCAATGAGTTGTTAATGATTACGCCAAGTAGTCTCAACTCGCTCACAGTCGTAACTTGTATATTATTGCAGCTAACTGTGCAGGTGCAGTCGTGTTTTCGACAAATGTGTAGGTGTTTACTTTTGTCTATTGAGATGGTTGCTCCAGAATAATCGCACCATTCTTGTATTTCAAGGAAAAGGTCATTTAAATTTATGTTTAGGTTTTTGCTTTTGCTATGCTGCAGAACTATATGGAAGTCGTCTGCGTATGCGCAGAAGCTAAGTTCCTTGTGTAAGCTTATTATTTCAGTTAGTTTGTTGTAAGAGATAAGAAAAAGTAAAACGGATATAGGTGAGCATTGCGGTATGCCGTTGTGTAGTGGTTTGATATCAGAGAAATGTTTTCCTACTCTAACTAGTATTTTTCTATTGGTCATAAAGTTAAGAATATATTTTTTCATTTTCGGGCCAACTTTCCATTTGTCTAACTGTTCAATCACTGAATGTATTCCTATTTTATCAAAGGCTTTTGCGAAGTCCAACGAAATTATGGAGGCATGTTTTTTCTTAGAGAGAGAGTCGGTGATCAGATATTCTACGAACAGCAGAGCATCAGTTATCGACTTCCCTTTTTTGAAGCCTACTTGGTTGTCATGTATGAGCTTGTTGTTGTTAACAAACCACCACAACCCATTGGCTATAATTTTGTCCATCACCTTTGCTATACATGAGTTTAGTAATATGGGGCGGTATGATCCAATTAAAGTTTTGTTGGATTTTGGTTTCAAGATTGGGACAATAATGGAATTTTTCAGTGCTTGGGGGATATACGTGTATAAAATGTTGTTATATAAATTCAGTAGTCTTGTTGTTAATTGAAAAGGCAGATTACGTAGCATTGGGTATGATATTCGGTCTAGTCCAGGTGTGTGTCCTTTTAGACTATTTAAGGCTGTCATAAGTTCGGTTAACGTAATTTTGTCTTCTAACATTTGTGCGCTGTTGCATGTTGTATTATCTGTTATTCTAATTCTAAGTTTGTGACTCTTGAAGCTAGCTGTGAAGTTGTCGTCTGAGGATTCTTTGGACCACGTGCGTCCAAACTCGTTCGCTATGTCTTTATAGTGAGTAAGTGATGAGTTGGTGTCATCTGCTGCCGTTATGCAATGTATGCTGGGCGTGGGCTTGTGTCCTGTGAAGTGTCTAATTTGGGACCAGATTTTTTGAACAGGAGTGGAGGGATTGATTTCTGTCGTAAAGTTAAAAGTGGCAGTCTGTTTAGCTTTTTTTATTTCCCTTTTAAATATAGCACTAGTTCTTCTGAATTTTAAGATATTTTGCTCATTAATATTCCGCTTTAAAATTTGCCAACATTTGTTTTTTTCTTGCTTTAGTTCTTGCAGTTTTTTATTCCACCAGGGGACGTTCCTTGGTTTTTTAGTGGGGTTATTTTGTGGCATTGTTAAGTTAGCACTTTGGAGTATAATTTTTTTAATATTTGCATATTCTTTATTTATATTTGTTGAGTTGGGCGTGTTTTTGTTGTTTGTTATTGTCTTGTTTCTGTAAAGCTCCCAGTTAGCAAGTTTTGTGATAAATTTTGGTTTCATTAGTCTGTCGTTATGGAGTTGGGGTGGAAATATGGTTATAGTTATAGGTAGGTGGTCGCTGCCATGTAAGTCGTCAGCAATGCCCCAGTTAGAAGCTATTGCTATGTCTGGACTAGCGAAAGATATATCGATGTGAGTAAATGTGTTTCGTGTTGAAAAGTGTGTGGGAGACCCATCATTTAAAATAATGCTATTTTCTTGATTTATAAAGTTCGCTAAGACATTACCCCTTCGGTTGTTGCTTTTTGAGCCCCACATGTTGTGCCAAGAGTTAAAATCACCGGTAATTAAGTATGGTTGATTTTGATTAAGTAGAACATTCTCCAAGTTGGTTTTGTTAAAGCTTTGACTGGGAGATATGTATACTGTGTGTATTTCTATCGCTATTGCGTCGAAGTCGTTATTAAGTGTAATTTGTTTGTGTTGTACTGATATGTGTATAAGTAGGGTAGCCCCTCCGTAGTTGTTATATCCGTTAATTGAATATAGTTTATAATTTATTGGGATGAGGATTTGTTCGTTATGTTTTATATGAGTTTCCTGTAAGGATATCACTTTTGGATTATGCTGTTTAATAAGTGTTAGTAATTCGTTATAATTATTTACGTAGCCTCTTATGTTCCACTGTAATATCATAATTGTCATCTTTGAAACTTAATAAGTATGTGTGTTTAATTTATATCTGTGTTTTGTGTATCTTCTAGGTTAGATTTAGTCTTCTGATTGCTCTTCGCTTCCAGCTATGATGTTGGTGTTGTTTGTTAATGGTCTTTTGTTTGTAGGTTGTGGATTGTTGCCTTTGTTGTTGTGTAATCTTTTGAGTTGTGCTTGTATACGTTTTGAAGTTTTAACTGGGAGAATTTTTGTTGTAGCTTTTAGCGCGTTTCTTGATGTTGTTGCCATTGTCTGCGTTTCGGAGTCGGACTCGCTAGGCAGATCGGAATAGTTTACTGGTTGACTTCTTGTTGTAATTGGTTTGGGTAGGAGTAGTGCTGGTGTTACTGTGTGGTTTACTGCTGGGTTGTGTGATGTGTTACTGCTGTTGTCTGCTGATGCGTTGATTTGCGGGTTATTTGTTTGTGGTTTGTTTCGTACTATTGTTGAGTATTGTTGATTTTCATGTTGGTGTGTTTCGTTGTAAATAGCTACAGCAGTTTTGTGATCTGTTTTACGCGTAGTCTTGATTGCTTGTATTTCTTTTTGTTTAAGAAAGATGGGACATTTTTTGTCTGTAGCAGAATGGTCAGTGGGTTGTTGTAGTTGTCTGATGCAGTTAATGCAGGCTTCGTGGCTCTCGCATTTTTCTTCGATTCCGTCGTTCAGGTGGTAGTTGTTGGCACACTTTGGGCAAATTTTTTCGCCTTTGCTGTATGGCCAAATCGTAGGCAGTTATTACATTTGAGAGGCAACGGAATATAGGGTCGGACGTTTATTTTCTCATAGCCTATTCGTATTTCTGTCGGTAAAATTGTCGTATCGAAACTTAGTATAACCAAACCTGTTTCCACAAGCTCGCAGTTCTGTTTTTTTAGTATTTTCTTAACTTCAATTACTTTTTGTGCTTTTAGTTCCGTCAAAATGTATTCTTCATGCAGTCCTCTGAGGTCGTTGCAGTAAATCACACCCTTTGATTGATTTAGTGTTCTATGTTGTGTTATTTCTATTGTAATGTTGTTATCTAGTGCTACTAGTGTTGTTAGCTTATTAGCTTGTAGATTATTTTTTGTTTTAATAAGTATTTGTCCCTTTCTTGTTTTCTTGCACTCTGCGATTTCGCTACCGCATGTAGCATCTATTGCTTTTTTAATTAAGAACGGTGAGACGTTTGATAATGTATCATTGCTGTTGGTTCTTGACATAATAAGGTAGACGGGTCCGGTGTTTTTGAAATTAGCAGTTTCCGTTTTGTCCCATTTGAGCATAGGCACATTTGCGTTCATTTTGTCGCGATCGGGTGGGTCGTTCATTTTAGTATGTAAGTTTATTTCACTCTTGAATGGTTTTTAATTTAAAGTCTTTCTAATATTTAGAATGTGAAAAAATACGAAATGAAAAAAAGACACTGATAATGTTTTAGGGCAAAGTAAAGTTTAAAGATTTCTCGAGCGTGCGACTGTACAACCGTATGCCATGAGAGTTGGCTTTCTACTGCAGTTCAAAAAGTATTTCATATACTACTAATCAATTTTAGGCGGGACGAAGTTCGCCAGGTCTTCTAGTATTTTTATAAAACATAAAAAAGAAAGAGCCATATTGTGCAATTTCAAATATTCTAAACTTGAGTCGAGCAACAATACAGACAATTGTAAAAAATTTCGAAAATAAGCCGCGCAGTGGCCGCCCCAGAAAGCTATCTCGTACAGACGTGAGCTTGATTCCTAAAGAAGTGAATAAAAAATCCAAATATCCACTTATTTCAGAAAAAACCGGAAACTTCGTTTAGAGATGGATTTTTGGAAAAAGTTTTTTTTTCAGACGAGTCGAAGTTCAACATTTTCGGAAGCGATGGAAGAGCAAAAGTTTGGAGGAAAACTAACGCTGCGCTTGACCCTAAGAACTTAGTATCAACTGTGAAGCACGGTGGCCGCAGCGTAATGGTTTGGGAAGCTGCTGCGGCGTCTGGAGTTGGAAGATTATCTTTTACTGAAAGCACATGGATCGTTACAAATATAAGACCTTATTGGAACATAATTTGAAACCTTCAGTGGATATTTTGGATCTCGGTTCCGTTGGATCTTCCAACAAGATAACGATCCAAAACACACAGCGAGAATAGTTAAAGACTGGCTGCTTTATTATGCCCCAAGGCAATTAAACACCTCACCTTGATTTGAATATAATTGAACATGTCTAGGAAATTTTGGAGCGAAAAATTAGAAAAAAACCAAATTTCTAGCGCTGATTTTCTCAAAGAGCGCATAAAAGAAGCTTGGAATACCATTACATCTGCAGAGTTGACGTATCTGATAGAACCGATGGCACGACGGCTTCAAGCAGTTATAGATGCCAAAGGGGGGACAACTAAATACTAAAATGCCCCAATATTTAGAATTAAGTAAAGATTTCGTACTTAAAGAAGTTAATTTCGTACTGTATGTAGACTTTTGTCAATGAAATTTTTGAGTTTTTCTTTCATTACTTTGTTATTTTATGTTAAATAATGGATTTTTTGAGTTTATTGTTATTAGAAAAAATAATAGAATAAAACTGTATCAACACATTTTTCTAAAATGTTTTTATACGTTCACACCAACGAAAACGGAGGGTGTATGTAGACTTTTGTCCTCCACTGTAGCTCTATACAACCGATTGTTCAGATTTTGCAGTTTTTAGCATAACTACTCCATTTAAAGAAATAAAGGATTGAAACTTGGCTAAAACTTATTATTAGCAATGGAAGTCATAAAGATCTGAGAAATATAACTTATAGCTTTCATTCAACCGATTGTTCAGATATTGAATTTCCCACCTTAATCCCCTCATTTGAGCAACTAAAGGCTTGCAATTTTCGTCAAATCTGAAAAAGAATCCTATCATGACGTAGTTTTTCAAAAAGTTTAGGTATTCTTGAAATTTTGCAGATTCGTCGTATAATGAAGGCCTTTTTCCAATTATGTGGGAATTCCCCTAAAGTTAGTGATTTGTTAAAGATAATTGATAAAGGTAGGGCAAACGCTAAAATAAATCAGTACATATATTCGAAATATTTTTCGTAGCATTTTTATAGAAGCATTGCTGATCAAAGAAAAATCGCGTGAATAAAAGTTTCAATCTTTATATAACAACTTTAAAAAAAAAATTTGTATTGTAGTTCTTTAGACCATTTAATTTTAGTACAATAATGGGCATGTGCGTAGTAACCGTTAATTTTTCGTGAAATTATTTGTTTAATGGTCTTGACGTGTTGCAAAACAGATTTAAATTTATGCACTACAGCCATTAATAAACACTTCTTACATTTTTAATTACTTTAGTGAGAAATATTCACTTAGTTTCTTGTATTTTTTCTTTTTAATTATTACTTTCACTTCTCCGGATAAAGGAAAGCGTTCGTGATGGCAATCTCCAGAATTTCGAAATTTCGTAAGAATTTCGTGATTACGTCGGAATTGATAATCACTCTTATCGTGAGTTTCTTTTTTGCCCGAAATAGTTCGATTTTCACTGTTCGCTTATCATACATTTTGGTCGAAAATTTTCCGCTCTCGAACATTGTTTCCCCTTATCGGCAACACTTATTTCGGATGGAAATAGTCGGCGGATTTATTAAATTTGTTCACAATTTTTGAGAGGCGAAAAATATAAACTGATTTAAATTGAAAGTAATTAAATTAATTTTTTTTTACATATAATGGCCCATTCCAGAACTAAAACATTTAACAAACTTCTGTAAACACCGTATCAGACTAAAATAAGTATTGCCTATTGTAATCTAGGTATAAGCACATACGTATGTAAATGTATCGATAAATGGAAATAAAGCACAACTCTCGGGAAGCCATGAAAAGGCACTTCCGGAATAACTACTAGACGAGGAACAAGTAAAATTTTTATCTACGATCATCCATGTTAAATAAACAGATTTAAGCAGTTTATCACTTCAGATGTGGGGTACTAACCAGGAAGTATCACACAAAGGAAAAATTTTCGTAAATATGGCAAATCCTAGACGGGACTTAATTAATGTCTTTAGCGACGCTCATGTGGATTTTCCCAACACTCCGCAATTTACTTCGGGCCGTTGTAAGTGGACCAGCGCCGGACCCTGACGAGGAAGATAATATGACTAAAAACGCTGCTGATCCTGTAAATGCCGATACTGCCGTTGCCGAAAATGCCGATACTGCCGTTGTCGAAAATGCCGATTCTGCTGTTGCTGGGAATGCCAACGCTGCCGCTGCTGTGAACGCCGAAACTGCCGCTGCTGTAAACGTCGAAACCGCCGCTGCTGTCATAGGAAACGTCGACGAAGAGGTGAACGTTTGGAAATGTTGCAGTTGATGCAACAAATTAAGCAACTTGAAAATCGCAAAGCTGCCGAAGGTTACCGTTGTTTGGACTTCGGCGAAATAGAACACGCGTTGCCAAAATTTAGTGGTGATGATATAGCCTACCCCGTTCGTAATTTTTAACGCGACTTTGAGGAAATTATGGAGTCAACAGGCGCCAATGGAAATTTTAAACTTCTCGCTCTCCGTCGCTGCTTGACGGGTACGGCCCGAGTGTTTTTGACCACCACAACGGCTCTTTGCTATGATGCGATAAAAATAGAGCTAACAAAAGAGTTCGACTTCGCTGTTACCAGGCAGGAGATATACAAAATGTTTGCACAGCGAAGGTGAAGAAAAAAGGAGGAGACACTCCATCGTTACGTTCTAAGCATGCAAGCAATCGCAAAGCGTGCAACCATCACAGAGGCAGAGGTTATCGATTTTGTAATCGATGGAATTGGAAATTCATTACCAAACGTGCATTTACTACTAACGACACGGAGTATCGATGAACTAAAAGCTCTCATTAGCCGCTACCAAAATAAAAATTTTGCGACTCCGACAACTGTGATGCAGAGGACTCAGCAAACCAATTAACAACAAAGCACCGACACTAAACCACAATGTTTTAACTGCTCCCAGTATGGGCACGTCAAGCCGAACTGCCCCTTTCCGCGTAGACCGGACGATGATGGCATTAATGAAGAGGTTGCAGTGTGTGACTCCTTGGCATGAATAAGTTTTAAGTAAATTGTAGATATCATCGAGGGCGATTTATTGTCAGGGTTGGCCGAGTTGTAAACACCATATCAGACTAAGATAAGTATTGCCCCGTGTAATCTAGGTATAAGCACATATGTAAATGTATCGATAAATGGAAATAAAGCACAACTCTGGGGAAGCCATGAAAAGGCACTTCCGGAATAACTACAAGACGAGGAACAAGTAAAATTTTTATCTACGATCATCCAAGTTAAATAAACAGATTTAAGCAGTTTATACTTCAATGAGAGATACTTTTAGGTATAACACAGGAAAATCCGGATGTTGCAAGAAGATTTGTTAAAGAAAAAAATGAAAATGTAGCTGATTTATGAAAAAGCTAAGGATAGAGCTGAATAGTTTGGGGCCTGCAATGGAAAGTGAATCCAAATAGGAAGGCAACAGTTTATAACTTGAATGTGCGCAGAAATACATTGCTATCCAAAATAGACTTGGACTGACCAAAACCGGTTTGTCTACCAGCGTAGGCCGTTTTACCCACTGCGGGCATAATATGAAGTCCTTAATTTTGACAACGTCTGAAAGAATCTTACTAATAAACGATTGTGCCAGCTCAATTAACTGCTACCTACACCTTTATAGTATCCACCTTTAGCGAAAAATCGCAGGCACGCACTGAGCTTTCCAACAGGCGGAAATTAAGTTGTAGTTATGCTGATGGAAGAGGTTAGCAGATCTAAAAAATACTTGAATGATTCCTTATTGACTGTAATAATTTATAGACCTTGGAAAATAATAAATTTATTCAATAAATACAAAAGGGACGCCGCCTGAACGTAGTCGAAAACATGGAGATTTATAAGCAATGAACCTTTAATGGAAGAGTAATAAACGAGCAAACACATACCTATTCCGACGCAAAATTTGAACCGCTTAAGTTGGTATGCAAAGGACAGAACAATAGCATAGGTAAAAAGATAAACAACACGCAGAACCAAAACAAAATGTTGCACAAAACTACCTGTATAAAGGAAACTCCGAGCACCGAAGAATAAACAAGTAAAGAAGTGGCTAAGTTCGATCGAACTTTATATACCCGGCGCACGCTTTCAGCTAAATTTTTAAATTAACTAGGTACAATCTAACATGTGTGCCAAGTGTAAACGAAATCGCTAAAGTAGTTCCAGACATATACATATGATCTCATATAGTCGGATTTCTGCCTGCAATAAAACACCACATACTAAACTCAAGATATTTCCCTTTAACATTTATTGAAATGTCCGATTTTCAGTGTTTTTGAAAATTATCGTTATATGACAGGTGGACGTGGTTATGGTCAGTGGTTATGAACTCAGAAGTGGGCGGTGCCACGTCCCCAGTAAAAGATACAGTCGGATTTCCTGTTCGAATACAACAATACATACCAAATTTGAGCAACTTAGCTTCAATAGCTACTGAAATATAGCAATTTTTGCATTTTCGACAATTTCCGTTATATGGGAAGTATGCGTGGTTATGGTCAGATTTTGATAACTTACTTTACTTAATTGGCGCAACAACCGCCTAAGCGATTTTGGCCGAGGTCAACAAAGCACGCCAGCTGTCCCTATCTTTTGCTAACTGGCGCCAATTGGAAATCCGAAGTATAGCTAAGTCGTTTTCCACTTGGTCTTTCCAACGCAGAGGAGGTCTTCCTTTTCCTCTGCTACCACCCTCGGGTACCGCGTCAAAAACCTTCAGGGCTGGAGCTATTTCATCCATTCGTACGACGTGGCCTAGCCAGCGGAGCCGCTGGTTCTTAATCCGCTGCACTATATCTACGTCATTGTACAGCTCATACAGCTCATCGTTCCATCGTACACGGTATTCGCCGTCGCAAAGACGCAAAGGTCCATAAGTCTTTCGAAGAATCTTTCTCTCGAACACTCCAAGAGCTCTCTCATCTGATGTTGTCATCGTCCATGCTTCTGCGCCATACAATAGGACGGGCATGATGAGAGACTTATAGAGTATGGTTTTTGTCCGTCGAGAGAGGACTTTACTGTGCAATTGCCTACTCAGTCCGAAGTAGCACTTGTTGGCAAGAGAGATTCTGCGTTGGATTTCAAGGCTGACGCTGTTATTGGTGTTAATGCTGGTTCCTAAGTAAACGAAGTTCTCTACTTTCTCGAACTTATAACTGTCAACAGTGATGTTTGATCCCAGTCGTGAATGTGCCGACTGTCTGTTTGATGACAGGAGATACTTCGTCTTGCCCTCGTTCACCTCCAGACCCATTCGCTTAGCTTCTCTATCCAGTTTGGAGAAGGCAGAACTAACTGCGCGGTTGTTAAGACCGATGATGTCAATGTCATCGGCGTACGCCAGCAATTGCACACTCTTATAAAAGATGGTGCCTGACCGATTAAGTTCTGCGGCTCGAATTATCTTCTCCAGCATCAGGTTAAAGAAATCGCACGACAAAGAGTCACCCTGTCTGAAACCTCGTTGGTATCAAACGGCTCGGAGAGGTCCATCCCGATTCTGACGGAGCTGGTGGTGTTGCTCAACGTCATTTTACATAGCCGTATAAGTTTTGCGGGGATACCAAATTCAGACATTGCGGCATATAGGAAACTTCTTGTCGTGCAGTCGAAGGCGGCTTTGAAGTCGACAAAAAGATGGTGTGTGTCGATTCTTCTTTCTCGGGTCTTTTCCAAGATCTGGCGTATTGTGAATATCTGGTCGGTGGTGGATTTACCAGGTCTAAAGCCACACTGATAAGGTCCAATCAGTTCATTGACGGTGGGCTTAAGTCTTTCACACAATACACTCGACAGAACCTTATATGCGATGTTAAGAAGGCTAATCCCGCGATAATTGGCACAGACTGCAGGATCACCCATTTTGTGGATTGGGCAGAGCACACTTAAGTTCCAATCAGTAGGCATGCGTTCTTCCGACCATATTCTAGAGATGAGCTCGTGCATGCACTTAACCAGCTCCTCTCCGCCGTACTTAAATAACTCAGCTGGTAACCCATCGGCCCCGGGGGCTTTGTTGTTCTTCAGCCGTGCTATCGCTTTCCGAAATTCGTCACAGTCGGGTGATGGTACATCGCGTCCATCACCATTGATTGGGGATTCGGGTTCAACATCTCCAGGGTTGCAGTTGCTCCCATTAAGCAGTGTGGAGAAGTGCTCCCTCCATAATTTAAGTATGCTGTGGACATCAGTCACCAGGTCGCCGTTTTCATTCTTACAGAAATTCGCCCCGGTCTTAAAACCTTCTGTAAGCCGTCGAACTTTTTGAAAAAATTTTCGGTCGCTATTCCTGTCGGCCAGCATCTCAAGCTCTTCGCACTCACGCATTTCGGCCTCTCTCTTTTTCTCACGAAAAATGCGTCTTGCTTCCTGCTTCAGCTCGCGTTGCGCCCGATCGCAGAGTGGCCCTGTAGGCAGCGTCTCTACGTTCCGTAGCGGCGCGACATTCCTCGTCATACCAGTTGTTCTTTCGGGCTCGCTGAAATCCGATGGATTCTTCAGCGGCGGTATTTAGACAGCGAGAAATATGGTTCCACTGCTCGCAAATATCGTTCTGTTGGTTATTGCTCTCAGAGAGCAGGAGTGCAAGTCGAGTGGCGAAGTGGGTGGCTGTCTGTTGCGATTGCAGCTTTCCGACGTCGAGCTTTCCTTGTGTCCGTTTGCGTGCGCTTTTTGCTGCACAGAGGCGCGTGCGGATCTTAGCTGCAACAAGAAAATGATCCGAGTCGATGTTGGCTCCTCGGTTCGTGCGCACATTTAGGACACTGGAAGCATGCCTTCCGTCTATCACAACGTGGTCGATTTGGTTTTGTGTCTTACCATCTGGAGACAGCCACGTAGCCTGGTGAATCTTCTTATGCTGGAACCTGGTACTACAGACTACCATGTTTCGGGCCCCGGCGAAGTCGATCAGTCTCAATCCGTTATCGGACGTTTCGTCGTGGAGACTGAATTTTCCGACTGTGGAACCAAAGATGCCCTCCTTGCCCACCTTGGCATTGAAGTCGCCAAGTATGATTTTTATATCGTGGTGGGGGCACCGCTCATACGTGCGGCCAAGGAGATCGTTGAAGCGATCTTTAGTCCCATCGTCCTTCTCTTCCGTCGGGGCGTGGGCGCAAATTAGGGAGATGTTGAAGAATCTCGCCTTGATGCGGATTGTGGCGAGACGCTCGTCCACCGGAGTGAACGACAGTACTTTACGGCGCAGTCTCTCTCCCACCACAAATCCGACACCAAATTTGCGCTCCTTTACATGGCAGCTGTAGGAGATGTCGCAAGGGCCTATCACTGGTTTCCCTTGCCCCGTCCATCGCATCTCTTGGATGGCGGTGATGTCAGCCTTTGCTCTGCTGAGGACATCAACCAGCCGGGTAGAGGCACCTTCCCAATTAAGGGTTCGGACATTCCAGGTGCATGCTCTCAAATCATTGTCCTTCAGATTTTGATAAATATCGCTTAAATAGGCATAGTGTAATACGTATACCAAATTTGAACAAAATTGGGTAGGTGGTTCCAGAGATATACCTATAAACTCATAGGTGGGCGGTGCCACGCCCTCTGTAGAAAATTTTGATACGGTCGAATTTCCTGCTCAAATACAAAAATACATACCAAATTTGAGCATATTAGCTTCCATAGCTACTGAAATATATGTAGCAATTTTTGCATTTTCGGCAATTGCCGTTATATGGGAGGTGCGCGTGGTTACTGTCCGATTTTGCAATCTACCTACCAAGTTTCATTGAGATATCTCAATTTTTAATCAAGTTATCGTCTGCACGGACGGACGGACGGACGGACAGACAGACATCGTTAAATCCACTTCTCTTTTCATTCTGAGCATTTTGGTATATACATGTCTATATCTATCTTGATTCCGTTATGCTGTTACAAGCAACCGTTATGTGAACAAAGTTAAAATACCCTTGTACACAAGTGCGCGGTTATAAAAACACACTCAACAGAATTATATACATTGGAAAATTCAGGTACCAAAAGCACAAAACACCAAAATTGCAAACATTTCGCAAAACTGAATCCAATACCTGTAAATCAATGGACAGCAATAAATACAGCACCAACACTAATTAGTCAGAACGAAAACGACACTGAAGATGGCACAACGCCGAAACTGGTATGTCACAAAACCAAGGGTTTGATCTCTTCGGACGAGACAGCTAGTAAATCACCATCGAACTTCACTCAGGTAAGTTCGTTTGATCGTACAGTTATACTACGCTGTCTCGTCCTCGAGATCAATAATAACTTCTAGATATTTACAAATTTCTAAGATTTTTCTTAAGTTTTTATTTAATTCAAGGTACTTATTAACTGATTTTCATATTACAAATGGACTTTGCAAAGTTTGCTTCACTAATAATTGGTCGATGGTAAAACCGGGCAAAAGTCTCAGATTTTTTCGTCCATCCTGCAGCTTTACGAATGGTCTCAACAGCACTGAACGCGGCTGAAGTGGCTGCATGTCTCGTGCTGTGTGCGGTAAATTCATTAACGTCCAGTCCGCTTTTTCGCATAATTTGTTTTATCCATCTACTTATTGTTTGCGAAGACGCTTCCCGATGAGGTCTTGTGAAAGTAATGAAAAGATTACTATCAATTTTGCTTCTTAAGTCCTTTGTTCTCTCTAAGTATGCTTGTAAAGTCGTTACTGGGCGAATCATATCGTTCTCCGGAAATAGCGGAATATTCAAATTCGGTTGTAAACAGTTTACCCTCCTTGTTTTGATTTTATCAGGAATTTTAATCATAACTGAACTAGCATCAAAATGCATATTCGCAATTTTTATTTTAGATAAGGTTTGAACCCTTTGTGCCATTATTAATGCCAAGAGGATAGCAAGTTTCTTGGAGAGCCACTCTAGGTCTAAGAAGTTGTTCGGTCCCAGTCCTGACAGAAATTCTAAAACAATCTTTGGATCCCAAGTCTGATCGTATTTGGGACGTTGCGGTTTTAATACTGATACCCCTTTGCAGAATCTTCTGATTGTTGGATCTTTCCCAATATCCCACGTTGACAATAATGAGATAGCCGATCTATAAGTATTAAGGGTGCCATATTTTTTATCACCTGTAGCTAATGGCGATAAAAATTCCAACACTGATGACATCGACGGTTCAAAGGGCGAAAGTGACTTATTCCGACAAAATTCCCACCAAGAAATTATGGGCTTATTGTACTGCTTTAGTGTGTTCTCAGATAATAATGCTAAAATGAATTGAAGTGATTCTTCTGGTGCTTGCTTTTTGATGAATGCTTCCCTGATAATTTTCCTGCAACTAATGTTAGTGATTTCAATGCGGGGTGGAATTCACTGCAAGGAGAACGAAGATGAATATCTCTTTCAAAGAAAATAGGACGAGTTACAAACAAATCATTAAAAAGCGGAAACCAAGGTCGTGAAGGCCAATTTGGTACTACCAAAACTCCTTCTGCTTGGTCATTAATACTTTTTCTGAGTACTCTAAGAATTAGCGCAAACGGAGGAAAAGCATAAAATTCCAAATTAACCCAATCTGATGTAAAGGCATTTATTTTTGTGGTCTCTGGGTCCGGAAACCAAGAATAAAAAATTGAACATTTTGAATTCACATTTGTAGCAAACAAATCGATTTTTGGTTGGCCAAAACTCAAGACAATTTCTTCGAAAGCATAGTCCGCAAGTTCCCATTCTGTTTCTTCTGACTTTATACGCGATTCTCTATCAGCATCAATATTCTGCGATGACTTAATATATGTGGCCTGAATCCATAACTTCCTTTCTTGGCACCATTGCCAAATCTCTTTACTAAGTGCCGACAGTTTCGGGTGTTGTATACTGCCCATTTTGTTTATAAAGCTTACTGCGGTAGAATTGTCTATCCTAAGTACAATTTCAGCCGAACCTAAAGCAAAACATAAAAAGCTGCCTTTAATTCAAGCAGATTAATGTGGTTTAGCTTTTCCGATTCACTCCACCAACCATGCGAGTATTTGTCCCCGCATGAAATTTTCCAGCCAGAAAGCGAAGCATCGGAGAAAATTTATAAAACATGTTTCCCCTCTCTGATAGGATTATTAACTACGTCTATGTCATTTATATACCATTCTAGATCCTCGTGGAGTTGAGTATCAACATGCACCTTTTGTTCGTAGTCTCCGTAGTTTTTCCTAAGGGCCAAGAATTCTTGCCTCTCCAGCTGTTTTGTATAAAGCATTCCATATCGAACTGCACGACAGGCTGCGATAAGCTTACCTATAAACTGCGCTAGAAACCTAATCTTCACCACAGACATCGATTTTAAATTTATGGCTGCTTTTTTAATTTTTCCACGTTTGTCCGTTGGAAGACTCATACAAAATCTGCGTGTATCTACCACGAATCCCAAATATTTGCAGATTGAAGAGGGTTCTAATTGAGATTTATGGCAATTTATTTTGAAACCTAATTTTGCAATAACGACGTTGTTTCGACAATGTTGTTTTGACAGACTAAAGCTGAATTTCCTAGCAATAGGATGTCGTCAAGGTACACTACTGATTGCCAACCTCTCGATCTTAACTCTTTGATGATTAATTTCATTACTCTAGGAAATATATAAGGAGCCACCGATAAACCAAAGGGTAAGCAATTGAACTCATACAATCGACCTAAGAAGATAAATCTCAAAAATTTCCGGAAATCTTCATGAATCGGTATTAGAAAATATGCATCTTCGAGGTCAATGGAAGACAAGATCTTCGAGTTTGAAATGAGGAGCAACCACGAATTTATTTAGGTTTTTCAAATTTAAAATAAATCGTTTCCCACCACTGGGCTTTTCAATTAAAAAATACGACGACACAAATTGACCCTCAATTCGGTTGGATGATCGAATGACACCTTTCCTCAGATGTTCAATTTCCGCTTCACAGTCAGCAATCTCCTCGACGCTAAAGTCAGGTTTTTTAGGGATCTGACTTTGTTGTAAACGCGAACAAAACGGAATTTTATATCCAGCTACCGCTTGTAATATTACATCGTCTGAGGTAAGTTGTTGCCACTGGCTTAAAAAATATTTTAATCGCCCTGCAATTAAGCCTACCTGATCTACCGTCTGTAGTTGCTGCGATTCTTGTTGTCGCGATGGTGATTTGCTTTGCTCCGAGACGCACTGCCCCCTGTCCGGTAATTCGTTTTCTGAATGTACTTCCTGACAGGGGGTTTCGAGTTTAAATATTGCTTATGCGTACAACTTGACACCGGCTTCGAAGTTACTGGTTTTGTGGTACTCGACGATGGTCTGAGCATGTCTTTACCTGCTTTTTCCAACGTCGAAGCTGTCTTTACTCGTTCGGTAAAAGATTCACCAAACAGAAGCGTGTCGACTGGACCTTTCGTTGCAACATTTTTGGACAATAAGGTTAGCCCAGGTATAATGAACGAGCCCCTGGTTGTAGATAGTTTGTAGTGCAAATCTGTTTAAATTTTCCCTGCGTGTCCAAGCGCTGCATTTATGGCCGTGCTTGTTTCATCCTCTGGATCCTGCTTTACTGTTTTAGAGAACGCTTGGCCCAAAGCGCTTAACGCTGCATCAAGTTGGTTTTGAAGTACTAACTGACAACTGTCTCTTTTAAGAGCATGCGCTGCCAACGTTTATTTCAGTTCAGGGTTTAAAGCTGGTCCACCCAAACCCGGACAGTACTGGGTATTTCGATAAAAGCTCATCTATGTTTTCTTTCGACAGGCCTGATCTTGCCAGAGCCAGCCATTTTTCAGCAAATGGTTGAAAAATTTTTAGCTCTTGGCTGTGTGTAGTGTTAATGCTAATAAACGCTAGCATAGAGTCTGATAATATTTCTTCATGTTCTGGCGACTCTGGTGACAGCCCCGTACTTTTGGCCAACTCGACTCCAGTACCACTTTCCGCAGATAATAAGTTAGAGCAATTACGAACAATGTCAGGTGAGTTGCCTGACTCCCGTGTCGCGCCTCGCAGGTCACGCTCACCGGGTTTTATATTTGAGTTTAATTGACGTGTCGTTCGTCCCGCGATACGATCACCCTCATTTTGCTCAGAATTTTCATGTGCAGTCCTGTAGCGCTTTCTATTAGAATTTCCACAACTTCTCGAGCGGGAATAACGGGTAATACCCGAGCTACAAGACGAACACGAACGACGTCGAGACATAACATCTACGCTGCGTTTTTCTAGTTGAATAAGAAGTGTAACGTCTGCTCGAACTAGAGTCTCGATTAACGGGCCTGAGACTGCGTTGTCCGCTTTGACGACTTTTGTACCGTACGTTGCCCTGACCTTTCCGATCTTCAGCTTCCTTCTCCAGTTTTGCAATTCTGCGCATAGCATCGGTCAGAATTGACTGCGAAGTATCCATTTTTGTTTCTATATGTGCTCTTGATTCAAATTTAAGTGAAATATATTTTCCGACAATTGAATAAAAACACGTGCGACTAGATCAGCACAACAAAACCTAATGAAGTAACGAACAAAGAGATGGCAGACCAAACAAAGGGCTGCCACCTGTAGTGTATTTTTAAAGAATTCTTTTAGGATTGTAAAATGTTGTGACTAAATCTGGCAGCTGGCGTTACTACAAGTTATAATTGATCTCGAGGACGAGACAGCGTAGGATATTTATAATAAATAAGTATCTTCGTCGACTAACACTCTTGGTAAACGGTCGTGTTTCGATAGCGGAACGACGGAAAATACTTTTACCCTTACTGTAAGTTTCGCCTGAAAAAAAGTTTTTTCGTTCGCCCGGATTGAACACGCTATTGCGACTTTCGAACGAAATAAATTTCACATCGAAAATTCGAACATGGAAATTACAACTCTGAAATGTGAATAATCAGCAAATAACACAAATTCTATAGTAATTTGACTAAATTTACCAATTTCACAGGTCTATAATATATTACAGTCAATAAGAAATCATTCAAGTATTTATTTATTAGATGCGCTAAACTCTTCAACCAGCATAACAATAATTTAATATTCCGCCAGTTGGAAAGCTTAGTGCGCGCCTGCGATTTGTCGCTGAAGGTGGATACTATAAAGGTGTAGGTAACAGTTTTGAAATTGGGCTGGCGCAATCGTCTATTGGCCGCTGTGGTCGAGTTGGTAGCGGTGCGTGCTATAACTTGATATGCCGGTGAGTTCGAGGTTCGAATCTCAGTCAGGGCAAGCGAAATCTTAATAATAGAAAAAGTTTTTTCTAATAGCGGTCACCCCTCGGCAGGCAATGGCAAACCTCCGAGGGTATTTCTGCCATGAAAAAGCTTCTCATTAAATACATCTGCCGTTCGGAGTCGGCACTAAACAGTAGGTCCCTCCATTTGTGATATAATATAAAGACGCACACCACAAATGGTAAGAGAAGCTCGGCCAAACACTGAGCTATATAGTGTACGCGCCAAAAAATATATATAATCGTCTATTAGACAGATTATGTCAGAAGTTGTCAAAATAAAGGACTTCATATTATGCCCGCAGTGGGAAAAACGGCCTACGCTGGAAGACAAACACCTTTTGGTCAGTCCAAGTCTATTTTGGATAGCAATGTATTTCTACGCACATTCAAGTTATAAACTGTTGCCTTCCTTTTTGGATTCACTTTTCATTGCAGGCCCCAAACTATTCAGCTCTATCCTTAGCTTTTTCATAAATCAGCTACATTTTCATGTTTTTCTTTGACAAATCTTCTTGCAATATCCGGCTTTGCCCGTATTATACCTAAAAGTACCTCTCTTTGAAGTTTGTTAATTGTTTTATTCCGGAATAGGCAAGTATATGTAAAAAATTTTAATTTAATTACTTTCATTTTAAATCCATCCGTCTATATTTTTCGCCTCAAAAAAAGTGAACAAATTCAATGAATCCGCCAACTATGTCTGCCCGAAATAAGTGTTGCCGATAAGGGGAAAAAAAGTTCGAAAGCGGAAAATGTTCGCCCAAAATATATGATAAGCAAACAGTGAAAATCGAACTATTTCGAGCAAAAAGAAACTCAAAATAAGGGTAATTACCTTTGTTCGCATAACGGTTGTTTGTAAATGTCAAAAATAATCAAGATAGATATAGACTTATGTATACCAAAATTACCAGAATTAAAAGACCTGGATATTGTCTCAGTTTGGTGTCGTATGAATGCTGCAGACCATAATAAAGTGTTTTCATTTGTCCGTCTCCATGTCGCGCGGCCTTATCCCCACGTCTTACCATATTGACGGCACACGATTATTCACCCTTGAAAAGGTAACTGATCTAGGGTTTGCTTTTTGACTCGAAATTTTCATTTGATAGTCATAGATTTGAGCATATTAGCTTCAATAGCTACTGAAATATAGCAATTTTTGCGTTTTCGACAATTGCCGTTATATGGGAAGTGGGCGTGGTTATGGTCAGATTTTGATAAATATCGCTTAAATAGGCATAGTGTAATACGTATACCAAATTTAAACAAAATCGGGTAGGCGGTTCCAGAGATATACATATAAACTTATAAGTTATAAACTGTTGCCTTCCTATTTGGATTCACTTTTCATTCCAGTCCCGAAACTATTCCTAGTTTCCTTGTATTTTTTCGTTTTAATTATTATTTTTACTTCTCCGGATAAAGTAAAGCGTTCGTTAGTTATTTTCACGAACAACTGTTGCATTTCACTAGGAATCCGTGATGGCAATCTCCCGAATTTCGAAATTTCGTGATTACGTCGGAATTGATAATCACTCTTATCGTGAGTTTCTTTTTTGCCCGAAATAGTTCGATTTTCACTGTTCGCTTATCATAAATTTTTATCGAAAATTTTCCGCTTTCGAACATTGTTTCCCTTATCGGCAACACTTGTTTCGGATGAAAATAGTAGGCGGATTCACAATTTTTTGAGAGGCGAAAAATATAAACTGATTTAAAATGAAAGTAATTAAATGAAAAATTTTTTTACATATAATTGCCCATTCCAACACACTTCAAAGAGAGATACTTTTAGGCATAATACAGGAAAAGCCGGATATTGCAAGAAGATTTGTCAAAGAAAAACATGAAAATGTAGCTTTATGAAAAAGCTAAGGATAGAGCTGAATAGTTTGGGGCCTGCAATGAAAAGTGAATCCAAATAGGAAGGCAACAGTTTATAACTTGAATGTGCGCAGAAATACATTGCTATCCAAAATAGACTTGGACTGACCAAAAGCGGCTTGTCTTCCAGCGTAGGCCGTTTTAACCACTGCGGGCATAATATGAAGTCCTTAATTTTGACAACGTCTGACAGAATCTTACTAATAAACGATTGCGTCAGCACAATTAACTGTTACCTACACCTTTATAGTATCCACCTTTAGCGAAAAATCGCAGGCACGCACTGAGCTTTCCAACAGGCGGAAATCAAGTTGAAGTTATGCTGATGAAAGAGGTTAGCAGATCTAATAAATACTTGAATGATTCCTTATTGACTGTAATAAATTATAGATCTAGGAAAATTATAAATTTAGTCAAATTACTATTGAATTTAAATTATTTGATAATTTTACACTTCAAGCATACGCATTTCAGAGTTGTAATTTCCATGTTCGAATTTTCGATGCGAAATTTATTCCGGGTGAAACTCACTATAGACGGATTCATTCGGGCGAAACTCACGATAAGGGTGAATATACTGTATTTTTATTTTCCGACAGGGTGGAAATTTGATGTATGTATATTGAACGATTTTCCGTCATCCCTTGTTAAATTTGATTTTGTGACATACCGGTTTCGGCGTTGTGCCATCTTCAGTGTCGTTTTCGTTCTGAGTAGTTAGTGTTGGTTGTGCTGTATTTATTGCTGTCCATTGATTTACAGGTATTGGATTCAGTTTTGCGAAATGTTTGCAATTTTGGTGTTTTATGCTTTTGGTACCTGAATTTACGTCTGTATAAAAATCTGATGAGTGAGTTTTTTATTCTTCGGTTCTCTTCGGGTTTCCATCAGACAAAACCTAGAACAGAAATACATGAAAGAAATGACCAATAAATTTTGGGTAACATGTTATGCCAGATAGGTTGACGATATTATCTGCGTAATCGAGAACGACACTGAAGAACAAATATTAGTATACCTAAACAAACAAAGTGGAAACTAAAAAAAATATACGATTGAAAAATAAATGGATGGAAAAATTAACTATCTAGATCAAGATAGATAAAATTCTCAAGGAGTTCATTTACGAAATGTATAGGAAACCAATGGCAAAGGACACCATCATTAACAATACCTCAAACCATCCTCAACAGCATAAAATGGCCGCACTAAGACATTTATTTATTTATTTATTTGTTCCATTTCAGTCTACAGAAAAAACCTCTTACTGACTAGTTACGATAAAAAAAAAGAAAAAGGTATCTTACAGACTAATTGAATACAGTAAAGAGATTAAGTTTAAATCTTTCCAAATTAACATTGAAATCTACGATATCACTATAAGCATTGCATAATCGGGCACATCGTGCAAGAGGTTCGATCAATGAGTAATTAGTTTTGTAAGTTGGAAGACCAAATATATGACTATTTCTTAGACATCGAGGAGGAATATGAGATTGAAATAGGTTAGCCAACTCATTGCAGTTAATGTTCTCATTGATAACATTGTAAACGAAAATTAATGAAAAGTATATTCTTCTATCATGCAATGACTGCAAACCTAGCAATTTCCGTCGCCCTATATAATGTGGAGGACCGTTAGGCCATTACATTTTGCACAGGGCGAACCTGGTAAAGACTTTCTGTACCTTTTAAATTTTTACGGAATCGACCTTATAGTATGGATTCCATATTAGCGAGCAGTATTCGAGCCGGCTTCTTACTAAGGCAACATAAAGAGACTTCAAGGTTTGAGGATCTTTAAAACAACCAGTGTTTCTTCTAATGAAACTGGTCAGTGCAAATGACTTGGAAACAAGCATTATGTAGTCTGCAAACATTAGACACTTTGCAACTTAAAGTGGTTCACCAAGTCATTTATAAAAATAATAAATAGCAATGGGCCACAGTGAGTTCCTTGTGGAATGCCCGCCCACGTCTCAATTAATGTTTTGGATTTACTAGAACCTATTTTAACAAATAATTTTCTGTTAAATAGAAAATTGGCGAAGAACGTTTCTCCCTGACTCCAAAGTGCTTCAACTTGTATAATAAAATTGAGTGGTCTACTTTGTCAAACGCCTTCGAGAAATCTGTATATATTACGTCTAATTGAGCATGGTTACTAAATGACTTTATTATGTTGATCTATCCATGTTGCCTGTTACTGATAACTTTACATACGTGATCAAATAGTTTTGATTGAACTATCTGATCAAATAGTTTGGCTATGGTAGTTTGCTTAACGATAGGCCTATAATTGCTCACTTCATTTGCCTGATTTATAATTGGTTAAATTGAGCAAAGCTTACACGAGTCTATAAATGTACCATTATCTAAACATTTCTTGAATAAGGGGACAAGCTACAGTATCGGAGCAGGTTTTGAAGAATTGAGGGGAAAACCCTTCACAATCTATTTTTGAACTAGGATTTAATGACGAAATCGCAATCTGAACATCATTCACGCAAATATCAAAGGTGGTAATTGTTTTTAACGGATGAGAGGTCAAATGTGGATATGTTGTATTGCCATACTTTTCTTAAACTTTTTGAAAGAAGCTTGAAAATAGATCGCATGTTTCCTGGGTATTGTTGGACATACGACAAGCTCGATGGAAAATCATTTGTCTTTCTTTTAGAGGTAATAAAATTCCAAAAGCTTTTCGGATTGGATTTAAGTTTATTTTCAACAGAAATCATATATTCTTTAAACAAGACATTGTGCAGGCTGTCGAACTCTTTCCTCAACTTCAGATAATGCTGGTGATCTACTTCAGTTCTACTCGATTTGTATTTTTTGAACGCTTTTAGCTATGAAGTTGCATAGCTTATAGTTAAACCATGGTGGTGTAATATTCGTTTTTACTAATTTTAGAGGCACGAAACAAGAGATCGCATGTGAGAGCTTTTGACAAAAAGTCTCATAAGACTTAAGCTTAAAAACTCCCAGTTGCTTTAAAAAACTCGTTAACTGCTACGTAATTTCCTCTTGAGTAATTGTATTCATGTGATATAGTAGCGGAAAAAGTCTCGTAATGGTAGAACTGAAAAATTACTTTTATTGCTTTATGGTGCAAAGTATTTCTAGAAATAGGAGCTTCGCATTCTTCACAAGAAATCTTTAAATCATTGGAAGTGAATACAAGATCAAGAATTTTGCCGTTATTTTTTAAAATAGAATTGCACTGATTGAGATTTTGCGAAAATAGAGTACTAATAAACAATATATCGATATCCGATTTGAGGTTAGTTGGTAATAAATTATTGCTATGTTCTGACCAGTACAAGTTACTTAAGTTGAAATCACCTAGATAGATTATTTCATCATACTTAACTGGGTGTTGTTACTTACGTGGACTAAATTATTAAAATGCTTCTGATAAATATCTAAGTCACTATATTCAGGAATATATGACAATATAAATATAATTGATTTATTATTTGAAAACATAACGCTGACACAGATTTGCTCTACTTTGCCTTCAGCATTGTTAATTTTAATTTACTTGCAGCGTAAGTCCGCTCTAATTGCTGATAGTACACCACCGCCTTTACTAAAGCCAGTAGCCTTCGGACAACGATCATTTCGGTACACTTGAAAATAGTCATCAAAGTATTCCGATGAGGATATATTTTCAATCAGCCATGTCTCGGTTATAGCGATAATATCATATTCATGTAGCAAGGTACATCGATAGAAGTCTGTAGATTTCGTGCGCATTCCGCTAACATTTTGGTAGTATTATGTATATTCTAAGAGCGATATATTAGAGTGCCACGACGCTCGCTGTTTTTTGCCGTAAGCAGTGTACGGACAGAAGCAATATCTTCGGCATGAAGCTTATGCATGGATTTTATTTCTAAACGTACATAGTTCTTCGATTTTAGTTATCAAGAGATGTTTGTCGGATTGTAGATCACTAATCATGTTAACTGCTCTGATTTTAGAGCAGCAATTTCAACAAGTATAGTGAACAAAGAAATAGAGTTATCATCGTTTTTATTCTCATTACGTCGTTTACTTGTTACCGATTTAGGCACTTGCTGCTGCAGCGGTATCATTACATTTAGCGTCGTTTGGGCTGGGATTGCAGAATTAATTGGCATAGTATTTTTACATATAGCTATCTCACCAGCTGAGTAAAAATTCTAAATCATCTGGCAAAACACCAACACATTCCATATGAAAAAAGTCGTTGCATTTTCCACACTGCACTTTGGCTTTGTTGCGATCAACTTTTTGCCTACATATACATGGCATTTTATGCATATAATTTAGTATAACTTTTAAGATGAATAGTTAATTAGAGTCACTGCCTCAAGCACATTAATTTTATATTACGTTTGGTTTAATCAGAGTCCATTTCAAAAAGGAAACGCTAAAGCAACGAGGAGCAAAATAATAACACGTCTGCTCTCTCGGTATAATTTTATGAATATTGTGAAAAAAATCCGACAAAATGAAGACAGACAGAGAAAAAACGACGAAGAGAAAGACAAAAGAAAATGGGCGGTACTAACTTATACTGAGACAGACACATACAAATTGGCACACTTTTTTTAAAAACGAAACATCCAGAGAGCATTTAAAACAATGAATAACCTAGGAAAAATGCCTCGAACCAGTAAGAATACCGAAGACCCATTTAACAAACAAGGCGTATACAAGCTGACCTGCCAATGCCAATACAGCTACATAGGACAAACAGGACGGAAAATAAGAACAAGATTCCGCGAACATATAGCGTACTACAACAAAAAGGTACGAAACCCGACCACTGTACCTGAGTCGAACTTCGCCACGCCATGTTCAGCAATAAATGTCCACCAGCAAATATTAAGAAGACAGCTTCATGTGCAACAAAAGGGACGCCGCCTGAACGTACTCGAACATGGAGATTTATAAGCAATGAACCTTTGATGGAAGAGTAATAAACGAGCAAACACATACCTATTCCGATGCAAAATTTGAACCGCTTAAGTTGGTGTGCAAAGGACAGAACAATATGTAGCATAGGTAAAAAGATAGACAACAACACGCAGAACCAAAACAAAATGTTGCACAAAACTACGTGTATAAAGGAAACTCGAAGGGAACCGAAGAATAAACAAGTAAAGTAGTGGCTAAGTTCGATTGAACTTTATATACCCGGCGCACGCTTTCAGCTAAATTTTTAAATTAACTAGGTACAATCTAACATGTGTGCCAAGTTTAGTCGAAATCGATAAAGTAGTTCCAGACATATACATATGATCTCATATAGTCGGATTTCTGCTTGCAATACAACACCACATACTAAACTCAAGATATTTCCCTTCAACATTTATTGAAATGTCCGATTTTTAGTGTTTTCGAAAATAACCGTTATATGACAGGTGGGCGTGGTTATGGTCAGATTTTGATAAATATCGCTTAAATAGGCATAGTGTAATACGTATACCAAATTTGAACAAAATCCAGAGATATACATATAACCTCATAGGTGGGCGGTGCCACAACCTCTGTAGAAAATTTTGATACGGTCGGATTTCCTGCTCGAATACAACAATACATACCAAATTTGAGCATATAGCTTCCATAGCTACTGAAATATATGTAGACATTTTTGCATTTTTGGCAATTGCCGTTATATGGGAGGTGGGCGTGGTTACTGTCCGATTTTGCCCATTTTCAATACCAACCTGCTCTGGGCCAAAGACAATCTACCTACCATTACCATCATTGAGATATCTCAATTTTTACTCAAGTTATCGTCTGCACGGACGGACGGACAGACAGACATCGCTAAATCGACTTCTCTTTTGATTCCGTTATGCTGTTACAAGCAACCGTTATGCGTACAAAGTTAAAATACCCTTGTACACAAGTGCGCGGTTATAAAAACACACTCAACAGAATTATATACAGTGGAAAATTCAGGTACCAAAAGCATAAAACACCAAAATTGCAAACATTTCGCAAAACTGAATACAATACCTGGAAATCAATGGACAGCAACAAATACAGCACCAACCCCTATTACTCAGAACGAAAATGACACTGAAGATGGCACAACGCCGAAACTGGTATGTCACAAAACCAAATTTGACAAGGGATGACGGAAAATCGTTTTAATATACATACATACATACATCAAAGGTGAATATACTTTTGTGAACAAGTACTGTAGTGTATCAAGAAACCACATATGTATATACAAACACACATTTCAACATTAAATAAAACATACAAATTCACAGACATACATAAACATAAATATACATATCAAAATACAACACGCGCAACAACCCAAAACTCAGGTTATTGCTCGAGTCGCGCATTACATTACATAAACCAATAGCGACTTGAATTTGAGTACAAGCGCATACAAACATACATACAAGTTTCTTGCTGCACTGAGCATTCTTGGCGTACGAGCCAATATTCTTATGTATACAAGTGGCCGTACATATGTAAGCGTTAGTAAATAAGAAAGTACATAATAAGTTGTAGTATAAATAAGACGGAAATATTTTAAATAAAACTTGCCTTGTATATCGGCAAGCTGCCTTTTAAATTTCAGATCCTGCCAGTTCTATCGGCAACTTGCCTTGTATATCGGCAAGCTGCCTTTTAATAATCAGATCCTGCCAGTCCCATCGACGACTTGCCTTGCATATCGGCAAAATGCCTTTTAATAATCCTGCCCTGTCAGCTACAACATCAACAAATTAACAATGGCCAAAGGACGTATTGGCCCGCTACCGATAACCATCGAGGAATACAGGCGTCGAAACAGCACCAAAACTACCGAAAACCCAATAAAAGTCCCGCCAACCGTGGTTTTCAAACGAAAGAGAGGCGGAAGGAAGTACAACAAAAGGAAGGAAATAGCGCAAATATATAAGAAGATACAGCTAGAAACCTCAGCTGCATCGAAGCAACAACTAAAGAAGAAAATCCATGGTATAAGAAAACAACAGTAAAAGTACTATATTTTATATTTTTAACAAACAGTATTGAAAAAAAAAAATATTTTTTTTTAAATGGGTGGACAAAGTTCCAAAATAAAAGACCCAAAAGCAAATGTCAATCAAATCGAAATTACTGACCTCCAAGAATCTTTAGACTTCATACAATTAATGCTATTATTAATTACAATATGTATTTGTATAAATTTATTTTTAAAAATCTATTCCACGCACAACAAATATTTAAAGAAAAAATATTTAAGTCGTGCGGATGGATTAGACAAAGTTTAAATTATGTTAAACATTTCAATAAATACCAATGGGAACTAAATGTGAAGAAATATTTACAATCCTATTAGAAGAAAAATTAACCATAGACAAATCATACAAATGTATCAATAAAAACATTAAAATAAAGGAAGAAACAATCATTAAACATTTGAATATAATATTAACAACCTTTAACAGATTAGGAAAGAAAATTAAAGATTTAAAAAACCAGCTCACACCTAACCATCAAAAAGAAGCATCTCAAATATTTGCTTATATTAGAGACAAGTTAGTTTGCTCACTTGCTAGATACAACATAGAATTCACAGTACCAACTAAATACGAACAAGAAATTACCATTGACTTCGAACGTTTACTAATAGAAGAGGAACAGTCAGAAAACGAAACAGAAAATACGAATTTCCAAACAACAAAATTCAAAATGGCACAAGCAACGGTAGAATTCATTAAGACGGCATCGTCAATTCTACCCGAGTTTGACGGTAAACCAGAAAACCTACCAAGTTTATTGGATGCTCTTGACGTTCTTGAACAAATCAAGGAAGCCATTGCTATCTCTATAGTAAAAACAAAGTTGAAAGGTACAGCGAGGAATTTAATAAGTAGTGAAGAATCATTACAAGCAATAAAACTAAAACTAAAAACAAGCATTAAAGGTGAATCAGTAGAAGTATTAACAGCCAAACTACTGAACATACAACAAAGAAGTAAGACAGCCAACCAATATACTGCTGAGATAGAAAAACTTACAAAATCATTAGAAGGAGCATACATCTCCGACGGACTGACTACAGAATTAGCAACAAAATATGCAACACAATCGGCTGTAAAAACCATGTGTAAAAACTGCTCCAACGAAAAAGTAAAAATAATTATGCAAGCTGGAACGTTCACATCGATGAACGAGGCGATATCAAAATTTACTAATAGTTGTACTGAGGGTGCAATGGGGTACAGTGGTGCTTCTGGGTATGCGGTTACAGTTGCACGGCTGTACTCAATCCCTACTATAACGTCCACGTTCGTGCACCCTGGGCAACGTGATCAACCCATGTGCGAGATACGGTAACCAACCCGTGTGGAGCCATGGGTCACGGCTAATAGAGAGGGAGCTTTAGTGGAGCCACTCCGACATATTCGGTTTAAGGGTCCACTGAAGTCCGCAGCGTCTGTTCACCAGGAGGTGCGGCTGCAAGCGGGTGTCTGTCTTGGAGCAAGCGGTTCGCTATATAAACAAACTTAAAATTTTTCACCCCCAGCAATGGGTTGTGCGCAGGGCTTGGAACCCGCCACGTAAAAAACAACTTCCAATGAAAAGGAAAATAAAGCCTCCGATGAGACCCCCCTTTTTTTATGATGACCACGGCAAACGTATTAAGGACAATGATTTGAGGGCATGCACCTGGAATGTCCGGACCCTTAATTGGGAAGGTGCCTCTGCCCGACTGGTTGATGTCCTCAGCAGAGCGAAGGCTGACATCACCGCCATCCAAGAGATGCGATGGACGGGGCAAGGGAAAAAATCGATAGGCCCTTGCGACATCTACTACAGCTGCCATGTAAAGGAGCGCAAATTTGGTGTCGGATTTGTGGTATGAGAGAGACTGCGCCGTAAAGTACTGTCGTTCACTCCGGTGGACGAACGTCTCGCCACAATCCGCATCAAGGGGAGATTCTTCAACATCTCCCTGATGTGCGTCCACGCCCCGACGGAAGAGAAGAACGATGGGACCAAAGATCGCTTCTACCATCTCCTTGGCTGCACGTATGAGCGGTGCCCCCACCACGATATAAAAATCGTGCTTGGCGATTTCAATGCCAAGGTGGGCAAGGAGGGCATCTTTGGTTCTATAGTCGGAAAATTCAGTCTCCACAACGAAACGTCCGATAACGGAATGAGACTGATCGACTTCGCCGGGGCCCGAAACATGGTAGTCTGTAGTACCAGGTTCCAGCATAAAAAGATTCACCAAGCTACGTGGCTGTCTCCAGATGGTAAGACACGAAACCAAATCGACCACGTTGTGATAGACGGAAGGCATGCTTCCAGTGTCCTAAATGTGCGCACGATCCGAGGAGCCAACATCGACTCGGATCATTTTCTTGTGGCAGCTAAGATCCGCACGCGCGTCTGTGCAGCAAAAAGCGCACGCAAACGGACACAAGGAAAGCTCGACGTCGGAAAGCTGCAATCGCAACAGACAGCTACCCACTTCGCCACTCGACTTGCACTCCTGCTCTCTGAGAGCAATAATCAACAGAACGATATTTCCGAGCAGTGGAACCATATTTCTCGCTGTCTACATACCGCCGCTGAAGAATCCACCGGATTTCAGCGAGTCCGAAAGAACAACTGGTATGACGAGGAATGCCGCGCCGCTACGGAACGTAAAGACGCTGCCTACAGGGCCACACTGCGATCGGGCGCAACGCGAGCTGTGCGGGAGCGCTATCGTGAGTTGAAGAAGGAAGCAATACGCATTTTTCGTGAGAAAAAGAGACAGGCCGAAATGCGTGAGTGCGAAGAGCTTGAGATGCTGGCCGACAGGAAAAACGCCCGTAAATTTTTTCAGAAAGTACGGCGGCTAACCGAAGGTTTCAAGACCGGGGCGAATTCCTGTAAGAATGACAATGGCGACCTGGTGACTGATGTCCACAACATACTTAAATTATGGAGGGAGCCCTTCTTCACAGTGCTTAATGGAAGCAGCTGCAACAACGTTGGAGAAGATGTTGAACCTGAATCCCCAATCAATGATGATGGACGTGATGTACCATCACCCGACCATGACGAAATTCGGAAAGCGATAGCACGGCTGAAGAACAACAAAGCCCCCGAGGCTGACGGGTTACCAACTGAGTTATTTAAGTACCGCGGAGAGGAGCTGGTAAAGTGCATGCACGAGCTCATCTCTAGAATATGGTCGGAAGAACGCATGCCTACTGATTGGAACTTAAGTGTGCTCTGCCCAATCCACAAAAAGGGTGATCCTGCAGTCTGTGCCAATTATCGCGGGATTAGCCTTCTTAACATCGCGTATAAGGTTCTGTCAAGTGTATTGTGCGAAAGACTTAAGCCCACCGTCAACGAACTGATTGGACCTTATCAGTGTGGCTTTAGACCTGGTAAATCCACCACCGACCAGATATTCACAATACGCCAGATCTTGGAAAAGACCCGAGAAAGAAGAATCGACACACACCATCTTTTTGTCGACTTCAAAGCCGCCTTCGACAGCACGAAAAGCAGTTGCCTTTATGCCGCAATGTCTGAATTTGGTATCCTCGCAAAACTTATACGGCTATGTAAAATGACGCTGAGCAACACCACCAGCTGCGTCAGAATTGGGAAGAACCTCTCCGAGCCGTTTGATACCAAATGAGGTTTCAGACAGGGTGACTCTCTGTCGTGCGATTTCTTTAACCTAGTGCTGGAGAAAATAATTCGAGCCGCAGAACTAAATCGGTCAGGTACCATCTTTTATAAAACTGTGCAATTGCTGGCGTACGCCGATGACATTGACATCGTCGGCCTTACCAACCGCGCAGTTAGTTCTGCCTTCTCCAAACTGGATAGAGAAGCGAAGCGAATTGGTCTGGAGGTGAACGAGAGCAAGACGAAGTATCTCCTGTCATCAAATAGACAGTCGGCACATTCACGACTGGGATCACAAATCACTGTTGACAGTTATAACTTTGAAAAAGTAGAGAACTTCGTTTACCTAGGAACCAGCATTAACACCAATAATAGCGTCAGCTTTGAAATCCAACGGAGAATCTCTCTTGCCAACAAGTGCTACTTCGGACTGAGTAGGCAATTGCACAGTAAAGTCCTCTCTCGACGGACAAAAGCCATACTCTATAAGTCTCTCATCATGCCCGTCCTATTGTATGGCGCAGAAGCATGGACGATGACAACATCAGATGAGAGGGCTCTTGGAGTGTTCGAGAGAAAGATTCTTCGAAAGATTTATGGACCTTTGCGTCTTTGCGACGGCGAATACCGCATTCGATGGAACGATGAGCTGTACGAGCTGTACAATGACGTAGATATAGTGCAGCGGATTAAGAATCAGCGGCTCCGCTGGCTAGGTCACGTCGTTCGAATGGATGAAATAGCTCCCGCCCGAAGGTTTTTGACGCGGTACCCGCGGGTGGTAGCAAAGGAAAAGGAAGACCTCCTCTGCGTTGGAAAGACCAAGTGGAAAAAGACTTGGCTATACTTGGGATTTCCAATTGGCGCCAGTCAGCACGAGATAGGGACAGCTGGCGTGCTTTGTTGACCTCGGCCAAAATCGCTTAGGCGGTTAATGCGCCAATTTAGTAACTAAGTAAGTTGTACTGAGGTAACAGGAAACCCTAACTCAGTATTGCAAATTCGCCAGCAAGGGTATTATCGTGGTAACTTCCGTAGAGGTTATCAAGGTAATAATTACAGAACATTCCCACGCAGTAACAATAACAATAACAATAATTACCGACCAAACAATAATCAACAAAGACAGAATAGGAGTTATTATAATCAAACAAGACCGAATAACATAACCAATGGTCGCAATGTACGTAACCTAAACCAACAAGAAAGTCAAAGTACGGAAAACCAGCAAACTCCACTTCAACAATAGATAGTGCAAAAAGAAGGGTATGCGTACTCAACCTACATCTAAATAGCCACATATCTTGCAAAGCAGCATTAAGCAACTCATATTCAACATTCCTGATAGACACAGGAGCAGATATATCAATTATTAAAAAGAATCGAATTGATACGAACATTATTATCAATAGTTCACAAATAACAGATTTAAAAGGTATTGGTCAAGAAATAATAAATACACTAGGAATAGTTAATACAGATTTAGTAGGTGATAATATATTAATTCGACACAAATTTCACGTAGTAGAAGACAATTTTCCAATTCCATGCGACGGCATTATAGGACAAGATTTTATTAAAAAATATAATTGTATATTATACTATCAAAGGGATAAAGATTGGTTAATTCTCAGACCAAATGATTACCATGAAGACATAGCAATCCGAATGACAAATAGACCAACTATTAATACAATTACAGTACCCGCTAGATCAGAAGTTATACGCCAAGTTTATGTAAAAACCAGTAACACTGAGATTCTAATACCACATCAAGAACTTGATAATGGCATTTTTCTTGCAAATACAATTGCGAATAAAAATCAAACATTCGTAAAAATAATAAATACAACAGATAAAAACGCAATAATTGAAAATTATGATATAAAGCAGAAAACCTAAATGACTACACAATTCTGAAAAATACTTACACGAACAACGAAAATAATAACGGAAAACTAGAGAAATTGAAAAAGAATTTCCTACCATTCGTTAGCCAACAACTTAATACACTATGTTCAGAATATATTGATATTTTTTCCTTAGAAACAGAGCCCATAACTACAAATAATTTTTATAAGCAAAATCTACGTATGAAAGATGAGGAACCAGTTTATGTAAAAAACTATAGAATACCAGAAGCACATAAAACAGAAATAAATAAACACATTACTAAACTTATTAAGGATGATATAATAGAACCATCAACGTCAGAGTATAATAGCCCAGTACTACTAACACCAAAAAAATCACTTCCAGGTAGTACAGATAAAAGATGGAGATTAGTAATTGACTTTAGATCAATAAATAAAAAACTAACAGCAGATAAATTCCCACCACCAAGAATTGATGATATTCTCGATCAATTAGTAAGAGCAAAATATTTTTCATGTTTAGACTTAATGTCTGGATTTCATCAAATTGAACTAAGCACAGAATCTAGAGATTTTACATCATTTACAGCAGACGGTGGTACTTATCGCTTTAAAAGACTACCATACGGTTTAAAAGTAGCCCCTAATTCATTTCAAAGAATGATGACCCTAGCATTCTCAGGTCTCAAACCATCAAAAGCATTCCTATATATGGATGATTTAGTAGTATTAGGATGTTCCGAAAACCATATGATGAAAAATTTACGAGACGTATTTTCCACTTGTAGAAAATATAACCTTAAGTTACACCCAGATAAATGTTTATTTTTTAATCAAGAAGTAACATGTCTTGGACATAAATGTACCAGTAAAGGAATCTTACCAGACCCAAGTAAATATGAAACAGTTCAAAATTACCCAGCACCCAAAAATGCTGACGAAGCAAAGAGATTCGTCGCGTTCTGTAACTATTATAGAAAATTCATACCACATTTCGCACATAACTCTAGAATTTTAACGAGACTTTGTAAAAAGAATGTAACATTCAATTGGACAGAAGAATGTGAAAAAGCACTTAGTTATTTAAAAAATTCATTAATTAGTCCAAATATCTTACAATACCCTGATTTTAGTAAACAATTTTTTATCACAACAGACGCAAGCGGTTTCGCATGCGGATCAGTACTAAGTCAAGAATATGATGGAAAACAACTTCCAATTTCCTATGCCTCAAGATCATTCACTAAAGGTGAAGTAAATAAATCAACAATAGAAAAAGAATTAGCAGCAATACATTGGGCGATTACTTATTTCAGACCATACCTTTATGGCAGAAAATTCCTTATCAAAACAGACCATCGACCTTTAACATACCTTTTCTCAATGAAAAATCCATCATCAAAGTTAACTAGAATGAGATTATGCTTAGAAGAATATGAATTTGAGGTGGAGTACATAGCTGGGAAAGAAAACTATGTGGCAGACGCACTATCCCGCATAGATATAAATAACTTTAAAAACATGACAATCGAAGCAAATAAAATACTTCGAGTATCGACCAGATCAGCGACTAAACAGTCGAACAAAAACAAAAATCTTAAAGAAGATGAAAAATGTCACAAAGAGAACCCTAAAATATATGAAGCGCTTAATAAATATGAAGTAAAAAGACATGTCGAGCTCGTTTTCAATCCTCCGAAATTATATTTCAAGAAAGGAAAGAAAATTTGTAGCCAAATAATTACAAGCAACCTAATTGTTGAGGCGAAAATTTACTTAGGACAGTTCTTTACCAGGCTTATGAAAGAAGCCGGCAATTTAGGACTTGTAAAAATACTATTGTCCTTAGGAGACAAATTGTTTAATTATATTCGAGTAGATGAATTTAAAGAAATAGGTACCAAAGTTCTCAAAAATTTAACAATCGCATTATTTCCGGAGGTTATGCAAGTGACAAATGCTGAACAAATAATGAAAATTCTTCAAGACTATCACGACGATCCTGTCAAAGGGGGCCACCCAGGAATCAATCGTACGACTAACAAAATAAGACAAAAATTTCATTGGAAAAATATGAAAAATGATATTCGAAAATATATTAACAAATGCATACATTGCAACAAAAACAAAACAGGCAAACACCTAAAAGAACCAATGACAATTACAGAAACACCCCCCAAAGGTTTTGATATAGTACAAATATATACTATTGGACCACTTCCAAAATCAGAACATGGAAATGAATATGCAATCACTATCGTATGCCAATTAACGAAATATTTATTTGCGATTCCAATACAAAGCAAACACGCTAAAACAGTAGCAAAAGCAATATTTGAAAATTTCATTTTAATTTATGGACGTATGAAAACAATCATGACAGACATGGGAACTGAATACAAAAATAACGTTTTTGACGAGTTATGCAAACTTCTTAAAGTTGAGCATAAAACTTCAACACCATACCATCATCAAACATTAGGCACTGTAGAAAGAAGCCATAGCACATTCAATGAATATGTACGTTCTTACATATCTAGTGACAAACATAATTGGGATGAATATATCAAATATTTTGCGTATTGTTATAATACAACACCTTCAACGGTTCACGGTTACTGTCCTTTTGAACTAGTTTTTGGAAAAATTCCACCGACTTACGATTTTTTACAAGAAGACAAAATTAGCCCTCTATATAATTATGACGCATATGATAAAGAAATAAAATATAGGTTACAAGTAGCACAACAAAGAGCACAAAAATTAGTGCATCAAGCTAAGGAAAAACAAAAAATTTGCTATGATAAAAACGTACAAATAAAGGAAATACATAAACATAAATATACATATCAAAATACAACACGCGCAACAACCCAAAACTCAGGTCATTGCTCGAGTCGCGCATTACATTACATAAACCAATAGCGACTTAAGTTTAAGTACAAGCGCATACAAACATACATACAAGTTTCTTGCTGCACTCAGCATTCTTCGCGTACGAGCCAACAGAATTATAAACACTGGAAAATTCAGGTACCAAAAGCACAAAACACCAAAATTGCAAACATTCCGACGCAAAAGTTGAACCGCTTAAGTTGGTATGCAAAGGACAGAACAATAGCATAGGTAAAAAGATAGAAAACAACACGCAGAACCAAAACAAAATGTTGTACAAAACTACCTGTATAAAGGAAACTCGAAGAGAACCGAAGAATAAACAAGTAAAGAAGTGGCTAAGTTCGATCGAACTTTATATACCCGGCGCACGCAATACAACACCACATACTAAACTCAAGATATTTCCCTTCAACATTTATTGAAATGTCCGATTTTTAGTGTTTTCGAAAATTACCTTTATATGACAGGTGGGCGTGCTTATGGTCAGATTTTGATAAATATCGCTTAAATAGGCATAGTGTAATACGTATACCAAATTTTAACAAAATCGGGTGGGTGGTTCCTGAGATATACATATGAACTCATAAGTGGGCGGTGCCACGCCCCCAGTAAAAAATTTTGATACAGTCGGATTTCCTGTTCGAATACAACAATACATACCAAATTTGAGCAAATTAGCTTAAATAGCTACTGAAATATATCTAGCAATTTTTGCATTTTCGACAATTGCCGTTATATGGGAAGTGGGCGTGGTTATGGTCAGATTTTGATAATTTTTCAAATATCGCTTTTGATTTTGATAAATATCGCTTAAATAGCCATAGTGTAATACGTGTACCAAATTTGAACAAAATCGGGTAGGTGGTTCCAGAGATATACATATAAACTCATAGGTGGGCGGTGCCACGCCCTCTGTAGAAAATTTTGATACGGTCGGATTTCCTGCTCGAATACAAAAATACATAGCAAATTTGAGCATATTAGGTTCCATAGCTACTGAAATATATGTAGCATTTTTTGCATTTTCGGCAATTGCCGTTATATGGGAGGTGGGCGTGGTTACTGTCCGATTTTGCCCATTTTCAATACCAACCTGCTCTGGGTCAAAGACAATCTACCTACCAAGTTTCATTGAGATATCTCAATTTTTACCCAAGTTATCGTCTGCACGGACGGACGGACAGACAGACATCGCTAAATCGACTTCTCTTTTCATTCTGAGCATTTTGGTATATATATAGGTCTATATCTATCTTGATTTGACAAGGGATGACGGAAAATCGTTCCAATATACATACATCAAAGGTGAATATACTTTTGTGAACAAGTACGCTCTGCTATACAAATCAAATTAATAAACAAGCGAGGTAAAAGCCCGGCAGCTAGTGCTCCTTTTATTAAGTTATAGAATTTTACATTGTACAATTAATTATAATAAATAAATATCTTCGTCGACTAACACTCTTGGTAATCGGTCGTGTTTCGATAGCTGAACGACGGAAAATGCCTTTACCCTTACTGTGAGTTTCACCTGAAAAAAAGTGTTTCCATTCGCCCGGATTGAACACGCTATTGCGACTTTCGAAAGAAATAAATTCATCGAACATTCGAACATGGAAATTACAACTCTGAAATGTGTACATATATTTATCAAATAACCCCAAATTCAATCGTAATTTGACTAAATTTACCAATTTCCCAGGTCTATAATATATTACAGTCAATAAGAAATCATTCATGTATTTATTTAATAGATCCGCTAAACTCTTCAACCAGCATAACTACAATTTAATATTCCGCCAGTTGGAAAGCTTAGTGCGCGCCTGCGATTTTACGCTGATGGTGGATACTATAAAGGTGTAGGTAACAGTTTTGAAATTGGGCTGGCGCAATCGTCTATTAGACAGATTCTGTCAGAAGTTGTCAAAATTAAGGAGTTCATATTATGCCCGCAGTGGGTAAAACGGCCTACGCTGGAAGACAAACACCTTTCGGTCAGTCCAAGTCTATTGGGGATAGCAATATATTTCTGCTCTATCCTTAGCTTTTTCATAACTCAGCTACATTTTCCTTTTTTCCTTTGACAAATCTTCTTGCAATGTCCGGCTTTACCTGTATTATACCTAAAAGTATCTCTTTTTGAACATTGTTAATTGTTTTATTCCTGGAATGGGCAATTATATGAAAAAAAAAATGTATATTTTATTACTTTCATTTTGAATCAGTTTATATTTTCCGCCTCTCTAAAAATTGCGAACAAATTCGATGAATCCGCTGACTATTTCCATCCGAAATAAGTGTTGCCGATAAGGGGAAACAATGTTCGAAAGCGGAAAATTAACGACCAAAATTTATGATAAGCGAACAATTTCGGGCAAAAAAGAAACTCACGATAAGAGTGAAACGCAACTTTTTTTTTTTTTTGTGTTTTAAGTTACTCTCTTTCCCATTCCCGTGTACTGGTAGGAGAGAATTATTTGGCCCATTCAATCAATCAGAGCGCCATCACTAATTATGCACCTTGTGCTGTTTAATCCTTGGATTTATTATTGGTTTATGTATTATTAATTAATGTTTAAAAATTTGGTGCTTTTAGATTTGTGTTCGATATTAAGTCATGTGGATGAGTATTTAGTAGTATAGTTTGATTAATGTGCAGGGTTGGGCATAGTGCACTAAAAAATAATTGCAATAAGGTTTCACTAGCACTACTTCTTCAGTGGTAGTTAAACAGCAAAATCCACTATCACTGAAAATTTAGTGATAGTGAAAAAAAATGCACTATCACTAAACCTTTAGTGATAGTGAAAAACAAATTGCACTACCACTAAACCTTTAGTGATAGTGAAAAACAAATTGCACTACCACTAAACATTTAGTGATAGTGAAAAACAAATTGTACTACCACTAAACCTTTAGTGATAGTGAAAAACAAATTGCACTACCACTAAATATTTAGTGATAGTGAAAACCTTTAGTGATAATAAACATTTTTCAGTAACATAACACTGACAACTTTTGTTTGAACTCTGTGTGGCTCTAGGAAAGCATTCTGGTTATTGTACGTCTACTGGGGATCCTTCTTCCGGAAAGCAATTTTAAGAAACTAGGATGCTCGATAATAGACAATGGAGAGCACGTTTCGCAAACAAAAGAAAGAAGATCTCGATCAGTTGCAGATCTAGCACGCAAACCTTTTCTGGTTTCAGATTTTTTCTTTTGAAAATCTTTAAATGTGCTTGGATGTTTTTCGCGTAAGTGGTGTATAAAGTTAGAGCTTACCCGTAGCGAACCTTTAACATTCATGAGGCATACTTGGCAGATAGCGATTATACCTATCATTTTGGTTTGGTATGGAGTTGAAGCTCTCTGTTAAATAAAAATTGTAATAAAATACTCCATTCACTACAAGAGACATACACAATAAAAATTGACAAATGTCCGGACAAAGTTCGGTTTTTTTTGGCAGAAGCCGAACCTTAACTATTGCATTTCAATAACTCCCATTTAGTAACATTAGTTCAACTTTACAAACAAACGTACAAACTAACACTTAACTTATGCATGCTTAGATATCGTCGGCTTAGCGTAAAAAGCTGATAAGTGCAATTTTGAAAATATTAAAGGAGATATGAAAACAACAACGTATCTTAACGTGGCCTTTCCTTTTGCATCAAAGTCAAATATTTGTTGAAAACTGGACTTAGCAGCTTTTCCTTATAAGCTACTGATATTGCACATATGTAACATATGTACCTTTGCTAGCATAAGTGCTCATTAGAATTTTGCCACTTTGTTTTGTTACTCTTTCGCTTCAATGTACTTACAGTGAGGAGCAAAACAGAGTACATATTTGCTCTTTTCAGATATTAGCATTGATTTTCATGATACAATTTTTACCATAGGTTTTTTGAAAGTTTGATGATGATTTTTTTTTCATATAATGTAAACATTTTAGAACATTTATCATTGTTTTGTAATTATTTAACATGTCGTAGGTGTTGTGATATTTCTACTGGACAAAAAAGCAAACATGCATTCCTTTTTGCTCGCCAGTGTACATTTGAACATTCATACAAACATATGTATCGCATTACTACTGAGCTGCAGTGCAATTTTGAGACTGCCAAATCAAGTAGTCTGCACTTGACACCAAGAAATCATGTTTTATTTCGTTGGACTGGCTTAATGACAACGTTTAATTATACCGCCTATATACCAAGAAACATTTTTATCAACAAACTAGTTGATAATTAATATCGGCCATAAAATATAAATTAAAATGTATTTAGTTAAAGCTCATGTTTTACTAAAGGTTTAGTGATAGTGCAATTTGTTTTTCACTATCACTAAATATTTAGTGGTAGTGCAATTTGTTTTTCCCTATCACTAAAGGTTTAGTGATAGTGCAATTTGTTTTTCACTATCACTAAAGGTTTAGTGGTAGTGCAATTTGTTTTTCACTATCACTAAAGGTTTAGTGATAGTGCATTTTTTTTCACTATCACTAAATTTTCAGTGATAGTGGATTTTGCTGTTTAACTACCACTGAATAGACAGTGGTAGTGCAATTTAGTGGTAGTGCAAAAATGCCCAACCCTGGACTGTTTGCACTATTAAATGTAAGGTCGTTTTTAAATCTGACTGTTCTGAACAAGTTGAAAGTCTGTGATAGTATTCAAAAGTGTCTAGTTATATGTATGTGTTTATAATCCTCATAAATCTAATGACTTTACCTGACTTTTTACAAAAATCTCTCAACTATCCTTGAGATGTCCTTGTATGTGGTGATTTTAAAATAGATCTTCTCCTGAATAATGTTAAGTTTAAGCACTTATTATAAAATTTTAACTCTTGTGGCTTAACTGTTGCAAACAAATTTGCAACTCATTTTGCACCGAAATGTATTTCTTTTATTTATTTATTGTTTACAGTCTTGCGACTTTAAAATGTACAATTTTACAAAGTTATAATATATTTTCCAGTGAAACATAAGTACATGCTAGATATATTTCTAAAAATCATTAATAAAATTGCTTAAAAATAATTGCGTAGTTGGGTAGCTGGAAAGGCGGCCCCGTTTGTCATGGTCGGAAATTACGTAAATGGATAGCTAGAAAGGCCTAGTTTCCGCTCCGCATTCCTGTTGATTGGTTTCTGTTGGTCGGAAAGAACGAGTTTCCGATCCATATTCCACTTCTTACTTACCATACAGTATGTGAGTCGAGCGGAAATGCCTTCCGCTCTGCTCTATAGATGAATAGTTTCTCATGGTCGGAAAGGCCGTGTTTCCGATCCATGGTCGTATCCCATTTATTTAAACATTTGTGGTATAGAATTAAATATATTAAGTGTTGGAAATTTTGATCTTATGGAATCCCATTGTGAACATATGAATAGAATATGCTGCAGGTCTGCTGAGCAGGAGCAGCTGTCGCATAGATCATCCGTGATGACGTTTAACTTTTTCATCGTGTCTTTTCCAAATGTGTGTACTGATAGTACTCGGTTAATTACACAGTGTTACAAAATGGAAAAAATTTAATGAACTTTTAAAGTGACATATTGGAAATGGTTCACCTGGTCGAATATAACTCAAAACAGTTTTTGGAAAATTTGTAACACCCTCAAAATCTTGCTTTACCGTTAAAAAACCGTTCTTCGGAAGTGTACGCGCTAATCTTTTCATTACTTGGCCACTTCTTTACCGATTTTCAATATGAAATATGTTTTGGAAAGGTAAGGATTATACCTTTAAATTGAGATATAAAGATCTATTTTTTGAGCTAGCGTGTTGTAAGTTTTCATCGGGTAAACTTGGAAAATTTGTTTTTTCTTCAAATTTTTCTACTTTGACCGCATTTTATTGCAGTATTTTACTAAAAATATTTGAAGTATGAGGAATTATTTTGAAAGTACATTCATGTCCAAAAATTTTGAGTGCTCATGCAATGAAATCGGACAAAAATTGACGAAGCTATTAAATTTTTTCTGCTATTACATAAATAAATTTACCTTGCGAAATGTTTTTTTTTTTTTAATTTTTCTACTTTGACCGCATTTCATTGCGTTATTTTACTAGAAACATAGCAAGTATGAGGAATTATTTTAAACACATTCATTTCCAAAAATTTTGAGTGGTCATCTAATAAATTTACGCCGTCAATTCAACCTTGCGACCGCTTCGCAATTATATTGTGTAATAAGTGTGGTAAAATGTGTGATAGGCGCAACAAATTTTGTTACGCGATGACCAGCGTCTGTCGTTTGTGACTCCTATGGCTTGGCATTATCAAATATATCACAAGCCGGAGGATTGCTACTTTTGCCAAACAAAAATCACTGGTCACCACTATAAAAGTCGCCACCTCATAGAATATGCCAATGTGTTGACTGTATCGAAACCGATTCCAAGAGGAAAACAAGATCAGCGAACTAAAGACAAAAATCCAGCTACATTTCCTGATTCAAGCCAAGTTAGGATGATAGCTAATTACTGCTGGTCACTCAAACGTGAAACAAATGACTCGTCTTATAAACGCAGAAGATCAAGCAAACATTTTTAGCTATAAAGTTATTTAGCATTTTAATGATTAATTTTTTTTTATTTTCAGTCACAATAAAAATTTGAAGTTGAAAGATAATCAAAATGAATGAATTTTTTAATTTTCTCATCATCTAAAATAATTTAAATAGTAATAACTCTGTCAATTTCCAACCGATTTTCGATTGAAATAGCTTAATCGACGCAGTACTAAATTCACTTTAATAATATTGTCTTTGATAGGTACCTTTCTGAATTAAGACTATCGTAAAATCGTAGTCAAAGTTTCAAAATTAATTTTTTTTTATTAAGTTACGATTTTTTTTCTCTGTAGCTTCGTCAGTTCTCGTTTGATTTTGATGAGTTATACGCCATTAAAATAGTGATTTGTCACCTTTCAAAATATATAAACCACTTTTGAATCGGATGAAAATTCGCAAAGATATTGATGATTGACTAGCGAATGACCTCAAAAACAGTTTTTTGGCCCTAAAATGAGATTTTGGGGGTGTTTCGCAAATTTCAAGTATACAGTTTTTCTTAGTTTTATAAGGCCTAACGCCTAGGCTAGGTCTCTTTCAAAGTTCATTTTCAGTGTTATACAGTGTTATTCTAGTATTGGAGTTATTTAATTTTAGTTTGTTTTTATGAAACCAAGGTTTGTTAGATATTTTCGGAAAAGTTTCAAAGTAGGTTTTTCCTTTTGTCGTACTTGTGTTTTTATATTCTTCTTGCCATTCTTGGTTTAGTCTTCTTTTTTTTTTCTTTAATCGCATCTGGTATCGTCCAGTCAAGTGTTTCTAGCGTGCCATTTCTTTTCGCGTTTCTCGCCATTGTGTCGACTATTTCATTTTGGTATATGTGCTTGTGGCCGGGTATGTAATGAATTTCAATACGATTTATGTTGCTGTGATTTACTGTGTCAATAATCTTTTGTATTATGCTGTTATTGGATTCTGTATTGTTTAGTGCAATTGCCCCAGATTTACTATCTGTTAGTATGGCAATGTTTCGGTAGTTGCGAGATATTGCAAATTCAATTGCTTTAATAAAGGCCCAGAGTTCTGCTGTCATCGATGACATTTTTTTAATCGTGTAAACAGCTTTTGATGTGTTGGATTTTTCGTGGAAAAATGCAGCTTTGGTGTAATTTTCTTTGCAAGAGCCATCTGTAAATATTATTTCCATTTGTTTTGTTTTTAGTTCTCTCATTTTCCGCTTAAAAAGTTGTTGGATTATGATTTCGTTAGCTACACTTTTGTTTTTTGCTATGCCTTTGAAAAACTCGGTGTCGGTGAGGATTTTTGTTGATTTTGATTGTTTGGTAGATACAGGTGTAATATTTGTTAATACGTCCTTAAATTATTGGAATGATTGTGTGTAACTGGTATTGTAGTTTGGGTTTTCATTAAAGAGTATTTCCGTGGCTGGTAGTTGATATGCGCAAGTTTTGACTAGCTCTTTTGCAGTGGCTAAACGAAGTCTGTATTCAGTAGGTAGTTCTGCTGCCAAGTGATATACGACATGATTTGATGTTGATTTTAATAGTCCGAGACATTTTCTTATGAATTTATTGTTGCAGGTTTTAAGTCTTGTTAATGCACCTTTTGATAAATTTGCGAATCATGCTGCTGCGTATTCCATTTTTGACCTGGCAAAAGCTTTATAAAACTGAAGCGCTTTACTTGGAGATATGCTGATTGTTTTCAAAAAGTTACAGTTTTTATTTACTTTTTCAACAATTTCATTTATATGTAGGTTACATGAATTATTTTTATTTATATAGATATTTAATAGTGTTAACTTGTTGTAAATTTATGTTGTTGATTTGTATGTGTAATTGGTGTCTGTTGTTGTTAAAATGGATTACGTTGCTTTTAAGAACATTGATTTTTAAGTCTAAGTGATTGCATATATTTCTGAAGTCTTCAAGTTTGGATGTCAGTTGTGATTTTGCCGTGTCGAAAGAGCTGTTTGATGTGATGATGAAAAAGTCATCCGCAAATTGGAAAAGTATAGTTCTATTGTCGTTTATTGAGTATTCTTTTATTTAGGAAATTTTGAATCCATCTTATAATTGATGGTTCAAAATTCATATCGTCTAATATATTCGCTAATTTGGTTATGTTAACGTTATCGTATGCTTTTTCTAAATCTATACAAGCACCCACCACATGTTGTCCTCGGCTTTTAAACTGAAGAACTGTTTCGAATGTTTCTTTCGAAATGCATAAGTTCTTTGTGGTAGTAGTTCATTTAGTTCGATTTGTTCGTCGAGATTGATTTTTATCATTCCTTCGATTGATTTACATAAGGTTGATAGTAAAGCGATCGGTCTATAGTTTTCTATATTGGATGGATCTTTATGTGGTTTTAATATGGGAACTATTTTTATTTGTCTCCATTGTTCTGGTATTTCACCTTTGTTCCAAACATTAAGTAGGATTTTGAACAGTACCACTTTCTCTGCTTCTTAAAGACTGTTAATCATACGATATGAAATTTCATCTATTCCTTTTGCTGAGTCTGGGTTGCGATTTTTCAAAAATGTTGTAAAATTTTCAACAGTCATTTCTTTTAAGCTATTAATTGTTGGAATTTCAGTGTTATTGTTGTGCGGATTTGTATTTATTGATGTCTGATTGTTTGTTATAAATTTCAGGTATTCTTCTTTTTGATTCTGGGTCCAACTATTGTTAACTCGTTTACAACATCCATATTTTTTAAGGCAATTCATTTTGCGCCACATTATTTTCGAATCGGTAGTCGATGAGATTTCATCCAGTAAGTTGTTGAAGCTATCTTTCTTTTGTTTAGAGATTTCCGTGTATAGTTTGTTTTGAGATTCAGCCAGGTAAGTCAGGTTTTCTGCCGATCGTTGTTTTTCATATTTAGTTCTTGCGTTGTTTCTGTGTCTATATAATTTGTCAATCTCGTCATTCCACCATTTTTTTGGTTGGTATCTATTGTTACTGTTAATAGTTATTGTGTTGTTTTTAATGATATTTTGAAATGTTGCATTTATTTCCGTTAATGTATTGCCAATTTTTGTTTTTAAAAGTTCTATGTTTATTTTGTTGTTGATGATTTTAAGTGTATTGTTATTTTTTGTTTTGAATCTTTGATTTAGTTCGATTAAGATAGGTAGTGATTGCTTTTTGTTATTTTTGACATCATAACTTTCCATTTAACGTTTTGTAAGTTTCTATTGCAGAAAGTGACATCTAACTGTGCCGTGTAATTGTTAAGTTGGTATGTTGGGGTCCCATCATTAAGACATTCAAATCCAAAATCTGTTGTCAAGTTTTCTAATATTGTACCTTTTATATCTGTTGTTGCACTGCCCCAAATTGTTGATTTACAATTAAAGTCACCTCCGATGATTGTGTTGTATTTAAGGTTTTTGGTTAAAGCAAGTAATTTTGTGGTTTCATTTTTCATAGTTATGTTGTCCATGTCAGTTGGGTAGTATACGCTGAAAATATTTAGGTTTGATTTAAGGTTAAGAGTTGTGATTCCTATTATATCCGCCGAAGTGTCAAATTTGATGATTGAAAATTGAATTCTTTTATGAATATACATATGTATATGCCGCTACACTTTTGTTTTTTGCTATGCCTTTGAAAAACTCGGTGTCGGTGAGGATTTTTGTTGATTTTGATTGTTTGGTAGATACAGGTGTAATATTTGTTAATACGTCCTTAAATTATTGGAATGATTGTGTGTAACTGGTATTGTAGTTTGGGTTTTCATTAAAGAGTATTTCCGTGGCTGGTAGTTGATATGCGCAAGTTTTGACTAGCTCTTTTGCAGTGGCTAAACGAAGTCTGTATTCAGTAGGTAGTTCTGCTGCCAAGTGATATACGACATGATTTGATGTTGATTTTAATAGTCCGAGACATTTTCTTATGAATTTATTGTTGCAGGTTTTAAGTCTTGTTAATGCACCTTTTGATAAATTTGCGAATCATGCTGCTGCGTATTCCATTTTTGACCTGGCAAAAGCTTTATAAAACTGAAGCGCTTTACTTGGAGATATGCTGATTGTTTTCAAAAAGTTACAGTTTTTATTTACTTTTTCAACAATTTCATTTATATGTAGGTTACATGAATTATTTTTATTTATATAGATATTTAATAGTGTTAACTTGTTGTAAATTTATGTTGTTGATTTGTATGTGTAATTGGTGTCTGTTGTTGTTAAAATGGATTACGTTGCTTTTAAGAACATTGATTTTTAAGTCTAAGTGATTGCATATATTTCTGAAGTCTTCAAGTTTGGATGTCAGTTGTGATTTTGCCGTGTCGAAAGAGCTGTTTGATGTGATGATGAAAAAGTCATCCGCAAATTGGAAAAGTATAGTTCTATTGTCGTTTATTGAGTATTCTTTTATTTAGGAAATTTTGAATCCATCTTATAATTGATGGTTCAAAATTCATATCGTCTAATATATTCGCTAATTTGGTTATGTTAACGTTATCGTATGCTTTTTCTAAATCTATACAAGCACCCACCACATGTTGTCCTCGGCTTTTAAACTGAAGAACTGTTTCGAATGTTTCTTTCGAAATGCATAAGTTCTTTGTGGTAGTAGTTCATTTAGTTCGATTTGTTCGTCGAGATTGATTTTTATCATTCCTTCGATTGATTTACATAAGGTTGATAGTAAAGCGATCGGTCTATAGTTTTCTATATTGGATGGATCTTTATGTGGTTTTAATATGGGAACTATTTTTATTTGTCTCCATTGTTCTGGTATTTCACCTTTGTTCCAAACATTAAGTAGGATTTTGAACAGTACCACTTTCTCTGCTTCTTAAAGACTGTTAATCATACGATATGAAATTTCATCTATTCCTTTTGCTGAGTCTGGGTTGCGATTTTTCAAAAATGTTGTAAAATTTTCAACAGTCATTTCTTTTAAGCTATTAATTGTTGGAATTTCAGTGTTATTGTTGTGCGGATTTGTATTTATTGATGTCTGATTGTTTGTTATAAATTTCAGGTATTCTTCTTTTTGATTCTGGGTCCAACTATTGTTAACTCGTTTACAACATCCATATTTTTTAAGGCAATTCATTTTGCGCCACATTATTTTCGAATCGGTAGTCGATGAGATTTCATCCAGTAAGTTGTTGAAGCTATCTTTCTTTTGTTTAGAGATTTCCGTGTATAGTTTGTTTTTGTTTTGAATCTTTGATTTAGTTCGATTAAGATAGGGTAGTGATTGCTTTTTGTTATTTTTGACATCATAACTTTCCATTTAACGTTTTGTAAGTTTCTATTGCAGAAAGTGACATCTAACTGTGCCGTGTAATTGTTAAGTTGGTATGTTGGGGTCCCATCATTAAGACATTCAAATCCAAAATCTGTTGTCAAGTTTTCTAATATTGTACCTTTTATATCTGTTGTTGCACTGCCCCAAATTGTTGATTTACAATTAAAGTCACCTCCGATGATTGTGTTGTATTTAAGGTTTTTGGTTAAAGCAAGTAATTTTGTGGTTTCATTTTTCATAGTTATGTTGTCCATGTCAGTTGGGTAGTATACGCTGAAAATGTTTAGGTTTGATTTAAGGTTAAGAGTTGTGATTCCTATTATATCCGCCGAAGTGTCAAATTTGATGATTGAAAATTGAATTCTTTTATGAATATACATATGTATATGCCGCTACCTCCATAGCCGTCGTTTTTGAATTTACCCAAGAAGTTGTATGTGTTCAATGATGTTGAACTATTGTCTTTTAGCCATATTTCACTCAAAATCGCAATGTCTATATCCTTGTTGGTTAATGATATTTCCAGTAGGTTTTTGTTATTTATTTTCTTCAGACTTTGAATATTGTATTGCAGTATTTTCATATTATATTGTTATTTAATTTCCATATATCTGTAAATATATTTAATTGCTTTATGCCATCCATCAGGTTTTCTAGAACTTCATACTGTTTTTTGTCATTGTTAATTTGTGGATTGTTTATAAGATACGTAGTGATAATCTGGTTCATTTTGTTGGTTAGTTCATCTTGTTTTTGAAAGTCTGTCTTTATAGTTTTTGGAAATACCAGATTTGTTGGTTGTTGGTTTGTGTTACTGTCTTTTATAGCTTCTCTCGATTCATTCATTGTATTTTGTGCGTTTCTATCTTCTCTTACTTTGTTGGTGTTTGATTTTAAAACTTTGCTAAATGAATATTGCTGGTGCATATATTTAGCTGCTTCCATTGTGTTATTAATTGTTTTTCTTTTTGGTGTTTTCGGTAGTTGTGGGAAGTCTTGATCTGTGGTTGAATTGTCATTTAGTAAGGAAAATCTGTTACCAAATATGCTGGTGTATTTACGTTGGGCTTCGTTTGTTGTCAGGTTTTCTAATGTCATTATCTTTTTTATTGTATAGGCTTTTACTCTTGCGAGACACTCGTTGTCTATAGCAGTGTGTTCGCCTTCGCAGTTAGAACACTTTTTCTGTTTTTCGCAAATTATGTTTGTGTCATGCGATTCACTGCACATTGGGCAGGTACGCGTTGCCTGTTTGCAGTGCTGTGCAAAGTGGTTATATCTGTAGCAGTTATAACATTGTGAGAATGCAATAAATGGTTTTACTTTTATTTTTGTGCAAGTATATGCCACTTCTGTTGGTAATTCGAGGCCATCAAAAATTAGTTTTAGTCTTCGTGTTGGAATTCTTTCACCATTTTCAGTACGTAAAACTTGTATAACTCTTAAAATTTTTATTGGAGATCTTATTTCTTGTAAGAGTTCTTCCTTGGAGATGTTGGTTGGTATGTCAAATATTATTCCCATCTTGGATATGAAGTGGGCAAATATTTTTGCTTCGTAATTTTCATGTGTTAATTTACACATTTCATTTGCAGCTTCTGCTGATTTAAATGTCACTTTGCAACGTCCATAACCGATTTTGTTGACGTCTTCTATATCTTTTACCTCTTTGGTGAGTAAGTATTTTGAAAGACTGATGGCATTAATTGGGTTTCTGGACTCACCTGTTCTGCTCTTATCGACGTATACCATGTAAGGGCCTTTATGTTTGGTATCATAGTAGTTAATTCTTTTGGTGTTTATTGTCGTATTCTCGGATGTTGTGTTTGTTTCTGTGTTTTTATCTGCGTTGTGTTCTTTCTTTCTTTTTTTTGAATCTTTCATGCGAGCTCTGCTGCTGCTCCTGCTCCTACTTGCTGAGGTGGCTGCAGGGCCAACATGACCCCCGCCGAAATCGTTCATTGAATGTTAATTTGTGTTATTAATGTAAAATTATATCTGTTTTTGATGTTTAATATTTATGTATGGTTGTGATGGTTTGTTTTCGTTTAGTTCTGGTTATTTTCGATAGTTAAATTTGTAAAATTTTTTATTTTTAAATAATTTTCAATTTGGCGTCGAAATTTTTGCCATTAAGTGAAACGCAACTTTGACCGTTGTTCGTTAAAATAACTTACGAACGCTTTCCTTTAAGGGAAAGTAATAATTAAAACGAAAAAATACAAGGAAACTAGAAACCAAGTTAATATTTTTCACTGAAGTAAATAAAAATGTAAGAAGTGTTTATTAATGGCTGTAGTGCATAAATTTAAATTTATTTTTCAACAGGTCAAGACCATTAAACAAATAATTTCACGAAAATCAACGGTTACTACACATGCACGTTATTGTACTAAAATTAAATAGGCTAAAGAACTACAAATTCAAAATTTTTTTTAAGTTATTATATAAAGATTGAAACTTTTATTCACGCGATTTTTCTTTGATCAGCAACACATAAAAATACTACGAACAATATTGCGAATATATGTACTGATTTATTTTAGCGTTTGCCCTACCTTTATCAATTATCTTTAACAAATCCCTAACTTTAGGGGAATTCCCACATAATTGGAAAAAGGCCTTCATTATACTTATTCATAACAATGGGAGTAAGTAAAATTAACTAAAATTATCGACCAATCTGCAAAATTTCAAGTATACCTAAACTTTTTGAAAAACTACGTCATGATAGAAATCTTTTTCAGATTTGACGAAAATTGCAAGCCTTTAGTTTCTCAAATGAGGGCATTAAGGTGGGAAATTCAATATCTGAACAATCGGTTGAATGAAAGCTATAAGTTATATTTCTCAGATCTTTATGACTTCCATTGTGTAAGGGCACCCTGTGTCCTTATAATTTCGCTTTACACTTGTTCGCTGTCATTGTGCATACGTGGCAGTGACAAGACTATAAAATGTCAACCATCGTGAAAAACAACGAGAGAAGCCTTTTGAACACAGGCCGGTAAACACGAAGAAAAAACAATTTGGAAACACGCCACGCCACATTGTGTAATTTATTTTAAAAGTAATTTGTACAGTGAAAACTCGCCAACTCAAAAGTTTAAGTATTGTAAATTCAGCCAACAGTTGTATTGTTTTTCGTTAATAAAGTATTTTAAGCATACAAGTTTTCGCGAATTGTCATTTATACGGAGAGACATTTCTCATATCGCCGCCGCCATAAAATTTCTTTCCAAATTAAGCTGTTCTCCGAATTAATCGTGTTATCCGGCTAGCGTGAGCCAAAGTCCACAGAACGGGAATTAAGGTCAGTAGCAAGACTTGGCGCCAAATTAACTCGTTGCTAAGGGAGTTTAGTTAAGAAACACAGTTCTACAACGGTAGAAACGTCGTGAAAGGGTTTTGCCGCCAAAAAAGGTAAAATTAGCGGGACAAAAAGTAAATTGCTGCGTGGCAAGTCGGTGGTATAGCGAACGGCATAAGAGTTAAGTGTTGAGTATTGGGTAAAGGAAAGGTGTTGTGAGCGCTAACATTATGCCAGGCGGAAGCCTTTACAATTTAAGAAGTCAAGATGGAAATGCGCCACACGATTCCGACGAAGATGTTGATGGTGCGCAAACGAATAATTTTTCAACAATAGTGGCTAGCCTGAATGCGCTTACCAATGCGGTCGCACAGTTAAAGACAGTCACAGAGGAGAGCCAGCGGGACATAGAACGCTTACGAAATAATATAGCGTCCGACGTTCAGCAAAGCGTGGCGATAGAAGCAGTGCAGCAGAGTGGTGATAATGCAACAGCGCCGCGGGATGAGCGATACTCGCAAAACACACGAGTAGAAATAAGTGATGCTGTCACAAAGTTGTATGATTTGCCTGCTTTTTCCGGCAACACGGAAGAGTGGCCGCTCTTCCTAGCAAATTATAAAGATACCACCGAAACCTTTCGCTACAACAACCGCCATAATTTAATGCGCCTACACAAATGCCTAGTAGGTCGAGCGAGGGAAACAGTAGCGTCCATGCTTATATACCCGGAAGATGTGCCGAATGCGATATCGGAACTAGAGTTTCATTTTGGTCGGCCAGAACTCTTAGTACGAAGCCAACTCCTTAAAATCCAGCAGTTTCCAAACATTGCGGAAAATAAAATAGATCAAATTATTTCATTCTCAACAAGGGCGAGAAACGTCGTTGCGTTTCTAACGTCAGCCCATTGTGAGCATCATCTCGCCAATACAACACTTTTAGAGCAACTTATTACCAAGTTACCGCCAAGCAAACAATACGAGTGGGCCAGACATGCCGTAGATATTAAGCCATACGCTACAATAAAAGATTTCTCGAATTGGTTAAGCGGGCTCGCCAGAGTAGTTTGCCACATGCCGCCAGCAACAACAGTAGTAAGAAGCCAGCCAGCTACGGGTCATCAGCAGCCCCGACGTCTAATGTTTCTGGGTAGAGAGTCGCAGCCAGATTCCGCCCGAAGTATACGATGTTTTGTTTGTGGAGGTGCACACTGCATATCGAATTGTTGTTCGTTTGCAGAGTCGATGAGCGTTCCCGAACGTTGGGAAAAAGTTAAGAGCCTTCAACTTTGTTTCTCTTGCCTGCGCAAGGGGCATAACACATCCGCCTGCCGCGCTAAAAAGTTGTGTGAAGTTGATGGGTGTCGTCGATACCATCACCGTAGCCTGCACGAGAGCGTATGCCAAGCCGCTCAAGCTGAATCAACACGTAACCAAGGTGAGTCGCAACCAGTATTGAATTGTAGAGAAGCCAGACCAACGCATGGTCACCTATTTAAATACGTTCCTGTGTCACTCTTCGGGCCGAAGGGGAGAGTAGACGCGTATGCAATGGTAGATGAAGGGTCAGCTATATCCTTAATAGAAGAGAGTGTCGCAAGCCGTTTGGGTCTCAGAGGGCATAGACAGACCCTCACGTTACAATGGTACGGACAGAAATGCACAACAGAAGAATCGTCGAGAATAAGTATAGATATAAGAGGCAGCAGCAAGCCAGCAACCTACAGTCTTCGCAATGTGTGCACTATCCGTAATTTAGATTTACCCGAGCAGTCGTTTAAGAAAATAGACTACGAACATTTCCAATATTTGCCGCTTGAAGATTACAACAAAGTAAAGCCATCGTTGTTATTAGGCCTTGATAATACGTCACTGAGCGTGCCATCTACAACAGTGCGGGCAGACAGCGATAGCCCAGTAGCCATTGACACAAAATTGGGTTGGATTGCCTACGGACCGACCAAATCAGCAGCCGAAGCACCAGTAGTCCTGCACATTCGAGAGAAAAATAGCACAACATCGTTGCACCATCTAGTTACAGAGTATTTCGCATCAGACAACTTTGGGGTTAGCGAGACTGCAAAGCAATTAGAGTCTGAAGATGATGAACGGGCCACTTCGATTCAACATTTGCCTACAAATATAAAGAAGAGATCGCAAAATACATACGAAGCGGTTACGCCAGAAGAATTTCCGAAGAGGAAGTAGGTATTGATACATGCTTTAAATGGTACCTGCCTCACTTTGCCGTACAGAATCCGCACAAGCCTGGGAAAATGAGAGTCGTTTTTGACGCAGCCGCCAAAGTTGGAGGTGTTGCGCTAAATTCCGCCCTTCTGAAAGGCCCTGAACATGCCAAGCCGCTCTTAGACATCTTGTTCAGATTTCGCGAAGGGGCTGTAGCTGTAGCAGCTGATATCCGTGAGATGTTCTCACAGGTACTTATAAAGCAGCCAGATCAAGATGCTCAAAGATTTCTGTGGCGTGATGGGAATCATCTTCAACCCGTGCAACACTACGTGATGAAGTCAATGGTCTTTGGTGCCATATGTTCCCCATGTATAGCGGAATATATAAAAAATAGAAACGCAGAAGAATTTCGCCAGCAATATCCAGCCGCCGTTGCAGCAATAGTCGACAGTCACTACGTGGATGACTTCGTAGCCAGTTTTAGAAGCCAAGACGAAGCAGAGCGAGTTTGCCGTGAAGTTGTATTCATTCATTCTGAGGGAGGTTTTCAGTTGCGAGCATTCGTTTCGAACATCCGAGATATTGAAACCAGCCTAAACAAAGAGCCAATGTCAACATCACAGCCAATAAGCCTTGAACGTCAAACAAACCACGAGAAGATATTGGGCATGTACTGGAACACGGCGTCGGACTCATTCGAGTTCCAATTCAGGTTCCATCGCATCTCAAAGCCAGTCATAGAGGGTATACGACCACCAACGAAGCGTGAACTGCTCAGCATCGTTATGGCAATCTTTGATCCATTTGGTGTTCTCGCAGATTTTTTATTATTTGCCAAAATGCTGATGCAAGAAGTATGGAAAAGCCGCACCGAGTGGGACGACAATATCCCAGACAAACTTCACCATAAATGGTTCGCATGGTGGAGCGAATTCCAACACGTTAATGGAGTACGCATTAGACGTTGGTACTCACCTCGACTACAGGCAGCCAAATCGATCCAGCTCCATGTAATAGTTGATGCCAGCCAAGTGGCATTCGCCGCCGCTGGTTACTTTCGAATTGCCAATGCAGAAAGTTGCGACGTCACGTTTGTGGCAGGTAAGACTAGAGGCGCACCGCAAAAGCTATTTTCCGTGCCAAGGCTAGAGCTGCAGGCAGCCGTCCTTGGTGTGCGACTCGCCAAACTCATCAGCCGCAGTCACAGCATCCATATCAACGAGACCATATACTGGTCTGATTCGCAAACAGTACTACATTGGGTAAATTCCAAAGAAAGGAAGTTTAAGCCATTCGTCGGCCACCGTATCGCCGAAATATTGACATCGTCCAAGCCCTTTCAATGGCGTTGGATACCAACCGACATTGCCACAAGGCCAAGATGGCCACCAAAAATCGAAAGATGCAGCCCATGGTTACGCGGTCCAGAGTTCCTGCAACAATCTGTTGAGTGGTGGCCTACCATGCCAGATAGGCCTTTGCCCGACAGTTTAGAAGAAGAAATTAAGCCTTGTTTCGCCATACATGTAGAGGTAAATGAATGTATAATCAAGTTTAATCGTTTTTCCTCTTTCTTGAAGTTAAAGCGAGTTATTGCTTGGTTTCAACGAGCCGCCAGCAAGTTTTTGTTACGTTTGCGTCCGACTGTTAACGATGACAGTTATCAATCGAACACAATATTGACCGCCAGGGAACTTAACAGAGCCGAAGAGTTCATAATCAAGACCGTACAAAACGAGGTCTATGCCAAAGAAGTTGCAGCCCTGAAGCTCGGAAAGTGCCTCCACAAACAAAGCACTATCCATGCGCTTACGCCTTATCTGGACAGCGAAGGCATCATGAGGATACGTGGTCGTATCGATGCAGCCAGGGTATTACCATTCGAATCCAGGAGACCAATATTAATGCCTAATAAGCACATCGTATCGAGGTTGATAATGCGTCAGTACCACGAGCGAATGCATCACCAAAACTCCGCTGTCATCTTAAGTGAAGCCCGCCTAAAATATTGGTTTCCGCACGCTAGAACCCTGCTTAAGGCGGTTCAAAGCAATTGCAATAGATGTCGCATCGACAAAGCTAAGCCAGCACCGCCGCTAATGGGCCAGCTACCCAAAGAACGTGTCACTCCATTTGTCAAAGCATTCAGCTATACAGGCGTCGATCTGTTCGGCCCATTTAATGTGGCAATAGGCCGTCGAAGGGAAAAGAGGTGGGCAGTAATTTTTACATGCCTCACCACAAGAGCCGCTCATTTGGAGCTCGCGCACGACTTATCTACAGATGCGTTTTTGTTATGTTTACGCAATTTTATCAACCGCCGGGGAACGCCAGTACGAATAAGAAGTGATAATGGGACGAACTTCGTTGGGGCCCAAAGGGAATTGAAGGAGTCGGAGCGAATCCTCGATTTCCAGCGAATCGAAAATGAAGTCGCCAACCGCAACATCGATTGGAAGTTTAATTGCCCTTCTAATCCGAGTTCCGGCGGTTGCTGGGAGAGACTTATTTGCGTGGCGAAGAATTTGCTAATGAAAATTGTTCGAGAAGAGGTGCCCCGGGAAGAAACCTTAAGAAGCGTGTTGATAGAGATCGAGAACATTCTAAATTCGAGGCCGTTGACCGACGTCCCTTTGACATCCGAAGAAGACGACCCGATAACGCCTAACCACTTCTTTATTGGGTGCTCCAACTCTACTCAAACGCCGCAGCCAACAGATATGAAGATTTGCCTCAAAAAGCAATGGCACATTGCTCAGAATCTTAAAGACAGGTTCTAGAAGCAGTGGATAAGACACTACTTGCCGCAGCTATTAGTTCGCCCTAAGTGGCACGACCGAGTTGAGCCAATTAAAGTAAACGACCTAGTCCTGATCTACGACGCTCTCTTGCCACGAAGCCAGTGGCAGAAAGGGCGAGTTGTCCGCGTATTCCCAGCCAAAGATGGACAAATCAGAATAGCCGACGTCCGAACAGCTGGGGTAGTGCTCCGTCGTCCTGCATCAAAACTTGCCGTATTGCGTATAGAGGGTGAATCCCATGGTGATTCACGGTGGGGCGGGGTGTAAGGGCACCCTGTGTCCTTATAATTTCGCTTTACACTTGTTCGCTGTCATTGTGCATACGTGGCAGTGACAAGACTATAAAATGTCAACCATCGTGAAAAACAACGAGAGAAGCCTTTTGAACACAAGCCGGTAAACACGAAGAAAAAACAATTTGGAAACACGCCACGCCACATTGTGTAATTTATTTTAAAAGTAATTTGTACAGTGAAAACTCGCCAACTCAAAAGTTTAAGTATTGTAAATTCAGCCAACAGTTGTATTGTTTTTCGTTAATAAAGTATTTTAAGCATACAAGTTTTCGCGAATTGTCATTTATACGGAGAGACATTTCTCATATCGCCGCCGCAATAACACATTGCTAATAATAAGTTTTAGCCAAGTTCCAATCCTTTATTTTTTTAAATAGAGTAGTTATGCTAAAAACTGCAAAATCTGAACAATCAGTTGTATAGAGCTACAGTGGGGGACAAAAGTCTACATACACCCTCCGTTTTCGTTGGTGTGAACGTATAAAAACATTTTAGAAAAATGTGTTGATACAGTTTTATTCTATTATTTTTTCTAATAACAATAAACTTAAAAAATCCATTATTTAACACAAAATAACAAAGTAATGAAAGAAAAACTTAAAAATTTCATTGACCAAAGTCTACATACAGTACGAAATTAACTTCTTTAAGTACGAAAACTTTACTTAATTCTAAATATTGGGGCATTTTAGTATTTAGTTGTCGCCCCTTTGGCATCTATAACTATCTATAACTGCTTGAAGCCGTCGTGGCATCGATTCTATTAGATTCGTCAACTCTGCAGATGTAATGGTATTCCAAGCTTCTTTTATGCGCTCTTTGAGAAAAGCAGCGCTAGAAATTTAGTTTATTCCAATTTTTCGCTCCAAAATTTCCCAGACATATTCAATTATATTCAAATCTGGGCTTTGAGGTGGGGTGTTTAATTGCCTTGGGGCATAATAAAGCAGCCAGTCTTTAACTATGCTCGCTGTGTGTTTTGGATCGTTATCTTGTTGGAAGATCCAACGGAACCGAGATCCAAAATATCCATTGAAGGTTTCAAATTATGTTCCAATAAGGTATTATATTTGTAACGATCCATGTGCCTTCAATAAAAGATAATCTTCCAACTCCAGACGCCGCAACAGCTTCCCAAAGCTTGATACTAAGTTCTTAGGGTCAAGCGCAGCGTTAGTTTTCCTCCAAACTTTTGCTCTTCCATCGCTTCCGAAAATGTTGAACTTCGACTCGTCTGAAAAAAAAACCTTTTTCCAAAAATCCATTTCTTTTTTATGAGCTTTGCCGAATTCTAAACGAAGTTTCCGGTTTTTTCTGAAATAAGTGGATATTTGGATTTTTTATTCACTTCTTTAGGAATCAAGCTCACGTCTCTACGAGATAGCTTTCTGGGGCGGCCACTGCGCGGCTTATTTTCGGTAGAACCACTATTTTCGAAGTTTTTTACAATTGTCTGTACTGTTGCTCGACTCAAGTTTCGAATTTTTGAAATTGCACAATATGGCTCTTTTTCTTTTTTATGTTTTATAAAAATACTAGAAGACCTGGCGAACTTCGTCCCGCCCAAAATTTATTAGTAGTATATGAAATACTTTTTGAACTTTGTTGTACATGTATTTAATGTTGAGAATGAAACGGACACCTAAATTTCGCGTTCGTTTTCGTAGTTTCCTAGTGTAAGGGCACCCTGTGTCCTTATAATTTCGCTTTACACTTGTTCGCTGTCATTGTGCATACGTGGCGGTGACAAGACTATAAAATGTCAACGATCGTGAAAAACAACGAGAGAAGCCTTTTGAACACAAGCCGGTAAACACGAAGAAAAAACAATTTGGAAACACGCCACGCCACGCCACGCCACGCCACGCCACATTGTGTAATTTATTTTAAAAGTAATTTGTACAGTGAAAACTCGCCAACTCAAAAGTTTAAGTATTGTAAATTCAGCCAACAATTGTATTGTTTTTCGTTAATAAAGTAGTTTAAGCATACAAGTTTTCGCGAATTGTCATTTATACGGAGAGACATTTCTCATATCGCCGCCGCCATAACATTTCTTTCCAAATTAAGTTGTTCTCCGAATTAATAGTGTTATCCGGCTAGCGTGAGCCAAAGTCCACAGAACGGGATTTAACGTAAGTAACAAGACTTGGCGCCAAATTAACTCGTTGCTAAGGGAGTTTAGTTAAGAAACACAGTTCTACAACGGTAGAAACGTCGTGAAAGGGTTTTGCCGCCAAAAGTGGTAAAATTAGCGGAAACCAAAAAGTAAATTGCTGCGTGGCAAGTCGGTGGTATAGCGAAGGGCATAAGAGTTGAGTGTCGAGTATTGGTGAAGGAAAGGTGTTGTGAGCGCTAACATTATGCCAGGCGGAAGCCTTTACAATTTAAGAAGTCAAGATGGAAATGCGCCACACGATTCCGACGAAGATGTTGATGGTGCGCAAACGACTAATTTTTCAACAATAGTGGCTAGCCTGAATGCGCTTACCAATGCGGTCGCACAGTTAAAGACAGTCACAGAGGAGAGCCAGCGGGACATAGAACGCTTACGAAATAATATAGCGTCCGACGTTCAGCAAAGCGTGGCGATAGAAGCAGTGCAGCAGAGTGGTGATAATGCAACAGCGCCGCGGGATGAGCGATACACGCAAAACACACGAGTAGAAATAAGTGATGCTGTCACAAAGTTGTATGATTTGCCTGCGTTTTCCGGCAACACGGAAGAGTGGCCGCTCTTCCTAGCAAATTATAAAGATACCACCGAAACCTTTCGCTACAACAACCGCCATAATTTAATGCGCCTACACAAATGCCTAGTAGGTCGAGCGAGGGAAACAGTAGCGTCCATGCTTATATACCCGGAAGATGTGCCGAATGCGATATCGGAACTAGAGTTTCATTTTGGTCGGCCAGAACTCTTAGTACGAAGCCAACTCCTTAAAATCCAGCAGTTTCCAAATATTGCGGAAAATAAAATAGATCAAATTATTTCATTCTCAACAAGGGCGAGAAACGTCGTTGCGTTTCTAACGTCAGCCAATTGTGAGCATCATCTCGCCAATACAACACTTTTAGAGCAACTTATTACCAAGTTACCGCCAAGCAAACAATACGAGTGGGCCAGACATGCCGTAGATATTAAGCCATACGCCACAATAAAAGATTTCTCGAATTGGTTAAGCGGGCTCGCCAGAGTAGTTTGCCACATGCCGCCAGCAACAACAGTAGTAAGAAGCCAGCCAGCTACGAGTCATCAGCAGCCCCGACGTCTAATGTTTCTGGGCAGAGAGTCGCAGCCAGATTCCGCTCGAAGTATACGATGTTTTGTTTGTGGAGGTGCACACTACATATCGAATTGTCGTTCGTTTGGAGAGTCGATGAGCGTTCCCGAACGTTGGGAAAAAGTTAAGAGCCTTCAACTTTGTTTCTCTTGCCTGCGCAAGGGGCATAACACATCCGCCTGCCGCGCTAAAAAGTTGTGTGAAGTTGATGGGTGTCGTCGATACCATCACCGTAGCCTGCACGAGAGCGTATGCCAAGCCGCTCAAGCTGAATCAACACGTAACCAAGGTGAGTCGCAACCAGTATTGAATTGTAGAGAAGCCAGACCAACGCATGGTCACCTATTTAAATACGTTCCTGTGTCACTCTTCGGGCCGAAGGGGAGAGTAGACGCGTATGCAATGGTAGATGAAGGGTCAGCTATATCCTTAATAGAAGAGAGTGTCGCAAGCCGTTTGGGTCTGAGAGGGCATAGACAGACCCTCACGTTACAATGGTACGGACAGAAATGCACAACAGAAGAATCGTCGAGAATAAGTATAGATATAAGAGGCAGCAGCAAGCCAGCAACCTACAGTCTTCGCAATGTGTGCACTATCCGTAATTTAGATTTACCCGTGCAGTCGTTTAAGAAAATAGACTACGAACATTTCCAGTATTTGCCGCTTGAAGATTACAACAAAGTAAAGCCATCGTTGTTATTAGGCCTTGATAATACGTCACTGAGCGTGCCATCTACAACAGTGCGGGCAGACAGCGATAGCCCAGTAGCCATTGACACAAAATTGGGTTGGATTGCCTACGGACCGACCAAATCAGCAGCCGAAGCACCAGTAGTCCTGCACATTCGAGAGAAAAATAGCACAACATCGTTGCACCACCTAGTTACAGAGTATTTCGCATCAGACAACTTTGGGGTTAGCGAGACTGCAAAGCAATTAGAGTCTGAAGATGATGAACGGGCCCGCCAGTTGCTTCATGCCAACACACATCGAATCGGGAAGCGGTTCGAAACCGGATTGCTCTGGCGCAGTGTACCACCCGAACTACCATATAGTTATCAGATGGCCTATAAACGTTTGTTAGGTATAGAGAAAAAGATGAGAGTCGATTCAACATTTGCCGACAAATATAAAGAAGAGATCGCAAAATACATACGAAGCGGTTACGCCAGAAGAATTTCCGAAGAGGAAGTAGGTATTGATACATGCTTTAAATGGTACCTGCCTCACTTTGCCGTACAGAATCCGCACAAGCCTGGGAAAATGAGAGTCGTTTTTGACGCAGCCGCCAAAGTTGGAGGTGTTGCGCTAAATTCCGCCCTTCTGAAAGGCCCTGAACATGCCAAGCCGCTCTTAGACATCTTGTTCAGATTTCGCGAAGGGGCTGTAGCTGTAGCAGCTGATATCCGTGAGATGTTCTCACAGGTACTTATAAAGCAGCCAGATCAAGATGCTCAAAGATTTCTGTGGCGTGATGGGAATCATCTTCAACCCGTGCAACACTACGTGATGAAGTCAATGGTCTTTGGTGCCATATGTTCCCCATGTATAGCGGAATATATAAAAAATAGAAACGCAGAAGAATTTCGCCAGCAATATCCAGCCGCCGTTGCAGCAATAGTCGACAGTCACTACGTGGATGACTTCGTAGCCAGTTTTAGAAGCCAAGACGAAGCAGAGCGAGTTTGCCGTGAAGTCGTATTCATTCATTCTGAGGGAGGTTTTCAGTTGCGAGCATTCGTTTCGAACATACGAGATATTGAAACCAGCCTAAACAAAGAGCCAATGTCAACATCACAGCCAATAAGCCTTGAACGTCAAACAAACCACGAGAAGATATTGGGCATGTACTGGAACACGGCGTCGGACTCATTCGAGTTCCAATTCAGGTTCCATCGCATCTCAAAGCCAGTCATAGAGGGTATACGAGCACCAACGAAGCGTGAACTGCTCAGCATCGTTATGGCAATCTTTGATCCATTTGGTGTTCTCGCAGATTTTTTATTATTTGCCAAAATGCTGATGCAAGAAGTTTGGAAAAGCCGCACCGAGTGGGACGACAATATCCCAGACAAACTTCACCATAAATGGTTCGCATGGTGGAGCGAATTTCAACACGTTAATGGAGTACGCATTAGACGTTGGTACTCACCTCGACTACAGGCAGCCAAATCGATCCAGCTCCATGTAATAGTTGATGCCAGCCAAGTGGCATTCGCCGCCGCCGGTTACTTTCGAATTGCCAATGCAGAAAGTTGCGACGTCACGTTTGTGGCAGGTAAGACTAGAGGCGCACCGCAAAAGCTCTTGTCCGTGCCAAGGCTAGAGCTGCAGGCAGCCGTCCTTGGTGTGCGACTCGCCAAACTCATCAGCCGTAGTCACAGCATCCATATCAACGAGACCATATACTGGTCTGATTCGCAAACAGTACTACATTGGGTAAATTCCAAAGAAAGGAAGTTTAAGCCATTCGTCGGCCACCGTATCGCCGAAATATTGACATCGTCCAAGCCTTTTCAATGGCGTTGGATACCAACCGACAAAAATACAACCGACATTGCCACTAGGCCAAGATGGCCACCAAAAATCGAAAGATGCAGCCCATGGTTACGCGGTCCAGAGTTCCTGCAACAATCTGTTGAGTGGTGGCCTACCATGCCAGATAGGCCTTTGCCCGACAGTTTAGAAGAAGAAATTAAGCCTTGTTTCGCCATACATGTAGAGGTAAATGAATGTATAATCAAGTTTAATCGTTTTTCCTCTTTCTTGAAGTTAAAGCGAGTTATTGCTTGGTTTCAACGAGCCGCCAGCAAGTTTTTGTTACGTTTGCGTCCGACTGTTAACGATGACAGTTATCAATCGAACACAATATTGACCGCCAGGGAACTTAACAGAGCCGAAGAGTTCATAATCAAGACCGTACAAAACGAGGTCTATGCCAAAGAAGTTGCAGCACTGAAGCTCGGAAAGTGCCTCCACAAACAAAGCACTATCCATGCGCTTACGCCTTATCTGGACAGCGAAGGCATCATGAGGATACGTGGTCGTATCGATGCAGCCAGCCTAATAAGCACATCGTATCGGAGTTGATAATGCGTCAGTACCACGAGCGAATGCATCACCAAAACTCCGCTGTCATCTTAAGTGAAGCCCGCCTAAAATATTGGTTTCCGCACGCTAGAACCCTGCTTAAGGCGGTTCAAAGCAATTGCAATAGATGTCGCATCGACAAAGCTAAGCCAGCACCGCCGCTAATGGGCCAGCTACCCGAAGAACGTGTCACTCCATTTGTCAAAGCATTCAGCTATACAGGCGTCGATCTGTTCGGCCCATTTAATGTGGCAATAGGCCGTAGAAGGAAAAAGAGGTGGGCTTTAATTTTTACATGCCTCACCACAAGAGCCGCGCATTTGGAGCTCGCGCACGACTTATCTACAGATGCGTTTTTGTTATGTTTACGCAATTTTATCAACCGCCGGGGAACGCCAGTACGAATGAGAAGTGATAATGGGACGAACTTCGTTGGGGCCCAAAGGGAATTGAAGGAGTCGGAGCGAATCCTCGATTTCCAGCGAATCGAAAATGAAGTCGCCAACCGCAACATCGATTGGAAGTTTAATTGCCCTTCTAATCCGAGTTCCGGCGGTTGCTGGGAGAGACTTATTTGCGTGGCGAAGAATTTGCTAATGAAAATTGTTCGAGAAGAGGTGCCCCGGGAAGAAACCTTAAGAAGCGTGTTGATAGAGATCGAGAACATTCTAAATTCGAGGCCGTTGACCGACGTCCCTTTGACATCCGAAGAAGACGACCCGATAACGCCTAACCACTTCCTTATTGGGTGCTCCAACTCTACTCAAACGCCGCAGCCAACAGATATGAAGATTTGCCTCAAAAAGCAATGGCACATTGCTCAGAATCTTAAAGACAGGTTCTGGAAGCAGTGGATAAGACACTACTTGCCGCAGCTATTAGTTCGCCCTAAGTGGCACGACCGAGTTGAGCCAATTAAAGTAAACGACCTAGTCCTGATCTACGACGCTCTCTTGCCACGAAGCCAGTGGCAGAAAGGGCGAGTTGTCCGTGTATTCCCAGCCAAAGATGGACAAATCAGAATAGCCGACGTCCGAACAGCTGGGGTAGTGCTCCGTCGTCCTGCATCAAAACTTGCCGTATTGCGTATAGAGGGTGAATCCCATGGTGATTCACGGTGGGGCGGGGTGTAAGGGCACCCTGTGTCCTTATAATTTCGCTTTACACTTGTTCGCTGTCATTGTGCATACGTGGCGGTGACAAGACTATAAAATGTCAACGATCGTGAAAAACAACGAGAGAAGCCTTTTGAACAAAAGCCGGTAAACACGAAGAAAAAACAATTTGGAAACACGCCACGCCACGCCACGCCACGCCACATTGTGTAATTTATTTTAAAAGTAATTTGTACAGTGAAAACTCGCCAACTCAAAAGTTTAAGTATTGTAAATTCAGCCAACAATTGTATTGTTTTTCGTTAATAAAGTAGTTTAAGCATACAAGTTTTCGCGAATTGTCATTTATACGGAGAGACATTTCTCATATCGCCGCCGCCATAACACCTAGTTTTCTTATAGTTATAGCAGATTTTCCAAGTTAAATATTTCGTCGTCCCAGTTAAGATGTATTTTTTTTCTGTATATCTCGACTCCAGCGCTACGAAGCAAATAATTAGATTAAACGAAATCCTATTTTTTATCATGCAAGTAGAATACAACATGAATTCCATCAAAATCGGTTCAGAACCACGACTTTTATAAATAACTTGACTCCAGGCCGCCTAAATGATAAATATTTCGCAGACATTTGTCTTCCTCTTACTAATACCTATATATAATATTTTGTAAATAAACCGAAAATTCGGATTTTTTAATGCAACATTTCGAAAGTTTTAAATTTTTGATATTGGAATATTATTAACATAGGTTTTTTGTAAATATCTTCGGAACTACATAACCGATTTAAAAGTTTGATATGCGTTTTGAAAAACATGACAACGGCTTTAAAAAAAAAAATAAAATAAAATTAAAAAAATAAAAATATGTATATGTCATTGCATATGTACATATGTCATGGTGCAATATGAAAATTGGATTTTGCCACGCCCCTCCGCCCGCAGATCAAAAATAAGACTTCACAGTGTCACCCGCCTGAATATTCTGAAGATTCCCTGAAAATTTCATCAAAATCGGACCAGCCGTTTTGGAGTCCATACGTTACATATATACACACATCCTGTTTTATATATATAGATTACTTATATCAGCTCATTCTTCTTTTCGCGGAGCCATTTTAGCTATTTAAGTGTTCAAATCACAACTAATTTCAATAATTGCCAAGCAGTAAACATATTGAAACGAAAGAAATGAGCTAACGGTACCTTGCCGTTATCACAACAGCGCATTAAGTATGAAGTTCGTGCTGTATGTAGACTTTTGTCAATGGCATTTTTGAGTTTTTCTTTCATTACTTTGTTATTTTATGTTTAATAATGAATTTTTTATGTTTATTGTTATTAGAAAAAATAATAGAATAAAACTGTATCAACACATTTTTCTAAAATGTTTTTATACGTTCACACCAACGAAAACAGGGCATGTATGTAGTCTTTCGTTCGCCACTGTATATGTCATAGCCGGCACATGACTGCCGAAATTCATCCAAAATTAGGGACCTATATTGTGTTTACACAAACGGACAGACATACGAACGTGGCTAAATGGACTCAGCTCATCATCCTGATCATTCGGTATACTTTTTATTTATCTTTTTTCCCATCTGGTATTACAAATATAGGACAAAACTCAATATAAGATTTCCATAAAAGGTATACAAATCATCCCCACCCGTTCTTTGAAGTTAGTACAAGTCTTCTGGCAAGTTCAGGTAGTTGACTCGATTGTCTTGATTATTTTCACCCTTCATATCCTTGGGCGGGAGATGAAAAGAAAACGGAAAATTACACATTTTGGTACTCAACGAAACTTATCGTTCAGATGGGGTGAGCGGATAGAAAAAAGAAAATTGTACATAAAGGTATTAGCCGAGGTGAATCAAAGGGAGAGGGAAACAAACGGAACAGAAAATGGTACAATCGGGTACCCAACGAACCCATTGTCAAATTAAAATTGTTTACATACCAAATCGAGCAGTTGATTTGGGTTTAGTAGAAAATTTTACACCCATTTCTTTAATTTAAGTCTGTGCAAAACTACTTAACCTTATGATTAAATATGGAGAAGAAGAAACGATAACTGAAACAATGGGCATAAACTAAATAACACATTAAGAAACATCCAAAAATTATAAAGGGCAAAAAGTAGTAATTTTGTATTCATTTCGGTTTTATAGTAATCTACATAGGTATACAAAGTTATTTACAGACAACTTAAGGATAGATGTTTATAATATCACTTCATTAAACATTAATTTGAAAACGGACTTAGATAAAGAAAAATCTATGGCTAACGAATTTGGTAGGTTATTGAATTTATTCAGGGCTCTAAGAATGGAAGCGTTGGAAGCATAGAGTCGAACTCGCTCAGTGTAAAAAATCACTATTACGAAGGCTCGTTTTAGGGACGTGAAAACAAATGCGCTCGAGGAGGTAGGGTGAATCAATCACACCAGTAATATTGTCGAAGACAAAAGTGAGCGAAATAATGGTTTTTCTATTTTTAAGAGATTTTAGATTAATTAGCGCCTAGCACTATAAGGAGGAATTGGATCGGTAAAATTCAAAGATCGAAGAAAAAAGCGGATAAAAGTTTTTTGAAGCCGCTCGATCTATTAATATTGCATACGTGATAAGGTGCCCAAACAAAAGAAGCATATTCCAGCTTGGAGCGTAAGAGTGACATAAACAAAAGATTAAGAGTATTGAGTACTCAATTTTGATACGATTTTTCTGTCATCCCTTGTCAAGTTTGGTGTTAAAACAAACCGATTTCGGCGTGGTGCCATCTTCAGTGTCGGTTTTTGTTCTAAACGAGAGGTAAGTAACCTAATACAAAACTTTATATTTACCGATAGCAAAAAGCAACAACCATAAGTTATTTAAATTATCGCTTTAATTGAGAGGTCGTCATATTAATTCAATTAAGACTTATGTCTGCCCATCATTAATAATAATAATACTTTGGCACTTACACTATGTAGCTGTGTTTAGCCGAGCTTCTCTAACAATTTGAGGTGTGCGTCTTTATATTACATCACAAATGGAGGGACCTACGATTTTGTGCCGACTCCAAACGGCAGATGCATTTTATGAGAAGCTTTTTCGTGGCAGAAATACCCCATTGCCTGCCGAGCGATCACCGCTATTAGAAAAAATGTCAATGATTTAGTTTTTATTTGCCCAGACTGAGATTCGAACCTGGAACTCAAGGGCATATCGAGTTATATCACGGACCCACTCGACCACAGCGGACACATAATTAAGGCTGTTAATATTTGTATTTAACAAGTCAATCCAACATATGTATTGCTTGTAATGTTTTGCGAAGTACATATAATACAATCGGTTTTCAATATTATTAACTTTAATAATTGACAATTTTATTAAGCTCAATGCCAGTTTATGGAAGATTTTTAGTGAAAAAGTACTATAGGTGGTACATCTGCGGTAGCCTTATCTTAGCGTAACTTAAGGAGTTATTTAAGTATCAGCACGAAATGAGAAATCGAATGAAGTTTGGTTTTTCGGGCTCAACAGGAAGCCGCTATATATTTAATACACTTGTCGATCTCGTGGTTTTACGAAGTCGTGTCTTCCCAGAAAGTTGCTTTTCGTGTGCTCGGTTTTGCTTTCGAAGAATTCTCCGGGTAATTTAAGGTTTTCGCCATACACCATCTCCGCTGGTGTCGCATTAAGATCTTCTTTAAACGCTGTACGAAGCTCTAGCAGGGCAATGGGAATGCTGTCAACCCATTTGCTATTGGCGTGGCATTTAATGGTTGTTTTCAGTGTACGGTGCATGAGCTCAATCAGCCCATTTGCTTGCGGATGGTATGCCGTTGTTCTAAAATGTTTCGCACCGATTATGTTTGACAATTCCTTAAACAATTTAGACTGAATTTGCTTGCCTTGATCAGTTGTGATAGCGTGGTACACCGAAGTGGCCAATCCAGTCATGTAAAAACGCTTTGGCGATTGTTTCGGCTGTGATATCTTGCATCGGTATAGCCGCAGGCCATCGAGAGAAGCGGTCAATGCAAGTTAAACAGTATTTGAAGCCTTCCAATAGAGGCAATGGTCCTATTATATCGATATTTATATGGCGAAATCTTTGGCTGGGTACGCAAAATTTTTCAAGCGCAACGCGGTTGTGCCTCCAGACTTTTGATTTTTGACACGGCATCCATGATGATACCATCTTGCTGACTTCTTGTTTGAGTGGCCATATAAATCGCTCCGTCATGAGCTTGATTGTCGATCTTTTACCAGGGTGACCTACGTTGTGTATGCACTCTAAACGCCTGCTTACGGATTTTTTCTGAAACATGCGGTCGCACATGCTTCGTCGACACATCGCACATTATTGTTAAGTTGGCCCATGGGATCTGAATCGGTTTTAACTGGAGCGAGCCATCTGTTAGAAAAAGCTCGAGTTCTGGGTCGCTTCTTTGTTCGTTGGCTAATTATTTAAAACGGATGCGCGAGCAATATAGCATTTGCTAAGTCACGCTTGCACTGCTGAAATGCTTCATTAGCCTCTGTATCCCATTCGATGATTGACTTATCCCTTTTTTTATTGCCTTTTATTAATTTTTGTAATTTACCTTGTGTCGCGGCTGCATTCGGGAGCGAGCGTCGATAAAAGTTGATCGCAATGAATTGCCTTAGTTCGCAAGCCAGAGTAGGTTTTTTTAAATTCACAATAGCATCAATTTTTTCCGTTGGTGGAGCGATAGCGTCCTTCGTCACTTTGTAGCCAAGAAAAGTAATTTCCGGTTTCGCAAATTCGCATTTAGAAACGTTAATTTTTAGATTGTTGTCCCGCAGGCGTTGAATTCATAAAGACCAAAAGGTGTTATGATTGCGGTCTTCTCACGATCCTCTTCCGCGATTGGGACTTGGTGTCCATCAGTTGTGAGAGATGTCCCCTGATGTGCCTGGGTGCCGGCTCCAGCGCGAGCAAGTCTCTATGCCCCGGACGGTGGCACCCCAGTAGAAACTGCTTTGTGAGCATAAGATTGTGCTTCTGCACTGGAAGCACGTTAGCCTCATGGTAGAGGTGATCCACAGGCGTCATCAGGAGACATCCCGTCACTGTCCTGAGTGCGGCGTACTGAGAGGTCTCCAGTCTTGACCACTGAGTCCTGCTAGTTCCAGGCGACCATATTGACGCAGCATAATTGAGAACCGGCCGGCCAATCGTCTTGTATGTTGCCAACAACGTTTCTTTGTCTTTGCCCCAAGTGCTGCCGGCGAGCGACTTGAGGACTTTGTTGCGGCTCTGTACCTTGTTGACGGTTGCGGTTGTATGCGCTGAGAAGGAGACCAGGCCATAGAGTGTGACAGCCAGGATCTTAGGGTGGTTAACCGTTGGAATGGGGGTTCCCTCGATGTGTATGTTCAGCCCCGACCTCCTTCGTCCAAGATGTGAACAGGGTCACCGTGGACTTCGCAGGAGACCGCGCCAAATTCCGTCCTGTAAAGTAGTGAGCAAGCTCTGGGAGGTAGCTGTTCACTTTAGAGCATAGGCCATCAATTCCATTGCCGGTAGCCATTATCGTGCAGTCGTCGGCATACGAGACCAGTGTGACTCCCTCTGGCGGGGAAGGGAGTCGCGAGATGTAGAAGTTGAATAATAGGGGGGATAGGACGCCACCCTGTGGTACCCGCTGCTTAATTCTTCTCGCTTTTGACACTGAGTCACGGTAGCACACCGACGCTTGACGACCACACAGGTACTTCGCGGTCCATCGCCTCAACGCCGCTGGGAGAGGTGAGGCCTCCACGTCCTTCAGCAGGATGGAGTGGCTGACTGTGTCGAAGGCCTTCGACAAGTCCAGAGCCACGAGGACGGTTCTCTCACAGGGGCGGTTGCCGTTGAGACCACGATTAACCTGAGTGTTTATAGCGTTAAGTGCCGTTGTAGTGCTATGCACTTTCCGGAAGCCGTGTTGATGCTTCGCCGGGCTGAGGTAGTGATTGAAATTCGGGAGCAGCAGGGCCTCAAGTGTCTTGACCACTGGAGAAAGCAGGAAGATCGGCCGGTAGGACTCGCCTTGGCCGGCCGGTTTCCCTGGTTTCAGCAGTGGTATCACCCTACTCGTCTTCCAGATATCTGGAATGACCAGGGTGCTTAAAGACAGATTGAGGACCTTGGTGAGATATGCTACTCCCGCGGTGCCCAATTTTTTCAGCATCAACATGCTTAACCCGTCTGGGCCAATGGATTTGGAGGCTTTCGCCTTCCCGATGGCTTCCTTCACCTCAGTGGTAGAGAGGACAATTGGTGCGCTCGGTGTTGACTTGCGCAGCCTTCTGGTGACTGACCGTTTGGTCCTGTCGGCCGAAGGATGCAGTGTAAATTGTCGACTAAAAGAGTTCGCGCATCGCTTCGGGTCCGACGAGGCGTGGTCTCCAAAGGAAATTACTGTTTGATCATCACGCCTCGTCGGCTTGGACAGGTTGCAGGACTTCAGGTACTCCCTTCACTTGTTCCGCTTGTGTTCGTTGACCAGGCGTTGGATCTCCCCGTTTAGTTGCCCAATACGGTGATTACCGGGGTCCGCCTGCCGAAGGTGGCCACGTTCATCCGCCAAAGAGACCGCCTCACCCGGGAAGTCAGGACGGATCTCGGGGATCCTACCTGCCGGAATGAAACGGGCTGCAGCGGACTTCAAAACCCTGCGGAACTCGCGTTCGCCAACGCGAACATCGGTAGGAGTTGAAAGAGAAGGCGTCTTCAGTGAAATCCTCGAACCGCTCCCAGTCAGGTTTTTTGAAGTTGATGTAGGTGTGGCGGTCCGAGGCAACATAGTTGGCAGGTCTGTCAATCGAGATGACTATGGGTAGGTGGTCTGATGCAAGCGATAGCATAGGTCGCCACGTTATGCTATTTATCAGACCCGCGCTAGCAATTGTTAGATCTGGTGAGCTGCTACAACTACCCACAATCCTGGTGGGGGCTTCGTCGTTCATTGTGCAGAATGTCGAATCGTCTATCTACTCTGCCAAAATATTTCCCCTACCATCGTTTGGTAGGCTTGAGAACCAAAGATCGTGATGCGCGTTGAGGTCTCCATCTACCAAACGGTTTTCACCACTAGGGAGCGCACCTATGTCAGGGTGATATCCAGCGGGCAGCAGGAGACAGAGGGTATGTAAATATTAAATATTTCGAGCTCGACATCGCCTGACCGGACAGCAATCCCTTGACATTCTAAGGTGCTGTCCCTTGGGTCGATGTCTACATCGATGAGACGATACTGCACGGTGTTGTGTAGTATGAAGGCTAGGCCTCCACCATTATCTCGCTCGCGATCTCTGCGAAGCACATTGTAGCCGTCGCAGTTCGATAAGGTTGAGCTGCGACGTAGCTTCGTTACTTGGACCGCAGCTATAAACAGCCCGTGCCGAGCCATGAAGGCAACCACCTCCGAGAACTTGCACGAGAGTCCGTTGCAGTTAAACTGTAAGGGTCTTGTCTGTCTCGGTATGGTCGTCGCGTTGAGGGGTGAGGGATTGGATCCGAGGGCCGGCCCGTCCCGGTTGCGCATCCCGCTGTGGTGGTGAAGGCACAATGGTATATGTGGGTGGTGTCGTGAGCGACACTTGCGGTGGGTTGTTGCGGCAGCAGGGAGCGGTAAAGCTCTCAGACCAGTCCCTTGTGGTGCGAAGGCCAGAGCCCTGACAGGCGTTACACCTGACTGAGCAGGCATTCCTGTGTACTCTGACCCGGCATACACAACAGATTGTGGGGGCAACCAGTAGTTGCTGGTTGGCGCCACGTGTGGTGTAGCGAGGGAGGGGTGGGGAGGTTTGGTGTTGCTGTGAGCTCCGGGGAGCCGTGGAGGCACCGGCGCGAGGGGCGCAAAGGGGGATGCCGTGGAGGCTTGGGGCTATAGAGTGCGCAAGCAACACTGGCCCACATAGGTTGTGGACCACACCCTGGTTTTCTTAAGGCCTGAGCAGACCTTAAGATGGCACCATCCGTTGCACGAATTACACCTCACCGAAGTGGAATTCGGATGGAGCCTTCTCTGGCAGAAGCAGCAGAAATAGGTTTCTGGGCCACGGTTAGGCTCGACGCCCGCCCTGGCCAGAAGTATGAGTAGCAAACCTGCTGCAAGGTATTGTACCCACGAGGAGATGAGATTGGGGGTGTCCGGCAGCCTAAGTGGGGTTAGGTCGCCGAAATAACAGTGGTCGGATGAAATCTGAGTCACTTCGGTAGCGTAGAACCGACTGTCGTGGCAGTGTTGTGATGTTACTCGGCAAGTTTGGTGCAAATGTATGAATTTGTTCGCAACGATATGTACATAAGTGCAGTTCACTTACCTCTAAATTTTTTGTCAAATCAATGAGTTTCATTTGCGTAGGTCAACGACAAGCCCGTATTGGTTAAGGAAGTCTGCTCTTATGATTGGTCTCGACACGTCTGCGACCACAAACACCCAGTCCATTGGTCTTCTTAAACCGAAGTTGACTTGGATGGTTTTTGTGCCATAGGTTTTAATTGGCGTGCCGTTGGCGGCGTACAGTCTGTGATTAAGATCGGGTTTTTGGTTTGTTTAAGGAAGATGAAATAAACACAACAGCCAACTCGGCTAGCGTAGCACAATATATAGCGTATTGGCTCTGCAACTCCGAGGTCCCGGGTTCAAAGCCTGGGAGAAGTGGTTATGAAAAATAAATTTAATTATTTTAATAAAAAGAAGTCTGATGAGGAAATGTGGTGATTTCTGAAATAGTACTATAACTTCTACCATTAAAAACTGTTGTTGTTTTTTCACTAAAAATCTTCCATAAACTGGCATTGAGATCAATAAAATTGTAAATTATTAACATTTACTAGGCCAACAGAAAAATAAGCAGACATTATAAACTTTATTTATTAAAATTCCACCAGATCTTTCTTTCACAAATTCATCAAAATCAAAGAATTTGCCATCTTAAAAATTTCAAATACTTTTCTGAAGTAATTTATTTTATTAATAGCAATGATGGGTCGGGTTTAGTATAGTGCCGCATAAATTTGGTTTACTGTGGCTAAACGCGTATATCAAATTGAAAAATTCAAATGCACATAGATGAACAACAAAATAAACTTTTGTTTAACTATCATTTTGCAAAAATCCGTCCACAAACTTTATCAGAATTTAACTTTGAAAATGCTCTTTTTTGGCATTTTTCACATATAGAATGTTTGATTTTCATTCACTGCACTTAATATAGAGTCACTAATGCATTCATTTTGGCACACACATATTATTAATACATTGTGCTATCAATTTTCAACGTTTTTAGAATCAACAAATGCTTAAATACTTCGCAATTATTAAATAAAAAATTGCATATTTAAGCCCCGCACAAAAAACTAAATATAATGCCAAATGCATCTGTGAAACTACTGAAAACAACGAGCGCAAGAGAAAACAAAGCAAATTGATATAACCCAGTAACCTAAAAGTACGCAACACACAATTAAGGCATGTGGCGGTTTTCTTAACTAAATCAATACCTTGTAATAAATTGAAAATTTGTAATAAAAAATCGCGCGATTTTTTATTACAAATTTTCGCCTGCGGCGCTTTTCACAAATAAATTAATATTTCGTAATATATTGAAAATTTGTAATTAAAAATCGCGCGATTTTTTATTACAAATTTTCGCCTGCGGCGCTTTTCACAAATAAATAAATATTTCGTAATATATTCAAAATTTTTCGCGGCGCTTTTTACAAATAAATAAATACATCATTTATAACATATGTCATGAACCCACATATTGTCTGGAGTTTAACAAAAAAAATGTGTGCTGGGTAACTTTGTGTATGCTGATTTTGTATGCAAAAAGTTGAATTTTTGCCCGTTTTTAAAGGCTTCCCTAGGGCCTCACCTAGGGTCTAGAGGAACCAGTGAGGGCTTATTAAAAAGTGTATTCTTTCCCCTTTCTAACGGTGTGCCACGCCCCCTCCTTCACCGCCCACCACCCCATTTTTATGCGGCACTATACTAAACATTTCCCGCAATGATATTAAATTATAACTATATGTCTATATAATAAGTGATGTCAATATATTTGATACATATTTACACATACATAGTTTGTTATAATTAGCCTTAAGTTACCTCTATTTATAAATAAGTTAACTTGATCTTGTACAATGTCCATTCCCTGAATATTGCGATGAATTTTTCACATCTGGCAAATGCTTTATCGGATTTACCGCAGAAATCATCCATATTAAAATGTAAGAGAACAACTGCAGATTTAAGCAGGGCGATCCAAAAGACGTCCGTTCACGAATTTTGTTTATAACATCTGCCCCACCCATATAGTATATACATATGTAGCTACAAAATATATAAGAGGGAGCTACGGGTTATATACTTAACTCGCGATACGATACCAGCATATCGTCAACGTCGAATAATTTAATATGGTAAAGTATGAAACAATTAATCTTTTTCCATGTTAAGAAATGTATTTATAACATTAAAAATGGGATTTTGCTATACGAAAAATCTAAATCAAGATTTGTACTATAAAGGTTTAAAAATGTATTACTTAACCCTCTGTCGGTTAAGAGTGCCCTCAGGCATGCATCACGAAATTCAAAATAAATAATCAATAAATAAAAAATTGCATAAAGCTTAAAAACAAGCTTGTTGGCAACATTTCAATTGTGAGTGTAGTTTATTTTTGACAGGTTGTCACGCTGCGTTTAGATTTACCGTTACGTTTCGTATGAGTTTTACTAGCGTGCAAAGCTAAAATTAATTTCACAAAAAAAAAAATTTGAAAACAAAAATATATGTATATAGAATTTTATTGTTGCAAAGGTTAGTTCTTTTTACAAGTTACATACAAGTGAAAGTGAAAAATTAAATAGTGTCGGGTGAGAAAAAAAAATGGAAGAGTGCCTCAGGGCACTTATAACAGTTTACATGAAAATTTGCGTTTTATTTTTATTGTTTTTATTATGTTTTTTTGCAGTGCCTGCCATTGTTTTATAGCTGAAAATGGATTTTCTAAACCGTAAAAAGGTCAAACTGAGCGAAATGACCGATGAGCAAATTTGTGAATTTATGGAATCGGTTGAAACACACGAAGAAGCTGATTTTAGTAGCGATGACGATATGAATGGTCCAGATTTCGATCCTAATGAAATAAGCCCCGAAGATGAACGGTACATATCGGAGGTAGTTCCAAAAATCGATTATGACCAATCTGCTTTTTTTAATAAAGCGGACGATTTTTCGTTGAACTTGAGTGCAATCAACGAAGGTCTTCCCTCAACTTCGCCAAATGAAGAAGTTGAAGAAGCTTCAGGAGAAGAAGGGCCATCAACTTCAACACCACGTATGAAGCCACCAAAACGTGCCGGTTCCCCTTTGCCTAAATTTGGTTGTAGCAGTCCGTCTTTTGTCTTCCTTTGCAGGTTTTACCGGAACAGGTAATATGTCCAGATGCTGTATTCATTTTATTTGTGAATCTAAAATTCTATTTACTATACGTATTGAAGCAATAACCAAAGATTCGGCTGAATTTTCCAAAATTATATGGCGAAAACGATCTATGTGTTTGCATGTGAATGAGGTGGCCTTCCGTGGTGACTCAAGCCTACCATCTTCGATCACAGAGCTTGAAACACCGATGGAGATATTTCGTTATTTCTTCACTAAGAAAATGGTTGACGAGATTGCTTTAGAATCGAACCGGGCAGCTCGCAATGTCGACTTGATGGACGGTCTGATGGGCCGGTGCCACATACGAGCGAAGTCAAACGATGCAATAACTCGATTGTTTTACCATTTCATTGACATGGCGATCACGAATGCGTATTTACTATATAAACGGATTTATGCAGAAAAGGTAACTGAGTCAAGTCATGAATCAGCCGAACATGAAGGGGTTTTGCAGTTACCGCGATTTCGTGAAGCTGTAGCTGCTTTACTGATAAGATATCAAGAAAGACGACCCGTTGGTCGTCAAAAAACAGTAACGTAAACGGTAGGAAATATAGAGCAAAGCAATACGGGCGTTGGCCAAAAGTCGAAACATCCCGTACATGAAATGCGCTACGATGGCTAAGACCATTTTCCAATTTGGCTTGGTAAAGAAGGCGGAAAAAAATGGTGTAAACTCTGTAAGAAGTCGCAAACACAGTGTGTGTTTGCTTATCTTTCATCTTTGCTTTATCTTTCTTTTCCAATCTACTACTCTGTCGTGAATACCTCATCATATATTTGGCATAACCTGTCATGAGTGCCCTGAGGCACTCCTTACCTTTTGCTTACCTGTCATTCGAAAAAACACGCAAATCACATGGGGATGGTTTTTTTTAACTACTTTACACTCTAATTATTCTAAAACAAAATTCCCACTCGTCTTCTTTCACGCTGAGAGTTTTGAGTGATAGAGGGTTAATAGCTTACAAAAATTTAATAGCAGATTCTTCAAAATACATATAGAGCGAAACGAAGATAACAGTGTTGTCATGTATTACTTGTCGATCACCAGAAAAAATTGAAGGGCTCGGGTTGGTAACTAGATCTTTTCAAGCACCCTGCAAACGCGGCTCTAAAACTCGTTCTTACTGACCTCCAAAGAACGTGTCGCTTCACAGCACTGATTATTTTTAATACTTAACAAATTGTATGGCAACTCTATTTTTAATTCTTTGCAATTCATTTGTCTGGTCAATTGCCTTTTTCTTTGTGTGTCCTCGGGCATTGTAATTTTGAAAGCCGTAGCAGACGCTTGAAAAGGAACACAATTTGAAACATACATATGTACATTGAAAGTAATATATCAATAAACTAATATACACATGATATATAGTTAGCATACGATTTTATTTTTCATTTACTCGTCGTCAATTACAAGTTTTCAAATTGTTCCTCTTTCGAGCGTCAAGTCGTCAAATATAGCCGTGTGTGTGTGTCGTCGTAGCCGTTTGCAGCCTTTTTCGACGCAACTTCACTATAAGCCGTGTGAGTGCCGTCGTAGACGTTTGCAGTTTTTTCATCGCAACGCCGTTATAAAGCGGCAGTTTAAAACACATAGCCGTGTGTGGGTGTGTCGTCGTAGCCGTTTGCATTTTTTTTCATCGCAACGCCGTTATAAAGCGGCAGTTTAAAACGCATAGCTGTGTGTGTGTGTCGTCGTAGCCGTTTGCAGTTTTCGTCGCAACGCCGTTGTAAAGCGGCAGTTTTTAAAATACATAGCCGTGTGTGGGTGTGTCGTCGTAGACGTTTGCAGTTTTTTCATCGCAACGCCGTTATAAAGCGGCAGTTTAAAACACATAGCCGTGTGTGGGTGTGTCGTCGTAGCCGTTTGCAGTTTTTTCATCGCAAAGCCGTTATAAAGAGGCAGTTAAACGCATAGCTGTGTGTGTGTGTCGTCGTAGCCGTTTGCAGTTTTCGTCGCAACGCCGTTGTAAAGCGGCAGTTTTTAAAATACATAGCCGTGTGTGGGTCTGTCGTCGTAGCCGTTTGCAGTTTTTTTTCATCGCAACGCCGATTATAAAGCGGCAGTTAAACACATAGCCGTGTGTGTGTGTCGTCGTAGCCGTTTGCAGCCTTTTTCGACGCAACTTCACTATAAGCCGTGTGAGTGCCGTCGTAGACGTTTGCAGTTTTTTCATCGCAACGCCGTTATAAAGCGGCAGTTTAAAACACATAGCCGTGTGTGGGTGTGTCGTCGTAGCCGTTTGCAGTTTTTTTTCATCGCAACGCCGTTATAAAGCGGCAGTTTAAAACGCATAGCTGTGTGTGTGTGTCGTCGTAGCCGTTTGCAGTTTTCGTCGCAACGCCGTTGTAAAGCGGCAGTTTTTAAAATACATAGCCGTGTGTGGGTGTGTCGTCGTAGACGTTTGCAGTTTTTTCATCGCAACGCCGTTATAAAGCGGCAGTTTAAAACACATAGCCGTGTGTGGGTGTGTCGTCGTAGCCGTTTGCAGTTTTTTCATCGCAAAGCCGTTATAAAGAGGCAGTTAAACGCATAGCTGTGTGTGTGTGTCGTCGTAGCCGTTTGCAGTTTTCGTCGCAACGCCGTTGTAAAGCGGCAGTTTTTAAAATACATAGCCGTGTGTGGGTCTGTCGTCGTAGCCGTTTGCAGTTTTTTTTCATCGCAACGCCGTTATAAAGCGGCAGTTAAACACATAGCCGTGTGTGTGTGTCGTCGTAGCCGTTTGCAGCCTTTTTCGACGCAACTCCATTATAAAGCTGTGTGTGTGTGTCGTCGTAGACGTTTGCAGTTTTTTTTTGTCGCAACAACGTTCTAAAAGCGGCAGTTAAATACTTAGCTATCTGTGTGGGCGTCGCCAAAGCCCTGGACTTGGTTGGAGGTCTACTGCGTTAGAAGGACAGTTAGTTGTGGTAATCAGGCGATTCTGTAATCCGTTATACGAAGATTTTCATGCTCATCCGAGGAGCTATCTAAACATACTGCCACGAACACGTAAATATTAAGTGCTGCTACGTATTTAACAAATTCTTTAACTATGTTTACCAGGGGAAGAACAAATAGAACTCCTGCAACTGGAAACGGCGAGGGTAGCAACTCTGATTCAGATGCAGACGCAACTGCGATCAATATCGGAGCCCAGAGCGCCACAAGTCAACCACAAGTAAACGTTGGAAGCGAAGCCATAGCCACATTAGTAGCAAGTATAGCAGCACTGAAAGCTAGTGTTCAAGAATTGCGCAATGACACTAGTCGTAGTCAAGCGGAGATGCAGCAACTCCGGCAGCGAATGGAAATGGATTCAGCCAACGCCACCGCACCAACGCTTGATGAACAGCCGCAACTTCCACAGCTGACTCAAGCAGTGCAACAATTACCTCTGGTACCGCCGCCAGCGTCGTTATCAACAAATGCATTACAGTTTGCGGAGAGTTCAGCCGCTAAGCTGTATCCGTTGCCAACATTCGATGGTAGTCCGGAGGATTGGCCACTATTTTCGGCAAATTATGTGGACACTACGGCAGAGTTCAGGTATAATAACAGGCAAAACCTCATGCGGTTGCAGAAGGCACTGCAAGGCAATGCCAAGCGAGCGGTGATGTCGATGCTAATATACCCCGATGACGTGCCTAAAGTTATAAAGGAGCTGGAATTCAATTTTGGCCAGCAAGATTTGTTAATACGTTCGCAACTACAAAGAGTTCAACAGTTTCCCATAATCCACGACAATCGTTTAGATCAGGTTCTCGAATTCTCTAATCGTGTACGCAACATAACAGCGTTCTTCAAATCGGCGAAATGTGAACACCATCTAATGAACCCAACACTTCTCGAGCAGTTGATAGCGAAGCTGCCGCCGTCGAAACAATTCGAGTGGAGCAAACATGCTGCAAATATTTTGCCTTTTCCAACTGTGGGAACCTTCGCTGATTGGCTGAGTGACTTGGCCAAAGTTGTATCCATTATGCCAGGCGTTGCTGACACCTCGCTGCGTTTTGGCCAACCATCGTTACCAATGTTGCGACAAAGTACAAATGCCAATCGTCAGTCTGCATCGAACGGTGGTCCACCACGTCGAGTTCTCCATAGTAGCGAGGAACAGCGTACATGTCTTTGTTGCAACTTACGCCACGTCATAACCAGCTGTCGAGAATTCGAATCGCTCGACTGCGCAGCAAAATGGTCGCTTGTAAAGAAAAATCGTTTGTGCTTCGGTTGTTTGCAGAAAGGTCACGGACTGTCAGATTGTCGCCGTCGTAAGTCATGCGCTATCAACGGTTGTAAGCGTATGCATCATCAGCTGTTGCACCAAGATTTCCGGCCATTTTCACAGCCAAGCACTTCAGACAAAGAACGCATCCTGAATTGCCATCAGGAAAGAGAAGCTAGTTTATTCAAGATATTGCCGGTTATTTTGTCCGGCCCGCATGGTAGCGTGGAGGTGTATGCTATGTACGACGAAGGGTCGTCCGTGTCACTTCTGGAAGATGACGTCGCCAAACAGCTGGGTTTAAAAGGCCGTGTTGCTCCCTTAACTTTGCAGTGGTATGGGGATAGCCAAACAACAGAGAGTTCCAGAAATGTATCTTGTGATGTCAGGGGCGTGTGCAGTCAACAAAATTACCAGCTTAAAAATTTGCATACAATTAAAGGACTAGATTTGCCGAAACAGTCGTTCAACAAATACCAGCACTTACACACGGAAGATTTAGCAGTACTAAACTACGAAGACGTCAAGCCCGTCCTGCTACTTGGGCTAGATAACTGCCATTTGGGCGTGCCCAGTAGGACAGTCACGGCCAGACACAACGAGCCAGCCGCCATCCTTACAAAGTTGGGCTGGGTTGTATATGGACCTCATGGCCACTTACGAAAGTCCATCGCTTTGGGACAGCTCAACAACCTAGTTGAAGAATATTTTTCAATTGAGAACTTCGGCGTCAACAGTAAAGTCGCCTTAGAGTCGGACGAAAATCAACGCGCCAGAAGAGTTCTTACTGAAACAACAAAGGATCTTGGCGGAAGGTACGAAGTCGGTTTGCTGTGGCGGGAAGATTCCGTGAACCTCCCGCATAGTTATGTAACAGCAAAACAACGCCTTTTAAACATCGAATCGCGTATGTTGAGGGATGCAGATTATGCTCAACGTTATAGAGAGGAAATTTTAAAATACATCGAAAAAGGTTACGCGCGACAGTTAACGCCAGACGAAGTCACTCAAGAAGGGCCGAGGACATGGTACCTCCCACACTTTGGTGTCGTCAATCCACATAAGCCGAAAAAACTCCGTATAGTTTTCGACGCAGCAGCCACCACAAATGCCATATCATTGAATTCAGTCTTGCTTAAGGGTCCGGAGAAAGCTCAATCGCTCGTAGCAATCATCCATAAATTCCGTCAGGGAGTTGTAGCAGTGGCTGGAGACATCCAAGAAATGTTTTCACAGGTGCGAATACGAGACGTGGATCAGGATGCGCAGCGATTTCTGTGGCGCGATGGAAATCCAAAAGAGCCGATCCGTATCTACAAGATGGTAACGATGATATTTGGAGCAGTTTGTTCGCCGTGTTGTGGTGAGCACATAAAAAACACCAATGCCATGAGGTTCCAGTCAACGATTCCCAGGGGTGCACAAGCAGTTTTGGAAAGCACGTATGTCGACGACCTGGTCATAAGCTTCAACAGCGTCGACGAAGCCATCGAAGTTACCAACGAAGCCATCAAAATCAACGCCGCTGCGGGCTTCAAGCTCCGCAATTTTGTATCAAACAACAAGCAAGTCCAGCGAACACTGAATGGTGAAAGATTCATTGCTAAGAACGAGATTGTGAAAATGGAACGTCAAGCTACAATGGAGAAGGTTTTGGGCATGTTTTGGAACACTACCAACGACGGTTTAGAATTTCATTTCAAGTTTCACAAGATCAGTCGCGATGTTCTCGATGGTATACGATGTCCAACAAAGCGAGAGTTGCTGGGCATAGCGATGTCCATGTATGATCCATTTGGCCTCTTAGCAAACCTAACGGTAGGTCTTAAATTGTTGATGCAATCCTTGTGGAAGCTACACGTACAGTGGGACGAAACGATGCCGTATCAACTGAAAGAGCAGTGGTCCAAGTGGTGGACAGGCATACAATCAGCAAAACGTCTTTCGGTGCCACGCTGCTCTCCATGATGTTACCAGTGGCGGATGAGATACAGCTGCACATTTTCGTCGACGCCAGCTGTTCCGCTTATGCTGCCGTTGCGTATTTGCGCGTTAGAAAAGAAAACAAAATTGAGGTAACGTTGGTGTGCGCTAAGTCAAGGTGTGCGCCGCTGAAGGGTATGACTATACCGCGCTTGGAGCTACAGGCCGCAGTGTTGGGCTGTCGCCTAAAAGAGTCGCTCGAACAGTGCCATGACTTTCAAGTGCAGAGTACAACATTTTGGAGTGATTCCAAAACAGTTATACTTTGGATTCGCTCAAGAAATCGAGACTACAAACAGTTCGTCGCATATCGTATATCCGAAATATTAGGCGCTACATCTGCAAATCAATGGCGCTGGATTCCTACAACGCTAAACATTGCTGACGAGGCGACACGAGCCTGCACATCTTTCGAGTGCGAAATAAAGTCAAGATGGTTCGCGGGACCAGAGTTTCTGTACCAAGATGCAACGTACTGGCCACAGGAGACAGCAGAACTGACGTCCGACCATTGTGCTGTGGAAGAGTCTGCGAAACGAGTTACACTAATGACAAGTCCAGGCGAGTATCTTATACATTTTACTAATTATTCGTCTTTTGTGAAAATCACCAGAATTGTTGCCTGGATTTTTCGATTTTGTAACAACGCCAAGTCTGGCACTCGTCATAGAGGGGAACTCAAAGCCATAGAACTGGCCAACGCCGAAAAAACCATTCTTCGAAGAGCACAAGCCGAGGCATTTGCCGAAGAAATTAACGATATTAAGCAGAAAAAATGCCTGTCGAAGTCAAGTCCGATATACCAGTTGACGCCGTTCCTAGATGTCGATGGTCTGCTAAAAGTCAACGGCAGAATCGACGCCGCTTACTGCCTGCCCATCACAGCTAGACGCCCCGTTATTTTACATCAAAATCATTATGTTACGCGCCTCCTTATGAAGCAGTATCATTGTCAACTTCACCACCAAAACGATTGCCTTACCATTAACGAAATGAGACAAAAATTTTGGGTTCCGCGTGCGCGTTCTCTCCTTAAGTCAACAAAAAAGGAGTGTCCAGTGTGTGCCTACAATAACGCCAGACCAGCGATTCCGCTCATGGGTCAGCTGCCAGTAGACCGACTTACGCCTTACGTTCATCCGTTTTCCTACACCGGAGTCGACTACTGTGGTCCGTTTTTTGTTGCAATCGGAAGGAGAAGAGAAAAGCGTTGGGTTGCTTTGTTTACCTGCTTGACGACACGGGCAGTACATTTAGAGGTCGCTGAAGAGCTTTCAACAGACGCCTTTATCCTGTGCTTGAGAAATTTCGTTAACCGCCGAGGAGTGCCAGTAAGGATTCGTAGCGACAACGGGACCAATTTTGTTGGCGCACAAAGAGAGCTCAAGGCGGAAGAACGCATTTTGATTTTAATCGCCTAGATGGTGAAATGGCACGTCGTAACATTGAGTGGATATTCAACTGTCCGGCTAACCCGTCAGCAGGAGGTTGCTGGGAGCGCCTCGTCCAGTGCGTCAAAAGACTATTACAGAGAGTGTTGAAACAAGAAGCACCACGTTTGGAAACCTTTCGAAGCGCTCTTATAGAGGCGGAAAACATTATAAACAGCCGTCCTTTAACAGAGATAGCCATATCGCCACACGACGACGGGCCATTAACGCCGAACCATTTCTTGTTGGGATGTCTCAACTCCACTCAAACGCCTGGCCCAGATGACGACAGGGTATGTCTCCGCAAACAGTATCGCATAGCTCAAAATATAAAAAATCGACTGTGGAAGAGATGGACAAATGAATACCTGCCTCAACTTCTTAGACGCTCAAAATGGAGATCGGAAGCCACACCTTTACAGCCAGGGCAATTGGTCATAATTTGTGACAACGCGCGACCAAGAGGTCAATGGGAACGTGGTAAAATAACGCAGGTGTTCGTTGCTAAAGATGGCCAAGTCAGGACTGCGGAAGTTCGAACCAGTTCCGGACTAGTACGTAGACCAGCCAGCAAGCTAGCCGCTATTGAGTTTAGAAGTGAATCCTCCAGAGAATTCACCGGGGAGTGGGATGTCGCTTCACAGCACTGATTATTTTTAATACTTAACAAATTGTATGGCAACTCTATTTTTAATTCTTTGCAATTCATTTGTCTGGTCAATTGCCTTTTTCTTTGTGTGTCCTCGGGCATTGTAATTTTGAAAGCCGTAGCAGACGCTTGAAAAGGAACACAATTTGAAACATACATATGTACATTGAAAGTAATATATCAATAAACTAATATACACATGATATATAGTTAGCATACGATTTTATTTTTCATTTACTCGTCGTCAATTACAGAACGATAGAATATTTCTGACCGCCTGTATAATAAGAAGCATAACACCCTTAGTTAAACTTGCTCGGAAATATATATTTTACGACCATACCTAATAATCGTCGGTTTTTACTCAATAAAATACACTTACCACTTTTGACTTGTATTTCGCCTTATTGTCAATTAAAAAGTGATAAATAAGTTTTACAAAATACGGTATGTTGTATTATATGTCTCTCTCTCATATCCTCCACGACCGTTTCACTCCAAAGCTTTGCACGAAACCTGACTGCTCTTTGATAAATATTTTATTTTTTTCAATGTTTTTCGATAATGAGTGAGTTGCGAGATTCACCATAAAAAGTGCCATTTCAAAAATTTAAAATAAGAGTATTTTAATAACTGCAGCGTTGCACACATTGGAGCCAGTATTTCTAGATAGGGGAGCTGCCCCTTTTGTAGGAGATATACTTTTATTATAAAATTGCAGATAACAATTCTATAACCGAACTTTGGAACTAACTATTATTAGTTATTGGAGCTTCTATTCGATTATATTTTAGCTAAAACAAATTTAACCAATTGAAACTGTTCATCAATTCATTACTGTCGAGATAATTAAAAATAAAAAAGTCTAAAAATCTAACGGCAAATATTGCTATCGTCATTGGGTTATTTCTTGTATCAATCTAAGGGCAAATATTATTATCGTAATTAGGTTATTTCTTGTATGGTATTAATATGTCAAGTTATTAAATGCATGTAAGACAATTCGGCTTTGTTGGATCACAAGCCAGGGCTGAGATTTCCTTTACGGAACCAATGCTTTTTTTAGCCAAAGTACTTGGAATATTTCACTTAAATTAGCAGGGGGTGTTGGGGTAGCACTGATTCATCGATATTTAACAAATTTTGGGTCCAAATTGTTTTAGTTTTAAAGTTATTTGTTGTTAAAATTTTGTCACTGACTTAGCAATATTTTAATACAAAAACCGCACAAATCACTTTTCTTTTTGTTAATACACTATCTTAAACACATTATAAACATAATGCACATATTTTTTTGCTAAAATTTTAACAATAAATACTTCTAAATGCGATATTTGTATATCTTGCTAATTGCACAATGTTCTAAACACAGTTGTTGTCAGATGGCCGCGAAGTATGTGTGATGCCAGATCCTGGAAAACGTCAATAGATATTTTTGATAAAAATAAGACGACTTTTTTCTTAACCAAATCAATACATTTAAATTGAAAATTTTTAATAAAAAATTTTCGCCTGCGGCGCTTTTCTCACATAAATCAGTATATCATACCAAATAGAAAATTTTTTCACATAAATCAATATATCATACCAAATAGAAAATTTTTTATAAAAAATCGCGCGATTTTTTATTAAAAATTTTCGCCTGCGGCGCTTTCCTCATAACAATCTATATTTCATGTTAATTTTAAAATCATTTATAAATCAATATTGCGTAATAAATACGTCGATTTTTTATTACAAATTTCCACCTGCGTCGCTTTTCTCAAATAAATCAATATTTCGTAATAAATTAAAAATTTTTAATAAAAAATCACGTAATATGCGCATAGAGTTTATTATTTTCGTTTTTTTTCGACATATATTCGTCATGTGTGGCAGCACGGTATTTTCATTTCATTGCTGCACATAGCAGAAAGTGAGGTTAAAATTGACATTTTTCGCAACTTTAACAGCAAATTACTTAAAAACTATAAGCCTCCGGCCGGTGGGAACTTCTGATTTGGACTCAGGGGGCTCCCCACTACCCCCCCTTATAACTCTCTTTTTTCAAAGCCTGGTTCCGTAAAGGAAAGTTTTCCCAAATTTTTTCGCCTCTAGTGCAATTTGAACGTATAAGGCAACAAAAAAATAATTTATATGATATATTCAAATTAACCTACGTATTCATGAGACTCACAACTCCACATAGAATGTGTACGTATATACGAACACATACAAGTATGTATGCAGTCGTGTTTATATTGAACAACTTATAGGCACAAAGTTGTATATAACTATGTTTTTATGTAAATTTGCAGTGGTTGAATACAATTCGCATTTATAGTTATTCCGTACATTTACTCTTCCAACACAAGCTGCTACCTTACTCTTCTGTATTTTTTTCACTTAATAGATCATAGTTGTAATGGAAATTAACGTCAAGGTTTAATTTCATTTATTATACCCAATTTGCAATTTAAACTTAGTTTAACAGATGTGTAGTTAACTGTTAATGAAATTTCCAAATCACCTAAAAAAAACTCAGGGTTTAGCTTTATTATCGCGGTAAACAACAAAATTTAGACCGTCGTTTTTAGATCACATATTTTGAAGAATAATCAACAATGCAATAACTTCACTTATCCAATGTCTTAATTTATTTTTATTTCATTTCAGGGTCTAACAAACCCACATATTCCAAAGCTTAAAAAATCAATGCAAACATTTAAAGAATTGTCACATATAGCTCAATAAAAATGAGTTACCACTATATTCACTGTGTGGATTTTATCAGACTGCTACCCACTAATTCGTTCTAACTTGCGGTCTTCACCTGCTTTCAACGCTCGCTTACTTCTGAAAGCAAGCGACATGTCGCACGTGAAGACCGCAAAAAGTTGAAAGTATGCTTCGTCTAGCAAACCGATCGGTAAGCGAGCGCTCGCTTGCTTTCAACTGTAATTTTTGTAGTTTGACAGCCATTTTCGCATTTCGTAGCATCTTTCATTGTGGCAATATCGTATGTGTATCAAAGCGTCTCCTCGCACAAAAAACACTTGCATTAGTGAAAATAAAATGGAGTGGCGCGTTTCAACAATTTTAAAATTAATTAATTCCTACCGAGAATGTGAGTGCCTTTGGAATTTCAAAAGTTCCAACTACAAGCGGGTGGACTTGAAAAAAATGCTTGGATAAAATTGTCGAAGGAATTTAAAAAAGATGTAGATGACGTTAAGAAAAAAATTAAACATTTGCGGAATTCTTATGTAGTGAAGAAAAAGAAACTGGATAGCAGTAAAAAGTCTGGCTCTTCAGCTGATACCTTGTATGAGCCGCATTTGTTTTATTTTGAGGAAATGCGTTTTCTCGACTCAGTAGTTGTCTTGAGAAAAAGGACAAGCTCTTTGGAAATGGTGTGTGTGAACAAAATCTTTTAATATACCAAAGGAAATAACTTAAATTTTTTATGTTTTCTACAGGAAAACGCCGAATTCAATTCAAACAAACAAAATGAGCAAAACTCAAATACGATCAACTTCCCAACCTAAGTATCACCGCCGTCCTCCAATACGCAAACATCGTCAGGATTGGCATCAACACCTGAGCCAATGGTCTATCGGCGGCGTCCTTCTCGAAAGTCACAAAAGGACTCTAAGATATGACAAAGCAATTGATGCTATTGTGGCATATGTGACTAACACCGAAAGCGACGATATTTTTACTGCATTTAGCAAAACAATTGAACTTCAGTTAAAGCAATTACCATTATCTGATGCAACGGAAACAATGTCAGAAATTCATCTTTTAGTGACACGCAAGGTCCTATGTAACATGAGGGAGACTGAAAGTCGGAGTGACTTATTGCAAAATGTAATAAACAATGCTGTCGACAAAATGATGGGCGACAAACAATCCGATTTAATATTATGACAAATTTATTCAATATATGTACATTGTTCTTACAATTTAGCAGTTTTGTGTGTTTATTTCAAATTATATTTTATTTGGTTGTTTTAAATTGATATGCGCGCTGGCCGTTCGCTTTAGGCTTTTAAATTCGATTGTCCTCAAAACTCCACTTGCCATTATGTATATATGCTCGTATACATGTGAATGTTGGTTTTCTTTGTTTTCGCTTTGTACTGTCATCCTTACTTCCAATGCAAGGATGGCAGGGTTGCCGTAGAATAGGATTTCAGGATTGAGGGTGTTGAAATAACATTCCACCCCCCGGTGAATCCTTTGGGGATTCACTAATATGAAGAGCGGCTAGCTTACTGGCTGGTCGACGTATTGTACCGGAAGCCGTACGAACTGTAGCAGTCCTTGCTTGGCCATCTTTAGCCATGAAGACCTCAGTTATCCTGCCACGCTCCCATTGGCTCCTGGGCCTCGCCGAGTCGCATACGATAACCAACTGACCAGGTTGCAGAGGCGTTGTTTTCTCTCTCCATTTACCGCGCCGAAGTAATTGCGGCAAATATTCAACCGTCCAGCGTTTCCACAACCGGTCTTTTAAATTTTGCGCAATGCGCCACTGTTTTCGGAGGCAAACCTTTTCTTCCATCGCGCTAGGCGTTTGTGTCGAGTTAAGGCATCCCAACAGAAAGTGGTTTGGCGTCAATGGTTCTTCATCCTGCGGCGTAACAGCTAATTCAGTTAGAGGCCGGCTGTTGATTATGTTTTCTGCTTCAAGAAGGGCGCTGTGTAATGTTTGCAATCGCGGCGCTTCTTCGTGCAACACTCTCTGCAACAGTCGTTTAGTGCACTGAACTAGGCGTTCCCAGCAGCCTCCTGCTGACGGATTAGCAGGGCAGTTAAACACCCACTCGATGTTGCGACGTGCCATCTCACTCTTTATTGTGTTGAAATCAAACATACGTTCTTCAGCTTTAAGTTCCTTCTGAGCGCCGACAAAATTCGTCCCATTATCGCTTCGTATTTTCACTGGCACCCCTCTACGGTTGACGAAATTCCGCAAGCACAGAATAAACGAGTCAGTGGAAAGATCATCTGCGATTTCAAAATGTACCGCTCTAGTCGTTAAACACGTAAACAGTCCAACCCAACGCTTTTCTCTTCTTCGGCCGATAGTCACAAAAAAGGGCCCGCAATAATCAACCCCGGCATAAGAGAAAGGGCGAACATATGGTGTGAGACGGTCTATCGGCAATTGACCCATTAGCGGCACTGCTGGTTTTGCATTGTTGTAAATACAAATGGAACACTCCTTCTTGACTGACTTGAGCAAAGCACGCGCACGCGGCACCCAAAATCGCTGTCGCATTTCGTTGATTGTCAGACTATTGTTCTGATGGTGAAACTGGCAGTGGTATTTCTTCATAACGAGGCGTGTCATGTAGTGAGATTGTGGCAGGATGACCGGACGTCTGGCTGTAACCGGCAGGCAATAAGCGGCGTCGATTCTACCGTTGATTTTAAGCAAGCCGTCGACGTCTATAAAGGGCGTTAGCTGATATAGAGCGCTCGACTTTGACAGGCACTTATTTTGGTTGATGGCGTGGATTTCTTCTGCGAATGACTCAAGCTGAACGCGACGAAGTATTTTAACTTCAGCAGTAGCAAGTTCAGCAGAACTCAACTCTCCACTTCGACGACCATGAAGTTTCGCGTTATGAGCAAAACGTAGCAACCAGGCAACGACTCGTACGATCTTAAAAAATGATGAAAAATTAGAAAAATTTATTGGATACTCCCCTGTGTTCAAGACGATGACTCGTTTCGCAGTTTCTTCTACCACACATAAATCTGAGGTCAGTTCTGAGATCTCTTGCGGCCAGCTTGATACATCTTCATGGAGGAACTCAGGTCCTGCAAACCAGCGTGATGTTATTTTAAATTCAAACGTTGTCGAAGCCCGCGTTGCTTCGTCGGCGATATTTAATGACGTTGGAATCCAGCGCCATTGGGCAACAGATGTCGTGCTTAAAATTTCGGCTACTCGAAATGCCACAAACTGTTTGTAGCTTCTGCTTGTAGAACGGATCCAGAGTATTACAGTTTTCGAATCGCTCCAAAATGTCGTGCTGTTGATTCGGAAATCGTGACAGCGCTCGATGGTCTCCTTTAGACGGCAGCCCAAGACCGCAGCTTGCAATTCAAGGCGCGGTATTGTCAGACCTCTTAGTGGCGCACACCTTGCTTTGGCGCACACCATTGCGATATCGACGTTATTGCGTTTTTTAACGCGTAGGTATGCAACAGCAGCATACGCGGCGGCACTGGCATCTACGAAAATATGTAGCTGCACATCATCAGCTACCAACAGCATTGGTGAGTAGCACCTTGGTATGGAAAGGCGTTTAAGGCACTGGACGTTACCCCACCACTTATACCATCGCTCAACTAATTCATTTGGTATCGCGTCATCCCACTGCACACCGAGTTTCCACAGTTCTTGCACCATCAATTTTAGGCCTATGGTCGCATTTGCTAAAAGCCCAAATGGGTCGTACATCGACATCACAATTCCCAGCAGTTCACGCTTACTTGGAGGTCGTAAGCTGGTAAGGACGTCTTGCGCAATTTTATGAAATCGAAAATGAAATTCTAGCCCGTCGCTATTTGTGTTCCAGAACATTCCAAGGACTTTATCAGCCGTTGCTTGGCGCTCCATACTCACAATCGCTTTGTTATTTGATCTGCATTCGCCGTTCAGTTTTTGTTGTACAGATTTGTCGTTGGATATAAAGTTGCGTAATTTGAAATCTGCGGCAGCGTTGATTTTGACAGCTTCGTTAATGACCTCGACAGCTTCATCTGCATTACTAAAGCTCATTACCAAATCATCCACATATGTATTTTCCATTACGGCACGTGAACCTCTTCGCAGTGTAGAGTGAAACTTAGCGGCGTTAAGGTTTTTTATGTGCTCGGCACAGCACGGCGAACAAACGGCCCCAAAAATCATTGTTGTCATTTTGTAAGTACGTATCGGCTTTTTTGGGTCACCATCTCGCCACAGGAAACGCTGTGAGTCTTGATCGGCGTCACGAACTCGCACCCGCGAGAACATATCCTCAATATCACCAGCTACTGCGACGACTCCCTGGCGGAACTTATGTATAATTGTAACTAACGGCTGAGCCTGCTCCGGCCCTTTAAGCAATGCTGTGTTTAAAGAAACGCCCATCGTAGAAGCTGCTGCGTCGAAAACGATTCGCAATTTCTGCGGCTTGTGAGGGTTGGTGACCCCAAAATGAGGGAGGTACCACGTCGTAGGAGTGACACGCTCGGCTTCCTCATTAGTCAACTGTTTTGCATACCCCTTCTGCACGTACTTCGCCATTTCACGAATGTAGATGTCGGCAAATACTGCATCTCTCTGCATGCGTGACTCGATATTGAGCAGACGATGCTTGGCCATTGCGTAGTTTGGGGGAAGATTGACCCTCTCTTCCCGCCAAAGCAAGCCGACTTCGTACCTCTGGCCGAGGTTTTTTGTAGTTTTGTCTAATATTTCTCTGGCGCGCTGATTACTTTTTGACTCCAAAGCAACGTTGCTTCTGACACCAAAATTCTCTAAGGAGAAGTATTCCTCCACTAGCTTGTTCAAATGGCCCAAAGCGTCGGACTTACGAATGTACAGGACTCTAGGCATAGCGGTAGTGCCGCGGATATATGGCCCGTAGACAACCCAGCCTAACTTTGTGTTGATAGCGACTGGCTGGTTGAACCTGGCTGCGACTGTCTTTGTTGGCACGCTTAAGTGGCAGTTGTCCAACCCAAGCAAAATAACAGGTTTGGCTTCGGTGTAATTTTGAACCGGTAATTCCCTCAGATGTGCGTACTCGGACTTGTGGAATGATTGCCTCGGCAAATTGAGGCCTTTGACGGTATGTATGCATTTTAGAGGGTAGCTGCGACCATTTACACCTCTGACATCCAACGATACCGTTTTCGACTGTTCTGTGGTTTGGCTATCCCCATACCATTGCAGGGTAAGAGGCATGCTACGTCCTCGCAACCCCAACTGTGTAGCTACATCCTCCTCCAGCAGCGATATTGACGACCCCTCGTCGAACATGGCATGCACTTCTACACTTCCATGCGGGCCAGTTAAGACAACGGGCAAAATTTTAAAAAGACTTACTTCGTTTCCTTGGCGACAGTTAAGGACTCGTTCTCGTTCCGCATTCAGTTGTGGAACCGTGGTATTTGATTGATGAAGCAGTTGGTGATGCATGCGCCTGCATCCGCTGACAGAACAAAGCTTTCGCTGACGACAGTCGGATAAACCATGACCCAGTTTTAGACACCCGAAACACAAACGGTGTTGCTTGACAACTGCCCACCTTGCTGCGCAATCCAGCGATTCAAATTTTCTGCAAGTTGTTACGACGTGTGATTGACCGCAACATGTACATGTAGACTGCTCTTCACTGCTGTGCATGACCCGACGTACTGGACCTCCGCTTGTTCTAAACTGACGATTGGAGCTTATATTTTGTCGCAGTGTTGGCAACGACGACTGATCGGAGCGCAGCGAAGTATCAACGACTCCAGGCATAATGGCGACGACCTTTGCTAAATCACTTAGCCAATCAGCAAATGTTTCCACAGTCGGAAACGGCAAAATAGTAGTGGCATGCTTGCTCCACTCGAACTGCTTGGACGGTGGCAGCTTCGAAACCAATTGCTCTAATAGCATCGGGTTTTGTAAATGATGTTCGCACTTTGCCGACTTAAAAAACGCTGATATGTTGCGGACTCGGTTTGCGAACTCTAAAATATGATCTAGCCTGTTATCATGAATGGCAGGAAAATGTTGCACTCGTTGTAATTGAGCACGAATAAGCAAATCAGCTCGACCAAAGTTGAATTGCAGCTCTTGAATCACCTTTGGAACGTCGTCTGGGTATATGAGCATAGATGTAACAGCACGTCTAGCATTACCCTGTAGCGCTTTCTGCAATCGCATGAGGTTTTGTCTGTTGCTATACGTAAATTCGGCTGTGGTGTCGACGTAGTTCGCGAAAAATAGCGGCCACTCCTCTGGATTGCCATCGAACACTGGAAGCGGATACAATTTGGCGGCAGACCCTTCAACAAACGACAACGCATTTGACGTTCGCGACGTTGGAAACTGTGTTGCAGGCTCAGGCTGCACAGCTTGTGTCGAGACATTATTGGTGGCTAAAACTGATGTGAACGCCAAAGCATCTGATAACTGCGATGCCGGAGGCTGTGCTGCGGGTAGAGAAGTTTGCGTTATATGTGGACGCGACGGTGGTTCATCTGACGGGGCGTTATTGGCCGCTGAGTCCATCTCCATCCGCTGGCGGAGCTGTTGTAATTCAGCTTGACTACGGCTTGTCTCGTTTCGCAACTCTTGTACGCTGGTCCTAAGTGAAGCAATACTCGCCACTAAAGATGCGATTGCTTCGGTTCCAACATTCGCTTGAGCTTGCGTTGAAGTACCTTGCGACTCGATGTTTGCAGCTGTTGCATCAGGCTCTGAATCTGAGCTACTAGCAGGTGGGGCTTGGTTTGACCTAGTCCTTGTGAACATAGTTATGCGATTAGTATATGCAGCACTTATGTATTCACAAACGTGAACGAAAAAATGTGCTTGTAAAGCGCGATGACGGTGCTAGTTCGCAAGGCGATGCAAAAATCAGTAACTTCCGAAGTTGCTGTCAGATGTAGCGGCAAATAAAAACGTTTTTGTGGCAGCGGCTTAACAACGGGCGCACAGAAAACGGCAAAAGTCGACTCCCGTTGCAAATGTGAAATCAGCTAATATAGCGCTAAACTTCCAGAGGTTGTTTCAAGCACACAGCAAACTGTTGTTGTAGCGGCGAAATTTGGCAAATGTAGATGTTGAATAAATTAAAAGGCGGCAAAATTCCGAATTTCGGGAATTAGCAGCCAGGCACCAATACGTACGAAACGGCAGCAAGCACAATTTAAAAACGTAAATGTCGACAAAATGATGGGCGACAAACAATCCGATTTAATATTATGACAAATTTATTCAATATATGTACATTGTTCTTACAATTTAGCAGTTTTGTGTGTTTATTTCAAATTATATTTTATTTGGTTGTTTTAAATTGATATGCGCGCTGGCCGTTCGCTTTAGGCTTTTAAATTCGATTGTCCTCAAAACTCCACTTGCCATTATGTATATATGCTCGTATACATGTGAATGTTGGTTTTCTTTGTTTTCGCTTTGTACTGTCATCCTTACTTCCAATGCAAGGATGGCAGGGTTGCCGTAGAATAGGATTTCAGGATTGAGGGTGTTGAAATAACAAATGCAGACATATCTTTTGAAGAAATGTTCAGCTGTAGTCAGTAACAACGAACTGTTTTTTTATGTGAATTATGATAAGAATGTGATTTATATTTTTTTAAATTTTAATGAAACGTTTACTGCGACTTATAGAGATAGTGTTGATTAAGTGACATTTTTTTTTTATATTAATTTATTTTAATTGGATTTGGTTTTTTTACATATTGTTGTACAGTGTGATGCTTCTAAATGAATAAAACAAAAATATTTTTAAATTGAGACTGTTCTGTTTATTTTAATCCATTGAACAATAATTTCGTATGTACATGTTCCCTCATTTCACGGGCATGCCTGTAAGTATTTTGCACTTGAACTGGCCGGCTGCCTATAGTAGCTGGAAGATTACGTTGACAGTTAACTGTTTCATACTTAAAGTTGGAGAAAGATAAATATAGCACGTTTCAATTTTTACTTCAATAGGCCGATGAAAAATTCTAAATCGTGAAGCCATCCTTCCAAAAGCTCATACGAGCTCTACTCAGTCTATAGTTAAACGCCATTTGGGCAATGCTAAGATTGGAATTTCGGTTGTATGCCTTCATTAAGTGATGATTTAAGCCAAAAATGTCATCCCCAATGAAGTAGAAAGGGGTTTTGTTGACTTTACCTTTCAAAGGCTTATCCGCCGGAATATTTAATCTTCCTGTTGCTATTGCGTCATACAGTGAACTATTTTTAAAAACTACGGCATCAGATGCTCTACCATTCCCTCCAACATCTATATAAGTAAAACGACTATGAGCGTCCACTACTGCTAGTAATACGATACTGAAATATCCCTTGTAGTTATAAAAATCTGAGCCGAACGCGGTGAAGCTTTTATACGAATATGTTTTCCATCGATTGCCTCTAAAGTATGCGGAAATTGCCAAAGTCTATCAAAATCTTCCACGATGGTACTTCATTAGTAATCTGCGCCAGGCGTCTGTATTTAAAATTAAAATTAATCTAGAACCAAAATGAGGAATTGAAATCGTACACTCATGTATTTATACTTTAGACCTTCAACAATAGCTTGCCAAACTTCAGGAACAAATCCACTTAACGTCTTCTTGAAATGTGGGCCAAAAACTCGATGGACCGGAATGAATCGCCAGTAGCTATAAATCGGAAAGTAACTGCCAGTCGGATTCGGGAAGAAATTGCTATCCTCATCACAGTATAGCATTTTTTAATTTTAGAGTCAAACTAGAATAGAGAATTTGTACTTACATATATACAAATGTATTCGAATTATAAAATAATTTATTTTCACTTCCACCCCTATGCTGTAATCCGAATGTTCGTAGTTACGAATTCGTAGCTCCGTTCCGAAAGTTCGAAATTTGGTATGCTGAAATACGATCGTAACTATCAACCGCGTTGCCAACCAAAATCAGGAATTTCGAAGTTCGTAATTAGGCATATTGGCAGAAATATATACTCTGTTCACAAATTATAGCACAAACACATATTGGCAGATTTGGGCACTCTATTTTTCTTCTAATTACTTAAAATTATTTTTCAGGTAAAATATGGTTCATTCTCTAAGAAACCCCCAAAATATAATTTTTTTTATTTATTTACAAAGTGTACAATGATTTAACAAAGTTTTATTAAAATTTCGAACTTTTTAAAAAAAGTGTTTAGAATTTTTTTGAGTATGCAGTTGCTTGGCTCATTTAATTTTAGTCTAAGAAAGTGTAAGTTTCAAGTGTCTACCAGTTATCACTGATTTTTGACAATTTTTTTACTGGCAATTTCCTCCATACAAAGCAAATCTGCGATTAATGTTTATATGGAAGAAAATGCGAAGTAGCGTCGGTATAAAAATTGTCAAAAATCAGTGATAACTTGTAGACACTTGAAACTTACACTTTCTTAGACTAAAATTAAATGAGCCAAGTAACTGCATACTCAAAAAAATTCTAAACACTTTTTTTAAAAAGTTCGAAATTTTAATAAAACTTTGTTAAATCATTGTACACTTTGTAAATAAATAAAAAAAATTATATTTTGGGGGTTTCGTAGAGAATGAACCATATTTTAATTGAAAAATAATTTTAAGTAATTAGAAGAAAAATAGAGTGCCCAAATCTGCCAATATGTGTTTGTGCTATAATTTGTGAACAGAGTGTACATGTACCGATATTGTTGCAAGTGAACAATGAAGTTTAATATTAAACATTTATAAGCTACTCGATAAGAAGTTTTCGTTAATTAATGGCCGAATTGCATAAATAAGCATCGCATGTATGTATGTACATTGTTAAGAGATGATCTAAATACAAATTTCTTAAATGATGATGTATGATATTGTCAATTTCATTGCTCTGATATATTAATGTTTAATGGTTTAAAGGTTTGTGACAAGTTTTCGCATTCAACCAAAGGAGCATTCATACAAGAAACATACAGCGTACAATTTGTTTGTGATCTTCGCAAATATATACACACGTAATAAATCTAGTTTTCCTTGCATAGTTTATATTACATACATATGTACATAAATACAAATGTTCACATGCATATATGTACATACATTAATGCATATTTGCTTATTATTGGGTTTATACACGTTCAATATTTCTAAAATGTATTTCCATCCGACACCAGTTACTGTTCGTACAAAAATTCCGCAATTGACAGCTCCGACGGATTCTGGCATACCGATATTACGAATTGCGAAAACAGTCTACGAATTTCGAATTTACGATTACGAAAAGCGGATTTGAACATACCGATTTTACGATTCGTAGCGTAATCGAACGTACGACGGATTACAGCATAGGGGTGTTCATTTTGTACGCACCATTGACAGAAGTTCCTCAAATATATCAATGTTCATTCTGCTAAAATTTTGGAAATCTGTTCCATCTTCCCACATAACATCATTCAAAAGCCGAGTTTCTAGACTGTGAGCTTCTCTTAATTCCAAATATGGCCTCATCCAGAATTGTTAACGGCGTCTTTTCTTCTCTTCGTTGGAAAGATTTTCTAATTCCCTTAAACATTGAATAGCGCGCAGGGCGCAAACCCTCTAACTTGACGACATGTTGCAAATGAAAAAGTATGTTTTCAAAATGCCCAGTCAGCAAAAAATTCTCTCGCTTGCGACAACACACAGCAGAAAGCAAGCGAGACATAAAAGAAGGTGAAGACCGCCCGTAAGGCTTACGCAAGATGTATCTATTATGGGCGGTCTTCACCTGCTTTCAATGCTAGGTTGCTTTCTGCTTCTTGTCGTCGCAAGCGAGAGAGAGATTTGTTCACTGGGCATTTTGAAAGCATACTTTTTCATTTGCATCATGTCGTAGAGCAAGAAGGTTCGTGCCCTGCGTGCTATTCAAACTCCAAACCCACTCATATTGTCGGTATAAATTAATTAATTTACAAAGATCAGTAACGCGACACTCGATTTTATCAATATATATTATTAAAAGGCTTTTTTGTGCTCGAAGAGCCTATGATAAACGATGTAGCCACAATGAAAGATGCTACGAAATGCGAAAATGGCTGTCAAACTACAAAAATGACAGCTGAAAGCAAGCGACCGCTCGCTTACCGATCGGTTTGCTAGACGAAGCATACTTTCAACTTTTTGCGGTCTTCACGTGCGACATGTCGCTTGCTTTCAGAAGTAAGCGAGCGTTGAAAGCAGGTGAAGACCGCAAGTAATTGAGTCATGGGCTTGCGCAATGCAATCGTGCACAAATAGTTTAACCCTGCTGCTATATCTAAAAACGTAAACAAACGAGAACGTTATAAAAAAATATTCCGACATTTTCGTTTCTTTACCGTTTTTGATATCGGTTTGACAGTTCGTGACAATATAGAGTACCAGAATGGAGTCAAAAAAGAAAAAAAGTAAATATATAAACAATTCATAGCTGGCGTTTGCGTGCGTATACACCTTACGTTGACATGCAACAACGTACGTAAAAATTTAACAACACCATTGCATGCGCGTGCGTACGTTTGACTGTTGTAATAATATAATATTTTTTCATTTAGGAGGATTTATTTTCGTTTGTAAATATATATACACGTTAATAGAATGAACAATGAACTTAATTACGTATTGATGGTGATTGGCAGTGTATCTAGAATATATTAAACTACCGAACATGAGAAAAGTATGGAAGCGTAGGTTTTATTTGGAACGCGAATTAAGAATTGATTTATTAAAAATCCGAGACACAGATTGTTTTCGCTTTAAAAGCAGCAAAAATAGTCTTTTAAAATGTATATATGTCTAATGTAAACAACTTTCCTACAAGAAATGTGCCGGTCTATTTACCGTACATCTGATGGTCAGTGGCTGAAAAAATTTTGACAGCACATAGAACAAAGTTGCTATCAGTTTCTTAGGGCGACTTTGTAAAAAATGATGCCAACAAATGTGTACGTGTGATATTGTATTTTAATCTAACACATTAATATTACCGAATAGATAAACATATAGCTCTACTGCTCACTCTCGTTCTTTTTACTGGGTCAGTGCTCCCTATAAAACCGTCAGTACTGAAAATATTAAGTTATGCGTACATCAAATGATACATATATCCCTACGAGGACATGCTGACAAAATTACCAATCCACTCTCATTCATAAAATCAGCACTGACTGTCAGCTTAACGGTAAAATTATTGCCGTAGTGTTTTCCAAAAAGAGACACTCGCGACGCGCTACGCCCACTATGGTTGCTTATATGCGAGAATGAGACAACGAAGTTTTCGTCTTTTCCTTTACTGACCGAACGATGTCCGCTAAAATGGTAGTAGTTTATAGTTGCACAAAAGTGATAATCACAAACATGTTGCTGGCAATCAACTGTCAAAGTAGTGCTATGACATCTAAATTTTCATTTGCACGAAAAGTTCGTGGCGGCAACATCACTGGTATAATAATATGAAAGCAAATATTGAGTTGTTTTCTATTGGATTATCAATTAGTATGTACTTAGTAGGGATATAACACATCTTCTGTAATACTTAACGGGCGTTCTTCTCCTGCTTCCAATTGTCGCTTGCTTTCCGCTTCTTTTCGATGCAAGCGAGTTAGAGATTTGTTAACTGGGCATTTTGAAAGCATACTTTTTCATTTGCAACATGTCGTAGAACAAGAAGGCTCGTGTCCTGCGTGCTATTCAAACTCCAAACCCACTCATATTGTCGGTATAAAATAATTAATTTAAAAAGATCAGTAACGCGACACTCGATTTTATCAATATATATTATTAAAAGGCTTTTTTAGGCTCACAGAGCCTATGATAAACGATGTTGCCACAATGAAAGATGGTACGAAATGAGACAATGGCTATCAAACCACAAAAATTACGGTTGAAAGCAAGCGAGCATACTTTCAACTTTTTGCGGTCTTCACTTGCGGTCTTCACCTGCTTTCAATGCTCGCTTACTTCTGAAAGAAGCGACATGTCGCACGTGAAGATCGCAAAAATTGAAAGTATGCTTCGTCTCGCAAACCGATCGGTAAGCGAGCACTCGCTTGCTTTCAACTGTCATTTTTGTAGTTTGACAGCCATTTTCGCATTTCGTACCATCTTTCATTGTGGCAACATCGTTTATCATAGGCTCTGCGAGCCTAAAAAAACCTTTTAATAAGATATATTGATAAAATCGAGTGTCGCGTTACTGATCTTTTTAAATTAATTAATTTATACCGACAATATGAGTGGGTTTGGAGTTTGAATAGCACGCAGGATACGAACCTTCTTGCTCTACGACATGTTGCAAATGAAAAAGTATGCTTTCAAAACGCCCAGGGAACAAATCTCTCTCTCGCTTGCGACGACAAGAAGCAGAAAGCAAGCGACAATTGGAAGCAGGTGAAGACCGCCCGTCACGTGCGACATGTCGCTTGCTTCCAGAAGTAAGCGAGAATTGAAGCAGGTGAAGACCGCAAGTAAAGGATTTTTTCGCTCTAATATATCGAACGTACTTGTCTAACGCCATCTTACATATGATTATGTTATGATTTCAAATTGCCCACACCCAAAATCTTGCAAGCAAAATGCTGCAATTATCTGTCAAAATGATTGTCTGGCGTTTGCTTGTGGAGACGTGGGGTATGGAGTGCGTTCTATAAGAACCTGTGTATTCTACATATATTTTGTTGTTGATTTCGGTACAGCGAATGTCAAAAGCAACCAACAAGCAAATGATTTTTAAATTCGTTTTATGCATATGTTTTCGTTTGCGACCAACATCAATTTGTTTACACTTTACGCTTGAATATATATACATTTATGTACATATACACATATACATACATTTTAAGAGGGTTTTTGCGGCTTTTAAATATTTATCTATTAGGAAGATCACAAGCCGTTATATGTTATATGTATTATTGGTCGTGTTGTGATATCGTAAAACAACAGTTGTAAACTTTTCTGTCCGACTGTTTGAATGCAACCTATTCAGTTTTTGAGCTATTTGAATGAATCTTGGTAGTCAGGTGCTTTTTTCTAGTTTTTTAGACATATGTCGATCGTACGACTATAACGTATAAAATAGCCGAATGTTTAGATTCTTTCTTGATTTAAGAAGCCAGAAGTTTGAAATTTGGCAAGAAGGTCCGCTACTATAAGTTCTATATAAACAGTGAAAATCATATAGACCAAAGAAATGTAACATATATGTAGCTCCCATACAGCCGATTGTTTAGATATTCAATTTTGCACGAAAACCCCTCCATGTAAGCAGCTAAGATCTTGAAGTTTTGCACAAACAATAGCACTTATGAGAACTCTTTTAGCACTGAAAATAATTAAGATCGGATAAGTACAACATATAACTGCCATACAAACGATAGTTCAGATATTGCATTTTGGGCCAAAACTCCTTCATTTAATCAGCTAACTACTAGAAATTTTGCACAAATATCAGTCTATGCTAGATAAATATTAAAAGTGAAAATCATTAAGATCAAAGAAATAAAACATATAGCTCCCGTACAACCGATTGTTTAGATATTACATTTAGCACGAAACCCCCTGCAGTTAAGCAGCTAAACTCTTGAAATTTTGCACAAATATAAGTTATTATGAGGACTATTTTAGCAGTGAAAATCATTAAGATCGGATAAATATATCATACAGCAGCGGTTTCTGTAGAACCGTCCCCCTGTAAGCTTGCTGACAGGAATGCAATAATTGTGGTCCTAACGTTATTGTTCACAACTTGTTGTACAGATTTCAGTAAGAACGATATGAGGCATACTGGTCTGAAGGATATTGGATGAAGTGACAATGATTTAAGAGCATGCTCCTGGAATGTTCAGACCCTTAATCGGGGCTAATGGGTTGAGCTATCAAGTATGGTGGAGAGGAGCTAGTTAAGTACATGCACGAGCTCAATTCTAAAATATGTCGGAAGAACGCATGCCTACTGATTGGAATTTAAATGTGCTCTGTCTAGTCCTGATGATGGGTGATTTTGCCGTTTGCTTCAATTATCGCGGAATAAGGCATCTTAATACCGCATATACATATATAAAGTCAAACAAAGGCAAGGGTAAAAAAAACAGATTATTTTTCTATAAGTTAATCTAAAATTTGTTTCTCATTACTTTTAAACACTGCAGTTATAGTACACTTTGCCTTCTTCGTAATCTTTTACGCCAGCAAGGGCGCAAGGCAGAGTTCTAGTTTAGGCAATGTTTTCTGATTTTTAAGCGGATTAACAACTTTGACATATATATCTGCTGCATATGATTTTCCTGAAGCATCGCTGAAACCATAATTTTAACATAAGACTGCATAGAAGTCTCTTGCATCGTGGAATGCGTAAGTTCTCCAAGATTTTCAAGATATCCAAAAAGATTTTCCATTCGGTTTGTAGTTCTTCTGATAAGTAGCCAGACTGCTGTTTCCAAAGCTTTTCAATATACATATAGTTTTGCGACCATTGTTATTGGTGACAGCCAACACAACGGATCAAATATTTGGGAAGTTGGGAAAGAGCACTGCTTTTAGAGCCATTTTTTGAACTTTCCAAATGAAAAGAGGGTATGCGTAAAATTGCATCCCGTGGACAGGATTTGGCGTGCTATGAATATCTTGTCATTCAAAAGCGTTCAGAAGTACTCCCTTAATACCTCAAGGATTGCTCTTTCTGTTAGCAAATTCCCAACCTCGCTCTTTCGGAAACAAGACCCATAATTTTCTTTAAATTGTGTTTTATGGCTGCTGCAAAAATGTTCTTTTTTTAAGGATTTTAAAATTGAAAGTTCATCGAACCCATGTAACTACTAGTTTCTTGGGTTTTTTATATGTATAACTGTGTTATGCCTTTATATCTCTTCTAAGCGTTAAAGGTGTCCAGCACCCGGATTCCAGCATTCGCTAACGCTAAAACTCTAAAAATTATCCGAACTTTTTAAATGCGATTCGGGCTTTTTCATCGCCAAAAATCTCCAAGGAAATTTATTATACTTTTATCCGCCGCAGGCGTCGCTGGTGTAGTTTGAGAAACGTCAAATTTTGTTCAAGTTTATGGTAGCCGATAATTTGATAAATTTCTGAAAAATTGAAAGCTGTGCTGCAATCTCGCTCTATTTTGTAAATAAAAATTGGCTATCTTAATAGGAAAGTGTTGTGTGAATAAATATATTGAAATGAGTGTGCTGCGAAGGTATTTATATTGTATTTCAATTAACTCTTAGCGAGATTTACGGAATCGTTTGCGAAGGAAAAAAAAGTTGTTGCGAGAGTCCACGGATCCCTTCTGTATTTCAGAGGAACGGTTTACTGAAATATTTCGACTTCCAAAAGAAATATGCAGAAATGTTTTTAACGAAGTTCGTCCCTCGGAAATCAAGTGGTGGATTGTCGAAAATTTTAAGGTTTCTTGTAGCATTGCGATTTTTCGCCCAAGGTACATACTTATATACATATGAACTCTCATTTACTATTTCATTAAATGAATTGATACTTTTTTAGGGAGCTACCAACGTTCGGTGGGACAAGACTTTGCTTAATGTATCCCAAAGCAAAAGCAAATACTTTATAAGTAAAGAAAATATAAATAAAAGTTTAAATAAAATATGACTACGACTGAGTTGTGGTTTGACGATTCTTCAGAGGAGGATGGAAGTTTGCTGGAATTAGCCAGACATAAGAAGAAGCTAAGGGACGCTTCCAACCCTTTGGAAATGGATTCTACTACGTAAGTTTAATGCTATTTCTTAGAGGTTTCGGCATGTACAACATTTAAGTTTTGTTTGCAGATTTATAAAAAACTTCCGCTTGTCGAAACAGGCGTTTGTAGACTTGCTATCCACTACAGTGAGGCCCATACTGGAATATGGATCTGTTGTTTGGAACCCGCGCTATCAAGTTCATTCCGACAGAATAGAGTCAATTCAAAAACAATTTCTGCTTTTTGCTTTAAGGAATTTTCGTTGGGATTCTCAGTACAACCTGCCGGCATATATAAGTCGTTTAAAACTCATTAATCTTCCTACACTTGCTAGTCGCAGAGAAATGCTAGGCATTGTATTTTTGGTCAAGTTACTGACAGGCTTGATCTCTAGCCCATCTCTTCTTAGCGAAATAAAACTAAACGTTCCCTCCAGAATTTCAAGACATTTCTGGCCTCTCTTTCTGAAGCCATGTAAAAGTAATTTTGAGTTTAATGAGCCACTCCGTAGTTTGTGCCAGGATTTTAACACTCACTCCGGTTCTTTTGATATTTCAGACTCACTTTTTTACATAAAGAAAACTATACTCAATCCTCTCATTAATTAATACATACATACATATACATATATTACTATTCGATCAGCTGATGAGCATTTGTTCTGTAGCTGAACAGTTTAAGATCTCGACACTTAACAAACCTCTGCCTTTCATGACTCGGCGCAACATATGTATGTATATGAAAAAAAAACAAAAAATTTTTTTTTTTTATATATCCGTGCGTCATGCGGATGCGCCCCTCGCATCGGCGGGCGGGTATGGAGGGATAAAACCGTTGGGATTATTATTATTATTACAGAAGAGCTGCTGCAGCGATGCACCCGAGCGAAACCTATCCCCTATATACTTAAATTGGCAACAACTTTACGATTTTGAGCTCAGTGTTCGTATCAGCTTAGTATATCGAATGAAAACATGCTTGGGCTTACACAGCCTGTACTTTTGCCGCCTGTACTTTTGTGCAAATCGCTTTTTTTTTTTTGTTTGTATTCTAGGTTTAAATGGCGGAGCAGAACGCTCTCAAAAGCCAGGTTATTCCTCCAGATTGCGAAACGAGCTTTCGCCAGTACAGTAGTTTTGTTTGGTTGTGCAGGAGTGTCGTCCTACACTGTTGGAAAATCGATCGAGAACCATGAATCGTGGGAATAGTATCCAAGACAGATTCGTAGATCACAGTGTTTCTATCGTGTTAACAGCAGTTCTGATTATTGAGTTTATTATCGATTGCAAAAACAGTCTTCGCAAGGCGGGCGATCAGTAGGATCTTCTTTATTGGTGTATCCGTGTTCCGTGTTCTAAGCTGCAGATGCAGTATTCGCCACGCTGGCGTACAGTGAGATTTCCTCAGTCAGTATGACTTTTGGCGGCTATAACCAGCCAACAGTGAACGCTTATGTTGTGAGCGTCACTAGGGCTACTAGAGCCCAGAGAGCAACGTGGGTGAGTGAGTTGGAAAATGATAGAATCGCGACCAAATTAGGTGCAGCTACAAAGCAGTAATTATGATATATGTAAAGTTAGATATTTATATGTGCTTCCTCAATAAAAAGGGCAAGCTGTGAAATTTTGTGAGGGATTATACCTTGAAATACTTCTTCCAAGTTGCCGGCATCCCGGAGCGCATCATACTTGTCTCTAATGCTTTTGAGTCTTGGGCAGTGCAAGATTAAGTGGGTGTAGTTACAGGTTTGACCGCAGACACATCTATCCGAGTCTATTGCTTTTATTTTATGTAAGTATACTTTGTCATAAGTATGCCCCGTCAGAATTCTATTTATCGTTTTAATTTGCTTAGGTGCCAAAGTGCATTTCCTAAACCAAGGTTGGGATTTGTGGAGGTCGAAAGTATGGGCAAATAAGTTGGGTTTTTGTGCAGAGAAACTTCTGAAATCATTGTGCCGACTGTCCTTAATGTTTTTTAATATTTTTCTAGAAGCTTCCTGAGTTGTGTACTTAACTTCAATTACAGCTCCTATGTCTGCTGCTTCCTTTGCTAGTTGGTCAGCTCGTTCATTGCCTAAAATGCCTATATGCGCTGGTGTCCAAACTATATGGACGTTACTGAGGTTTTGTTTGACCAATTCATGGATTCGGTTTATATAATAGTTATCTGTCTCCTCTTTACTTAAAAGGTTACATGCTACTAAGCTGTCGGTGAAAATCACTATGTCAGAATATTTGCTGCTAATGGCTATTTCGATCGCTAGGAAGATAGCAATGGTTTCACTAAAACTAGAAGACGTGTAGAAATTTATTCTGTATTTGTGTTCACTGTTATTAGAGATATCAAGAACCCCACACCCTGCACTATTATCCTGTATAGAGGCATCGGTATAGAAAATTTTGAATTGCGACCTTTTATAGTCCTGTAGTGCATTTGTATAAATCGCTCTCGCGACTTCGGTTGCTGTGTTCTGTTTGCTGTTTGGCAGAAGATTGGTGATCACATTTAAATTTGTGGGAGGACTCAGATGGCCACTCGTACCAATGGCGTCGAAGATATGCCTGAACTCGTTGTACGTTCTGCTATAGCTCGAATTTATTATCGGTAGATTTGCCATGGAGAGTTTAAACTGCTCATCGGTCGTTAAAACCTTGATCACTTCCTTCACCATTTTGCTCTTTCCAGAGGTGGAAGCTCATTGGAAAGGGCATAGATTAGGGGAACTGGTGTGGACGGGGTGATTCCCAGCGCCCTCCTCAAAAAACTGTTTTGGAACGTTCTAATTTTGTTGTTTACCGTTTTGGTGCTGTTAGCCGCTGACGTTCTACAGTATTCAATCTTAGATCTAACAAACGCCTTGTAAAAGTTGATCGCTACCTTAGGAGTGAGCCCCGCCTTGACGGTGGTGATCATTTTGAAAAGTTTCGAATTATTCTTAGAGGCTTCCATTATGGAATTATAGTGTTCCGAGAGAGTAAGGGACGCATTAATGTAACGTCCTAGGAACTTTATTGTTTTGGTTTGCTCTAGTTGCGAGTTCTGTAACATTAACTGAATTTGTTTGTTGCTACCTTTACTAACGTACATAACCTTCGATTTTGCTAAGTTGCAGGTGAAATTAAGATCATTACATACTTCATTAAAAAGTGTCAGCTTCTGCTGAAGTCTAAGTGTAGCCCTTTCTACATTTTCCCCCTCAGTGCTTATAATGAAATCGTCGGCAAATTGTATAATGTTCGTATGCTGATCGTTTAGGTCATGAAGGTGCTTGGTGTAAATGTTGAACAGAACCGGTGAAAGACAACTGCCTTGCGGCAAACCCCCATTAATTTCCACGGTTTCATCTTCGAGTTTAAGCTTTCTTAACGCCAAAAAGTTAGTAATCCATTCCACATAATTCTCGTTACATCCTACCGATATCATAATCCCTGCCAGCTTTTTAATATCAACACAATTGTAGGCGTTACTTATATCTATTGCACATACTATTATTTTCTTCCCTTGGTGTTTTCTTAATGCTATATCATGCAATAAATGGTTTATTGCCATTGCAGCTGACTTCCCTTTTCTATAGGCATATGTTGAGTTCGGGAGAACCTTCTCCTTCGTCAGAAATTCTTCGATCCTGTTTTTCACACACAAATTAACACATTTACATAACACTGATATAAGAGCTATAGGACGAAAATTCCTAATGTTGTCACGCCCGCCCTGATTCTTGGGGATTGGTACTATCTTGATAGTACGCCAATTGTCCGGAATTTGATTAGATAGGAATATGTCATTTAGTGCAGTTCGAAGGTTATTTAGTGAGTGTTCTGGCAACGCTTTGATCATCATATATGTGACTTTGTCAAATCCCCCCGCCGATTTCCTTTTCTTCTTCCTCAGTATGTCCTCTAACTCGTCTTGAGTGATTGCTAAGCTACAGTCTGGAACTATAGGCCTGTGAATAGGAATGGTTTCACTACAAGATACCTGGGTTTTTAACATGTCTAGGAACTCTTTGTTCTCCTCACTCGACCAGAAGGTTTCGCGACAAATACTAAAATCTCCTCTTAGTGCCTTTGCAAAGGACCACGCCCCCTTTGTGGAGGAGTGCTCATTTATTTCCGTGATTTTTCTTTCAAAATTTTCCTTCTTTGCTTCCTTTACCATTTTCTTCCATTCTCTCCTTTTGATTTCTACGTCGTCCAGATTCGAGATAGAAGGTAGGTTTTTGCACTTATATTGAGCAACCTTGAGTAGTCTGAAGGTCTTCGCTAGATCCTGATTCCACCACGACTTAGGTGTCCTTTCTTGAGTTTATATATTGATCCCTGGATCGCATCAGAGAAGGCTTTGTCAAAATGTTCAATTTCAGGTTGTGTATCCGCTTCTTCTAATGTCTTTCGCAGTTTTATCTGAGAAAGAAAATGGACGTTCCTGAACGTTTTGATATTAGAATCAATCGTGATTGGAAAATGGTGACTGCCCCCTATTCTAATCGGGTCTACGGACCACTTAAGGTTAAGGTTAGTATTTGTCAACGAAAGGTCTAAGACCGACCCAGACCCCTGATTTAAGTCTCTTCTGAATGTTACAGCCCCTGTGTTTAGAACTGAAAAGTTGAATTCTACTAGAACGCTTGCCAAATTGTTCCCTCTACAGGAGTCAGTGGAATCACCCCACTCAGTCGACCTCGCGTTAAAATCCCCCAGGATCAATACATTTGAAAAATTTTCAAGCAACACAAGCAAATTGTGCATCTCACACCTGAAGTCATTAACAAGAATGCTCGGGGGAAAATAGACTGCACATATTGTTATGTTAGGCATCAAGTTTTTGGTCTGCACTATCAACACATCGTAACTCGTTATATATTTGATTCTCTTGACCTTGATCTGCTTCTTGAATAATATCGCAACCCCTCCATATCCATCAGGCCTATGCTTCTCAATCATCTTGAAATTGACTAACTTTCTGCTTCGGGAGTCGTTGTGTGAGAAAGTCTCACACAGCACTCCTACATCATAGTCATAGTTGTTTAGCATGAACTCAATGGCGTTTATATTCGCGTTTAGCGATTGACAGTTATACTGAAGTATTTTCATGTTCATACCTATTACCCTGGATCAGGCGCACTTCCTCATCTATGTTTGTTTTCTCGAATTTATTCTTTAGATTTCGGATAATTTCCAGTTCCGCAGTCAAATTGTTTTCGATACACAGCTTTTGTGTAATAATAAAGAGTTGTGAGAGAACCTTTTCCATTTCACTCACCCTGCCACTTTGGTATTCGGGTTTTTCAAAAGCAGGTGTCGTTTTCACTATTTTGTTGTAGACGGAACGGCCGTTCGAGTTGCTCACGCCTGTCGAAGGAAGAGGCCGAGACCGGTTCGTCGGAAGACCCTTTGCCACAACTCTGTTGTAGCTCATCCTAGTCAGATTCCTATTAATTGTTTTATCGTTGTCATGAGTGTCCCTATCAGCTACCAGCTGGGGAAAATTCACATCTTCGTCCTCTAGTACGTCAAATCTATTCGTATTGTTTGGATAGTAAGCCTCAATGGCCTCTTTTCTTGAAAGTTTCTTTATGGTCCTAATCTTTCCAATCATCTGCTCCCTTTCCCACATAGCGCACTTGTTTTTGTCTACAGATACATGATCATTTTTCCCACAGAGTATACACATTTTATTATCACAATTCTTGGAATCGCACTTGTCACTGCCACAGAACAGGCACCTACCTTTTGATTTACAAGACATCTGTGTGTGTCCAAGCCTTCCACATTTCTTACACTGTCGAAGTGGGGGTATATAAAAAGAGACTTCTAGCCTAGTATATTCGAATTTTATATGCTTAGGAATTTCCTTGCCAATAAACCCAACCTTAACACTCATTGTTGGTATAAACACATCAACACCGTCTTGTCTTTCTCTGCGTGTAAAGCGATAAACTGATGAGATAGGAACACTCGATTCTGCATGTTTCTTAATGTCATTAACGTCGTAATCCAAGGGAATTCCTCTAATTACTCCGTATGTCTCAAAGGCTGTGTTCGGAATAAACGGCCTTAGCCCTTTCTTCCTCACTTCCTGATTTTTAATAAAATTATTAGCAGCGATAACTGATAAAAACGTCACCTTGAAGAGGGTACGTCCAATCGCAAAAATTAAGTCAATTCCATCACAGTTCAAGTCTCTAATTTGGCTTCTTAGCGCCAGTCCACTGCTCATTCTATCACTGTTTATCGCCTTGCACTCAGACGTGTCCACTAGCACAAAAACATTCCCACTAAAATTTAAAGGGTACAAAGGTGATGCATTAGCAAAACCCGCGTCAAAATTTTTTTTCCCGCCATAACTGCTCACTGAAGCATTAGCAAAACCCGCATCAACATTTTTTTCCCCGCCATAACTGCTCACTACGGTATCACTAATTTCGCATTCCATCGTATTAACAGCACTATCACGATTCCCGCTTTTATTCACCTTATTGACTAGCTCGCTGTCTAGATTGTCTGCGATCAAACCTTCATTAATTTTTGAATTTATGGAAAAGTCACCCACTTTCCCACTCTTTTTTCGTTTGCCACCAGGCTTCATGCTTAAGGAAAATGACTCAAAATCATCCGCCGATGCCGCCACCGACTTAGCAGTCGGTGACGCCATGTTGGCTTTTTTGCTTGCCGTCGCCGGCACTATAATTTAATATCAAAAACACCAATTGGAAAAAGTATTTATATAAAACAAGGCACAAAGTTCACAAAACACTTACCGCTACCTCTGCTTTGATTGACGCTGCTGTAAGGTTGAACAAATAAATTTCCACTTCGTTTAGCACCCAAAAAATGAAAAACTAAGCTTTTAAGAAAATGTGTAAAAGTTAAACGGCACAACCAACACCACTCACTGTCACGCTGCGAATGTGCAAATCGCTTTAGCAAATTGTGGATTTTCTTCCATCAATGCAACTAGTCTTTCTAACTGCTGTTTGGTACTCACGACTTTCGACCTGCATACAATTAACAAAAATAATATCATATTATTAATTTCTTACCATAAGGCAATAAATAAGCTCCAAAAACTTACATTTTCACAAAATTTCAAACGCTTCCCTATGCTGTCGAAAGGAAAATTCTGTTCGACTCAAGATTCAATGCTCAGAGAAAATTTCGACAGGGTTGCACAGCTCATAATAAGAATTTGACATTCGATCTTCGATGTTCGATAACCAGCGAATATCGATTGCAACTCATAATAGGGGCCAGCGCTTATAAGCACAAAACTAAAAAGGCTGCGTAGAACAGGGACCGAAAATTAAAGTTATTTTCGAAATTTTAATACAAAGAAATGACATGCCTATTTGATATTTTAATATAGCAGTGGGAAGCTTTTTTAGCTTACAAAAATTATAACTAAATAATGTATACGTTTTTAAACTTGTGTGGTATTCGTGCTGCGTAAAAATGGAGTGATTTTACTGCAGAAAAAAAAACCGATTCTCATATTTAGATTTTTCTCAAAGTATATTTCGTTGGTACCGTAAATGGTTGGCTGATAACAAAACTCTATTGAAAGCTTTGTTTGGAAATAATTAATTTAAAACAAATAAAAATGTAAATTGATTTTAAAGAGATGAAACTTTTTGCAGTATTATCCTGCGAACTTACCTTGTTAGTTTCTTTGATTTCATACATATAAATTTCCTTTTCTGTTTACCTCTACGCCATCTGGCAAAGAAAGTCATGATTTCTTTCTGTGATTCTTTAAAAAATTATCATCAGCCACTTTGTGGCGTTTCTTTCTTTTGTTGTTAATTGGTATCTTTAAACATTTGCATAGTTAGTAAAGTTTTTAATTAATGTTTGCGCCTTTGAAAGAGTTTGAACTATATACATACATACATAGATATTAATTTAAGATTGACATCGGTTACACCTCACTTTTTTATTATCTCTTCTTCGAATATTTTATCTAAATATAGTTTTAACTAATTGTCTAGTTATTTAAATGGGAAATGTTTAGTATAGTGCCGCATAAAAATGGGGTGGTGGGCGGTGAAGGAGGGGCGTGGCACCCCTCCAAGCACACCGTTACAAAGGGGAAAGAATAAACTTTTTAATAAGCCCTCACTGGTTCCTCTAGACCCTAGGTGAGGCCCTAGGGAAGCCTTTAAAAATGGGCAAAAATTCAACTTTTTGCATACAAAATCGACACAAAGTTACCCAGCAAACATTTTTTTTGTTAAACTCCGGACAATATGTGGGTTCATGACATATGTATGTTATAAATGATGTATTTATTTATTTGTAAAAAGCGCCGCAGGCGAAAATTTGTAATAAAAAATCGCGCGATTTTTAATTACAAATTTTGAATATATTACGAAATATTTATTTATTTGTGAAAAGCGCCGCAGGCGAAAATTTGTAATACAAAATCGCGCGATTTTTAATTACAAATTTTCAAGATATTACGAAATATTAATACATATATTTGTGAAAAGCGCGCGATTTTTAATTACAAATTTTCAAGATATTACGAAATATTTATATATTTGTGAAAAGCGCCGCAGGCGAAAATTTTTAATAAAAAATCGCGCGATTTTTTATTACAAATTTTCAATTTATTACAAGGTATTGATTTAGTTAAGAAAACCGCCACATGCCTTAATTGTGTATTGCAGAACTCTTCTCCGCGTACTTTTTGGTTACTGGGTTATATCAATTTGCTTTGTTTTCTCTTTCGCTCGTTGTTTTTCAGTAGTTTGACAGATGCATTTGGCATTATATTTAGTTTTTTGTGCGGGGCTTAAATATGCAATTTTTTATTTAATAATTGCGAAGTATTTAAGCATTTGTTGATTCTAAAAACGTTGAAAATTGATAGCACAATGTATTAATAATATGTGTGTGTCAAAATGAATGGATTAGTGGCTCTATATTAAGTGCAGTGAATGAAAATCAAACACTCTATATGTGAAAAATTCCAAAAAAAGAGCATTTTCAAAGTTAAATTCTGATAAAATTTGTAGACGGATTTTTGCAAAATGATAGTTAAACAAAAGTTTATTTTGTTGTTCATCTATGTGCATTTGAATTTTTCAATTTGATATACGCGTTTGGCCACAGTAAACCAAATTTATGCGGCACTATACTAAACCCTACCCATTTAAATAGTTTGTGATTTTCCCGTAGATAGTTTTTCAAATAATCGATTTTAGTAGTCGCTCACGGAGATGTCCAGGAAATTATCTAGCAGATCTTCACGATTGTTATCCATGCTACGCAGATACTGAAAGGCTTCCTCAATGCCATCGATATAAGGACGCATACTATCAATTGCCATAATTTGCTGATCATGTTGCGGGGTATTGAGACCAATATCAGTTGCATGTGTCATTAGTGCAGTTGCGGTAGTAGTCGCCAGTGGAGCAGCTATGGCGTAACCAGACGGCTGCATCAGCTGTTCGACGATCACATTTGGCCTTTGAGAGGATGATGATATATCCTTTTTATCGTTCTCATCGCTATCGAGAAGTACGGGAGAGACACCTTTCGTTGTTAATGTGGCCAATGCAGGGTTCGAATTAGTAAGAGCAAATGGAGACATCGTGTTTGTTGCTAAATCTGGATGACAATTCATTATTCTTCTGCTCTGTGCGTTTATTTGGCAATTGGTATTTTTAGAAATATCGTGGACTTCGTTATCGTTATCCAAATAGGAGGACACAAATATATGTTTGCATGAAGCTGGGATTTCATCTTCATTGCTATACAGCTGTTGAAGAAAATGAATGATTTAATTAAGACTGATGCACAAGTTTTTAGATGATATACTATCAATGTGTCAACCTTAAAACATTACCATAGGTTATGCAGTGATATTATTAAAATTTGAGGAATATTTGGGTTCCGTTTTGAAATAATACTTTTAAAACATGTTGTTTTTAAACAACAAGTCTTATTACTTTCAAAAATTAGCAACATTTTTTTGATTCTAAGTTTTATATGTGCGAAATAGTCAACGGCATTTAAAATGATAAAACTTTGTTTACGTTTTCTAAAAACAAATTTGTTATGGGTTTATCTGTACCTATTGAAAAATTTTATAAAAAAGGACATTTTGACAATGCATTCAGGAAGCAAAGAGTTCCGTATCTTATTATTTTTGACACAAGTGTGCTCGAGTAAAATAACTGAAATTAAATCAAAGGCAAATAAGTCATCAACATTTGTCTAAGGGCAGCATTTTAATTGTGACATGTAGCAGCAAAAAAAACTCTGTTACGTAGGAAATAGGAAGACGAAATGGCAAAGCTCAGCACATAGCGAACAAACGCTTTCGCCGAACTGTCTAAGTAAACCAAATTGGCATGAACACCAATAATCCAAAAAAAAGGGCCCCAAGATCTGATTGAGGTTAAGTAAAGAACAATGGTATTTCATAACGTTTTGAACAAAAAGAGCATTTATTTTGTATGAACATATCCTCCCATTTTATTTTATTATATTATTTTTTAATTGGTGTGGTATGTACTCCTCTTAGACTGCGTGAGTTGCCCGAATGGAAGGTTAGTAAAGAAGGACACGAAACAATCGTAAATGTACTACGTTCGTAAGGAACGGACTACTGCGTTCCAACCCAGAGGTTCACAAAGAAGTTTTCTGATATTCGATGGAATCCCTGCGGCGGTAGGGTAACTTCAATTCTACACCCATGGCTAACAATTGAGAACAGGGTAGGAGGTGGGGTATTGTCAGTACAATTAAGACTGGAAAAATCTTTCCGCCTCCCTGATCACTGCAGCGTCTTTCAGGCAGAGGTCGCTGCGATACAGGAGGCAGTAGAGTATTTAAGAACAAGAAAAGCTTGATGTAATCTTCAAATTTCTGACAGTCAAGCTTCACTAAAAGCACTGGATTCGGTCAACTGCAACTCTAAAATAGTGGCAGTCTGCCGCAAATCTCGAGATGGTTGAGCGGTATGTCTTTCACCTCGTAAGGGTGCCAGGGCACAGTAACATGAAACGGCGGAAGAACTTGCAGGATATTGAACATCCATTAGGTCTTAACTACTGTGGCCAGAGTGGAATGTCAAAAGGTCGCAGGGTCTGCTCTTGCTGAGTAGAGCAAACCTGTCTTGGTTTTAGGCCTTGTAACAAGTCAAGTACTGATCGGAAGGCATGCAGAGAGACTGAGTGATTACGATGGTTTGAGTAAGGGGATCTTTGGTCTATGTAATACCACAATGGGACTAAACAATGGCATAGGTGTACCGGTGTGAGCGCTGGCAGACATTTCAGCCTAACCTAACGTAAGTGGTTCGTGGGGTGAATCTTATCAATTCATATATCTGTGCTGGTTTATGGGATTTTGTATTATACTTTTTAGTAAATATGCACACTAGGCATAGTGAAATAATTTAATTATTAATATTTTAAATAATTAAATTAAAACTCACGAAATTTTGTTGGTGGAGCTCGGGTTGTTTCTCATTTACACATTCTTCATTGATGAAACAATTGATCGATCCCGTTGTAGCAGCAAAATCAGATATATCGCCAGTGTTGGTTGCCGTGGTCCTTATTATTATTGTACCTAGATGATACTGTTGCTGTTGATGCTTCTGCAGTAATTCGATCGTTTGTTGACTGTTATCGCTGGACACGTTGTTAAGTGTTGTCGTAGTTACGTCAGGCGCATTACATTGCAATATGCCGCCAATGAAAATATGCTGATCTTGTTGTGGCTGCTGACAACAACTGATCACATCTATATTTTGTTGTATTTCCAGCTCATCGAGCAGCAAATGCTCATTTGCATGATTAGCGGTGCACTCGTCTTGTGGCGTATTGGCAATGCTGCCTTTACAAATTGGTTGGATTTCATTTGTATTTTGCGGGGAGCAATCGCCAAAACAATTTTTGATTTGCAATTGCGTCAAATTCTCGAATTCTAAAGAACTATTTTGCTGATTCAGTTGGTACTGATAATTTTCAAATCGACTGTTGTAAGTTGTTGTTGTTGGCATTGCATCTATCTTATTTGTGCTAAACATTTCCTTTTGTTGCTGTTTCTGTTGTTGCTGCTGTAGATGCTGATGCCTACTTCTATGCTGGGTGCCCTTTCGATTCCGTATACGCTTGCGGTCAGATTTTCGCGGATCGATACCCAGCTCCCAGTAACCACCTTTACCCTTTTCAAATTTTTTGCGATCAATTTTTCTAAAACATTGATGAAGCGATAAATTATGCCGTATTGAGTTCTGAAATAGTTTGCGGATGAAATATACAATTTTAATTATACATACTTTACACCACTAAAATTTTTCTTAATATTTATACGTCATCGGGGCTAGTAACATTTCTTATTTGAATTAATCAATTAATTACAGAACCATAAAACATTGATGAAGCGATGAATTGTGCCGTATTGAGTTCTGAAATAGTTTGCGGATGAAATATACAATTTTAATTATACATAATTTACACCACTAAAATGTTTCTTAATATTTATACGTCATCGGGGCTAGTAACATTTTTTACTTAAATTAATCAATTAATTACAGAACCATAGTAGTACCAATCCGAAGTTAGCGCTAGGCTTTACGAATATACCTCATTTATGTACGAGTATACATATGTATGTCTGCCATATAGAGGTCATGATTGTTCAGCCAGCGCACAGTACTCCGACCGTAGGCAAAAATCAAAAATCTCACATTGTTGAATCGCAATAAAATGCGTATCATTTTAAAGCTAATTTTGTGCAGGTAAGACAAATCAAAAATATTTTTTGTTTGCGGTGCAACGACACTTGAAACTAAGCTTATTTTTATGATAGAATAATCGACAGGCGTTTTCAAGTGTTTAAAAAAATAGTAAAATTAAATTTTTTGCTTTTTTGAAGCCGTGTTATACTTTTTTGAAAGCCAAATGACGTGTGTTGTGTTACGAAAACTTATAAAAATAAAATTTATACAAATCGAAAAAATTTTCAATAGACAAAAAAGTGCATCCACCAAAATATCCAAATATGGGAAAAATTACTTGAAATCGAGCATGCATTGTAACGTTAAATTTAACATTAACGAAGTGTTTTCAATTGTTTTAGTTAAGACATTTTAAATATTATTATGTAAGTTATTATCATGATAAATTTTGTTACGTTTCTAACCGAAACGAAATGTTGTTGTTAACATTAAACGTTAATAATGAATAAACGTTTAATTAATAGTGTGCTGGCGAGTTTCGTCAACGTTTCAATATTAACGATTTGATTTAATTTTGATAACATGGTGCCGAGACGTAACAAACGAAATGGTATCGTTTCATTTGAATTTAAAATCTAGTGTTTTTCTCTCTTTTTAACTTAGGACTCTGTCAGAACCTTTACACTGCGAACAACGAATTGCTTCCGTGCTTTTTTTTTCCAAATTTTAATCAAAAAAATTAAAATTTTATTGAAACAAATTACGTTTTGTACTATTTTTTATTTTTAGGCGACTGTTGGGTTTCAATTTGCATCATATTCGGTATGAAATGTAGTATGATGGTGTTCAAAATAATTTTTTCTAATATGTAGTACCTACATATTTTCTGTAAGCATAGCCTAAATTGTGTTTCATAAAAAACATTCACAGAAAATTAAAATTTATTTTCCCGTCCTCAAACATTATGCGCAAGTGAATTATTTTTCGTATACAAAATTTTCGAAATTCACTTCGCAACTGACTCGTAATTTTCGCTGTCAACGCAATGTGTACGAACACGCGACGGTAAGGCTCAGTTAGTCAATACTTAACTTAATTTGAGATTTGGCCAACCTGTTATATGGATAGCCGTGCATGCGATTAACCAACACTTAACTTACCGTAAGAAACTTAAGAATCTGTTGATTTTAGATTCTTAAGTTTCGGCTTTACGTAAATTGAGAGCGGTGAGAGGATCAGGCTTACCAGATCTTGACATTTACAATTTTTGAAAATAAATGTATGCAACAGTCATCGACTGATACACTCCGCGATAGGTTGTGCGTACAGTGTTATTAGGTGATTTTTTTCTTTTACTTTATACTCGTATTCGTGGTATACATACATACTGTCTTTGGTAAATTTTAGTTTCGTGCTGAATAAAATTTGTGTGTGACTATCATGGCCCCTGTGGGTCCGCCTCTTGGGGATAAAGGGTTTTCCCTGTTATCCACAAGTCCAAAAACTAAGAGAAAAAAGATTCAAAATATTTTATACGATACTTTTCCAACTCTACCAACAACAAAGAAAGAAAATCCAAAATATCTTGTTGCAAGTGCTACAAATTCCAATCGACCTTTGAATAAATACTCGTGTTTCGCAGTGGACAAAGCACTAAAAAATATTAGCACTGAAATTGTTAGTATTTCAGAGCTGAGAGACGGTAATTTGCTACTCTTGGTGAAAAACAACAACATAGCAAAAACATTTTTAGCAACAACAAACCTTATTGGGGTGTGCAGTGTAAAAATAGAGCTACATATTAATCTTAATTGTACTAAAGGAACCATTTATGCCCCATGACTAAATGACATTCCAGAAGAAGAAATAGTGGAAAACCTTAAAGAACAAGGAGTGATTTCAATATTTAAATTCAAAAAAGTTATTGATGGGAAACCAGTTGCAAGCGGAGTCGCGTTGCTGACATTTGACATGTATAAACTCCCAGAAAAAATTGACATTTCGTGGTATACAACCAAAATCAGACCCTAATACCAAAATCCGATGAGATGCAAGAATTGCCAAGTTCTTGGTCATACAGCTAAGCGCTGTACAAAGCTCCCTGTGTGTGATGTATGCGCTTTCCCACCTCATCCAACAACATCGTGTTTAAGACTATATTGTGCCAATTGCACTGGCCCTCACCCCGCTTCCGAAAAGTCTTGCCCTAAATTCTCTCAAATGAAAGAAATAATAAAAATAAAGACGGACAAGAAGTGCTCAATGCGAGAAGCAATCCAAATACATAAAATTCAAACACCTCCCCCCATTAGCTCTTCTTCTCCCACCTTTTCTGCCATTACAAAAAATATTTCTGACTTACAACAAATAAACAACAGCAATTGCCCAGCTCCACAATTTTCAAACATTGATCACACAAATCAACATAACTAATGATATACAAACCTCTATCGTTTCAAATGAAATCACTTCGCATAACAACTCACATCAATCTCCGAAGCCACTCCAACAATTCAATAATGCTAACGGTACCATCTCAGTAGACAATAACACTGTACAAACAAGCAATTCACTTAACAATGACCAAATAAATATCACAAATAAAGAAAGCATAGTAAACAAATATCACGAGCAAAACGATATGTATGAAACGTCAACAATGTTATCAGTCGATGACTTAGCAACAACATCAATAGTATCATCTTTTATTTCAAATCTTAATTCTCACTGTAACCCTTCCCACACGCCCTTCTCATTACCAGGGGAAGATCATGGCATGGTATAAATGCTGCGAATCCTCCAGTGGAATTTGAACGGACTATTTAATAATTATCCCGATCTTAACTTATTAATTGGGTTGTAAGGCAGGTCGCCTCCTCGCGGTGCATCCTGGGTAACGCTAAATGACCTGCGGCCTTCACGGCCTCACCTGAACGGTAACGACCTCTGGATCTCTCTTTGGACAATGATTCTGATCTCAACGTTTTCGGATCTGGCGATCTTGGGCTGGTGGTTGCGGCATTCTGCCACCTGAGTATGCTGAGGTGACACTCAGCAGAAATGGCTGGTGGGCTAATGTCGCGACTGTCCCCGTCCCGTTAAAACCCTGGCAGGCCTTAGAGTACGTTGCTCTCCCCGTCACCGTTAAGTTGGTGGTGTAGGTGTTGCTTGAGCTACGCTCCCACTTTACGCTGGTCGGCTCTGAACGCATGACCCCATAAGGGCATGCGTCAACCGTCGCTATGGCCCCCTCGGGGATAACCATGGGACCATTTCAAAGGCGACTACACATCGGGGCTTGGATAGCGGCTCTGAGTGAGGACCCATCAAAAATGAACACAAAAACAACAACAACAACAACATCAATTTCCATTTCGAGCGGAGGAGGTGAGTCAAAATTTAACACCAAAGCTGGCTCATCTGAGCAGGCAGCATCTCTCGCTGGGGAGACGAAACCGTCCCAAGCTGCTGGTCCCATTTCCAGTGCGGTTAGCACGCCCATCACGAGGGCTCCTGCTGTGGGGGGTGGAGGGTCGAGACCGAACCCTACTGACTCTAGGTCCAAGCTGGGGGGTAGGTTTACGGCGAATTCGTCATCGACCAGTAGGGCAGCCGAGTCGAAAACGACCGCGGCTACAACAAACGGCAGGAAAGGGGCGGGGGGGCCAAGGACGAAACCGTCCACGGCTCAGCCTAATACGGAACAAGCCTTTGCAAGCACTAGCAAAGGGGCGTCCAATAACTCCGTTAGTGCGCAGAAACCTGCGCCTAAGCGGTCGGACAGGCAGAGGTCTGCTGGGCGAAGAGCGCACTCCGACCGACGGTTAGCAGCCAAAATTATCGGCCGATACGGCGGGCAGGAGACTGGCCAGCTGCCTGAGAGGCACGCGAAGACCCTCGAGTGGGCTCGTGGGGTGCTGAGCGAGATGAAGGCCGAGGGGGAGAAGGCGGCGACTAGGACCGCAAACATACCCTCTTCAATCCAGCCACTGAAGAGCCAAAGGTCTCTGGAAGGTGAAAACCCGGCGGTCAAAAGACCCAAGACGGGTGGCCCACCTTTATCCTTCAGCGAAATCGCTAAACGGGCGGGATCGGTCACCCTTGGGGTGATTGACAATAGCAAGGAGGATGGAGCCATCCCCAAGGAAAAGTGGAGGTGGGTTGCTGCGGCCATAACCACGGTGTTTATGAGGGCGGTCAGGGAAAACCCTGGCCCTCCTCCAAAGTGCCGGGTGGCACCATGGTATCCACAAGCGGATGATATGCGCTGATGAAAGGTCAGCGAACGTCTACAAGGCTGCGGTGGCTCTGGTGTGGAGGTCTGGAAGGGCGCCAAACTGGAAGCTGTGAACGAGAGGGATCTACCTTCTCGTCCGCGCGCCCGGGTCTGGCTGCCCGCAGGGCCTTCCACACCGGAGGAAATGGAGGAGCTTCTCCGGTACTGAAACCCGCACCTACCGACGCACAACTGGAGGGTGAATAACCCCGCACCTCCAGAAGTGCACAGGCCCGAGGAATCATCGACAGTCGACTCCATGATCATGGACGTCGAATCAGTGGCTTCGGAAGCGGAAAGTGCTAGTGACGTTCCCTCTTCGGCGGGTTCTGTTATGAACATTGGCCGTTTCTTCGACAGAGCGGAGGAAGAAAACCTTCTCACTGCGGTGGACGAGGACGCCGAACTGGCGTGGATGGAGGAAATCTTGGATGAAGATCCTACAAATAAACCTCCAACACTCTAAAGCGGCGTCCGCAAACCTCATTATCCACCTTGAAAAAGGTGGAGCCGACATAATCCTGATACAGGAGCCATGGCTGAGCAGTAACGGAATTTCTGGTATCAGGACGCCAAACTATAAGCTGGTGGCGCAGATGCAAGCAGGTAAACCTAGATCTTGCATGCTCATCAGAAGAGAACTAAAAGCATTTATTTTGCCCAATTTCAGCAATGAAGACATTGTTACCGTAAGCCTGGAAGGCGGCGCGGGTAAGCTCTGGCTTATCTCGGCATATATGGCGCATGACGATGCGGTGGAACCACCTCCGACTCTGCTACGGGAAGCCATAGCCGAAGCCAACCGGCGGAACGTCGCGGTCATCATTGGATCTGATGCAAACTCGTGGCACACATGCTGGGGAAGCTCGGATATAAACATAAGAGCTGAGTCACTTTTTGATTTTATTGTTAGCGAAAACTTAGCTATATGCAATAGAGGAAATGAACCCACCTTCTTAACTGCGGCCAGGCGTGAGGTGCTAGATGTTACCCTGGCTTCTTCTTTCCTTATACCCAGCATATCTGACTGGAGAGTGCTGGAGACTCACTCCTACTCAGACCATAGGTATATTCAGTTTATTTTAGACGAAGATCGCTCAATTAGCAAACCATTTAGGAATCTCAGAAGAACACGGTGGGATATTTACTGTAGGAAACTGCAGGAAAAGCTCTCTGAAGCCCCAGATGATGGTGGGGAAGTTCACCTCGGCATGCAATAGTGCAATCAAAAGCTCGTGCCCGCTCAGCAGAAATGCACGAAGGGCAAAGCCGGGCTGGTGGACGATAGAGTTGTCCGAACTAAGGACGTCGAGCAGACGCCTCTTCAATAAGGCTAGGAAGAGCAATCTTCCACGGGACTAGGAACTCTATAAGGAGGGTCTCTCAATATATAAATATGAAATTAGGAAGTCCAAGCGTATGTCATGGAGAAACTTCTGCGAAACCGTGGAAGGCTGCCATGAAGCTTCGCGCTTCAGACGCATTATCTCGAACAATCCTGTTCCCTTGGGATACCTGAGGGCTGATTCGGGAGAATGGGCGACAAGTAGCGAGGAATCCCTCAAGCTGCTTTTGGGTGCTCATTTTCCCGAAGACCCTGGGCCGAGTATAGGCCCTGACATGTGTCTCGGCTGTGGCTTGGTGTCCTCCAGTGAACTACTGGAGGGGCGTCGTCTGCTCTGTGCTCTTAACTCTTTCAAACCCTTCAAGTCACCGGGACCGGACGGTATAATACCCGCGAAAATGCAGAGGGCGAAAGATGTTTCCTGTCGGTGGCTCACCCCTATCTACGCAAACTGCGTGGACAGGGGGTATATCCCGAAGGCCTGGAGACAGGTGAGGGTCACATTCATCCCCAAGGCGGGGAAAAGCTCCCACGTGTCGCCAAGGGACTTCAGACCAATCAGCCTCTCGTCCTTCCTTCTGAAGACCTTAGAGAGGCTGATCGACCTATATATTAGAAATAAAATTCCACGCGAGAGACTTAGTCTCTCTCAGCATGCCTACACGAAGGGCAGATCCGTAGAATCTGCTCTGCATACCGTGGTTAAAAACATCGAAGAGTCTTTCGAGCACAAAGTATACGCAGTGGGTGTCTTCATCGACATAGAGGGGGCATTCAACAATGTTCTTCCAAATGCGGTTATATTGGCCCTTGGCCGGCTTGGAATTGAAACCAACTTGACAGGTTCATCTCAAATATCCTATGCGACAGAACTGTCGTTTTGGAGTGGGGAAGCGCATCGGCTCAGCAAAAGGTGAGCAGGGGCATCCTACAAGGAGGTTCTCTCACCTTTCCTCTGGAACATTGTCTTAAGCGAGGTTCTAGAGAAACTGGAGGGGAGGGGTTGCCGGGTGGTCGCCTATGCGGATGATGGGGCACTCTTAGTCAGGGGGAAGTTCCTGAACTCGCTTTACGATCTCATGCAAGGTCATCTAAATTTGGTTATAAATTGGTCTGCTGGCTGTGGGCTAGCTATAAACCCTAACAAGACAGAGCTGGTCTTGTTCACCAGGAAATATAGAGTGCCAGAGGCTCAGTTACCCTCGATCGCAGGCACTCCTCTTGTGCTTTCTGACAGAGTCAGGTACTTGGGGGTAATTCTGGACATAAAGCTTAACTGGGGGCCGAACATCGAAGACAGGGTGAAGAAAGCGTCGGTTGCCTTATACTGCTGCAGAAATGCCATCGGGAAGAGATGGGGTCTCTCTCCTAAAGTTGTCCTCTGGGTGTACGAAACGACAATTAAACCCATTATGCTCTATGGTGTTTTTATCTGGTGGAGCTCCCTGGATAAATCTAGTCTAGCAAAGAATCTGGAACGGGTGCAGAGAAGCGCCTTGATTGGTATCAGCGGAGCACTTCGCACCACTCCCACGCTTGCTCTAAATGTGATGCTTGGCATCATTCCTGTGGACTTGGCGGGCAGAGTTGCCGCCGCCCGCTCTGCCATCAGACTGCGAAGAGCCGGGTTCTCCCTCACCCCGGAGTACGGGCACTCAGGGATCCTTAAACACTTCGAATTCATCCCCGGGGACGTCGATCAATGCGTACCGAAGCTCGCCCCAAGAGGATCCTTCACGACCCACATCCCATCAATAGAGGAGTGGGAGGGAGACGACCTCTGGTGCAGAGGCGCAGTGAACATGTTCTCGGATGGATCGAAGCTGGAGGGAAGAGTAGGAGGAGGTGTATTCTGCGAGGAACTGTCGCTCCATAGTAAGATTTGACAACCGGATTTCTGCAGCGTTTTTCAAGCTGAAATAGCTGCCATCAAGGAAGCAGTAGACCACTTGCGTCGCGGCACTACTAACACACAGAAGGTGGTAAGCATCTACTCGGACAGTCAAGCTGCTATCAGGGCCCTGGGATCGCTGACTCTCCGGTCGAAACTGGTCGGGGAGTGCCTGGCCTCCTTATCGGTCGCCTCGGAAACCTTCCGCATTCGACTGATTGGGTACTTCATAAGAAATGAGTGAGACCATTACTCTCGGCCCTGATCGGTGTTCTGACAGGGCACTGCCCGATGGGGACCCACGCTGTCAGGCTGGGCATCATTTCTGACCCAAGTTGTGGGTGCTGTATGGAGGATGATGAGGTGGAGTCATCTCAACATTACCTTCTTAGCTGCCCCGCTTTCGCAAGGCTTAGATGCAGACACCTTGGCTCATACTTTTTCTATACTCCCGAGGGGCTCTCCGATGTTTCCATCGAAAGGCTACGCTCCTTCATAAAGAACACTCGACGTTTCTCTTAACGCTTACCAGCGGGTCTTTCAGTTCAGGGAAGGGGAAATCTACATAGTGGTATCACAATGGACTATTAACCAAAGTCTAAGTGAGCCCTTTTTTTTCGGGCTGCCACCTAACCTAACTTATTAATTAACGAATTTTCACCGGATTTTATTGCATTGCAAGAGACCCACCTTCCATTCAACAAGAAAGCCCACCCACCTAACAAATATATAAGTTTTTTTCACAACAACAATCGTAACAACACATGTAAACAAGGTATTGCAGTGTTTATAAAGAAAACTTTAAATCACAAACTCATACAAATATCGTCTTATATCTCTTGTTTGGCTATCGAAGTCGACATTGGTTTCAAAATCACCATTATTAATTGCTACATTCCACCCCATCAAACTTTTACGAACACGGATCTCATTAACATTCTTAATCTTTTAAATACACCAGTCATTTTATTGGGAGACTTAAATGCTTGGAGTCCCTTATGGGGTTCTCCCCTGCCAAACAAAAGAGGTCAGATTGTGGAGGATGTTATCCTTTCCCAAGACCTTGTAGTTCTTAACGATGGCTCACCTACCCACTTCTCGACACACAAAACTTTTACCCACCCCGATATAATTCTTTCTTCCTCTTCAATAGCACCAAAAATATGTTCTCGCACTGTCGATGATCTTCACAACAGCGATCATTTTCCTCTCATCACATCCCTTGCTGGATCTAATTGGTCTCGTATCAAACCCTCATCTAAATTCTTGACTGACAAGGCCAACTGGACTAAATTCAGATCGGTCGCAATATCCTTAGCAAAGGAAAAATTAACTTCCGTAAATATAAACGCCGAGGCTGCCACGTTAAAAGGAATTATTTGTTCGGCAGCCCACTTAGCTATACCCCAAAACAACACAAAAAAATTTTACGCTAAACTACCCTACTGGTCTAATCTTCTCACAGTACTTAGAAAAGAAAAGAAACTTTCATGGGAAAAATATAAAAAAGATAGAAAAGACACAAATCTTATTGGGTATAAAAAAGCCAATGCGATCTTTAGAAAAGAGCTAAAATTATCAAAATATAAGTCACTCGAAAAGCTGACTTCAAATATCAACCCGCACTCCAATCCTAAGCAAATTTGGTCCAATATAAAAACTCTAACCGGGTCCACTAACTATTCCCATATTCGATTTCTTCCTATTTATTCTCCCGATGAAATAGCAAATATCTTTGCGTCACACTGGTCTGATTATTCGCATGCCAACAACTTCAATCCAAGTTTCCACACCTCAAAAAAATACATAGTTTCAGAAACTTACGATAACCAAAATCCATCACCCAACGCCCTCGCAATAGAAGTCCCCATTTCACTGGAGGAATTTGAGTCCGCACTATTCCCTATGTCCGGAAAAACCCCTGGGATTGACAAAATATCCTACCCCATCCTTAAAAATATTCCCACTATTCTCAAAGTAAGACTAATAGACCTCTTCAACGATATTTTAAAAAGTGGTATATATCCACAAGACTGGAAGATAGCCTCCATCATTCCTATTCCTAAGCCCAACAATCCAACTTCCATTATATCCAGCTACAGACCTATCTCCCTTCTTCCTTGTATATCTAAGGTTTTGGAAAAAATAATTGCAACACGAATTATGTGGTTCGGCAAAGTAAACAACTTTATATCCCCAAAAAAATACATAGTTTCAGAAACTTACGATAACCAAAATCCATCACCCAACGCCCTCGCAATAGAAGTCCCCATTTCACTGGAGGAATTTGAGTCCGCACTATTCCCTATGTCCGGAAAAACCCCTGGGATTGACAAAATATCCTACCCCATCCTTAAAAATATTCCCACTATTCTCAAAGTAAGACTAATAGACCTCTTCAACGATATTTTAAAAAGTGGTATATATCCACAAGACTGGAAGATAGCCTCCATCATTCCTATTCCTAAGCCCAACAAACCAACTTCCATTATATCCAGCTACAGATCTATCTCCCTTCTTCCTTGTATATCTAAGGTTTTGGAAAAAATAATTGCAACACGAATTATGTGGTTCGGCAAAGTAAACAACTTTATATCCCCAAACCAGTTTGCATTTAGAAAAGGGTTGGGAGTTACTGAACCTCTTATATTCTTCGAACATTTTGCTTCCACTGCGCTAATGTCAAAAAATCATGTATCCGTTTTGAGCTTAGATTTTGAGAAGGCATTCGACAGGATCGGACCCCATATTGTCCTTAGAGAGCTAAAACGTTGGCGTATCGGGAGTAAAATCTATAATGTTATCAAATCTTTTCTTCAAAACCGTAAGTTCATAGCAAGAGTTAACAAATGCAAATCGGGTATAAAAAATCTGCACAATGGCATACCACAAGGCTCACCACTGTCTGTTGCTCTTTTCACGATTGCCTTTAATGAACTAAGCTCAATCCTTAAATCGTTTAATCATGTGGAACATGTAATTTATGCAGATGATGTTCTAATTTTTTCCAAAATAAAAGACTTAAGCAAAGTAAAACGTTTATTTGAAGATATTTTAAGAGACATATCGGCTTGGTCAAAAGTCGCAGGTGCCAATATCGCGACTAATAAAAGTTCAACTTTCCATATATGCAGGAAACACAAATGCTCCTTTCCTTCCCTTTCCTTTCAGATGCCCCAAATACCCCACTCCAATAGTCTAAAAATATTAGGCTTAATATTTGATAAAAAACTTAATTTTAGAGAACATTGTCAACAAGTTAGATTAAGCTTATTTTCTAGACTAAATGTATTAAAATTTATATCATCAAAACACTCTCTGGTGCATACTAACACTCTAACAAGGATAACTAAGGCTCTGATCCTTTCAAAAATTGATTTCGGTCTCGCTATATACGGCAACTGTGCTCAAATACGTGCCTTTCCTACATCGCCAATTAAAGTAGTTTTAGCTGAAGCCGGCCTACCTGAAATTTCGCAGAGAGCTAAACGAAACACGCTTATGCTCATTCCAAAGGTGTTGCAATGCAGAAATGAGCTACTTTTTTCACAAGTCAACTCAATCTCACATGAGAAAAAATGGAATATATGCAAATCTGCGCTGAGCCGCTGTATCTCTTACACATGGACGACCTTAACATTATAGCAACTCCAACACTGGTTCAAACCACAACACATCCGCCGTTTTTGCTACCAAAATCTTCATTTATCAACGCAATACTACTTCTATAGAGTACATTCAGCGATACAATAAAACGTTAACGCAACTGCAGGAGAGCTGGGAATTTATTTATACTGATGGTTCAAAATCCGACACCGACACAACGTTTGCAGTGACAAACCAATCTGGTGTCACCATTGCCGTCGGCGCCTTGCCCATATACTGCTCAGCATTTACAGCCGAAATAGCTGCATTGCTTGAAGCAGTACTGTACGTCTCTCGCCTGAAAGTAAAATGTGTCATATGCCCAGATAGCAGGTCAGCGATTGAAGGTGTTATAAATCACAAAAATAACAACCCTATGATAACCAAACTACGCGATCTGCTCCTTGATTATCCCCATCGGATAAATATCATGTGGGTACCTGGACACGTTGGCATTCGAGGCAATTAAGTTGCAGATAGAAGAGCCAAAGAGGCCGGCTCCGAGCCACTCCATTTTTTCGGATACGTATCTGATAAAGGCATACGGAGACTCTGTAAAAGATTCTTAGAGGAAAGTTGGGTTTTAGATTGGAGTAACTACCAACATAATTACAAAACCTACAACCCTAATGGTAAAGGTTCCATATACCCTCCAGATGCGAATTGCAGCAGTGTTAAAAATTTCATACGTCTTAGGGTAGGCCACACCATAACTACCCACAACCACCTTTTCAAAGGAATAAGCAAGCAACCATGTCCTTTTTGCGGTATAAATGATTGCACCATACTACATCTTATCGACGACTGCCGAGAACTTAACCATATCCGTACGTCAATATTCACCGACTCCAAGCCTTCAGATTATCTTAAAGACATAAATATTACTAACATCAATATATTGTCAAAACTCATATCCCATTGTAAATTAATAATTTAAACTTGCCACAGATATGTTAGAAATAAGTACCTAGTCCTAAGCTATCTGCAAAACACCCTATCTATTTGCACATATTGTTATGTATGTATATGCATACTTGTCTACACAAGTATACCCATTCAGCTATGTTCTCGTAGTGTATATGTAGGTGAAGCCGAAGGCCCAGGCAGCCAGCGCTTCTATAAATTTTTAAGTGCGGCAATTATCTATAATTGTTTCTCTTGTAAATAAATAAAAAAAAAAAAATAAATAAATCTATAAATGTATGCAAAAATTACATTTAAAACGAGTTTATTTGATGTGGTAACATAGGCGGCGAACCGTCAAATAGCTGGAAATGAAATTATAGACAAAAAGAAAATTTAAACATAAAAATGAATGACGAAAAGATGATCGTATCTCAAATAAAGAACTGTACGATAAATTCTGCCTGAATGTAAATTGGCACAACAAAAAGTCTCTATTTATCAGGTGGATTAGCCACCATCTTTTCCTCTGACCTAGTGACTGCTTCTTGCACATTTTGTACATTTGTGCTAAATTTAAAAACAATCAACACAATTTAATTTTCCTCGACATTTTTACAAGCAATATGCGATTCAAAAATAAGCACCCAACTGCTTTTATTTTCTTCTTTGTGTCAACGGAGATATTCAAAGAACAATATACAACAAAAATTAATCATCAAAAATTAAGTTGACATGTTGAGTAATCGTCGCCAATTCTTAAGTAAAGTAATGTTAAGTAAAGTAAAGCTAAGTTAAGTTAAGTCATGACTAACTGACCCTTTACTTGCGTGTTTCATTACTTTTTCATATAATTATTACAAAAAGTGTGAAAAAGCTGTGCTTCCAAAATAATAGAATGAGGGGATTGTTAGAAGCAGTGCTGCTAGATCTGCAGCTTTGAAAATCCGAAATTTCTCGCGTAGAAGGGAGGGAGTAAAGGGGAAACCCGTATAAATCGGTATCATCTGAAACGCGGTTTCCATGTTTCCCACACTTTTTTAATGAATTTAAAATGTCTTATTACGTCAAACGAAGTATATTAATTTTTTTAAGACTTGAAAGAATGGAATTATTTCATTATCTAGAGTGGATAGTATTTCCGTCATGCTCACACCCGTACGCAGTTTCAATCAACAAGATATGAAAATTGTGTACACGCGAAAATCTTATTACTGAAAACTCCAATTAAGAGTGAACACTTGTTTTAATGTAATAAAATTGTTTTTATGTCTTAATAAAATTGTATTTATACATTACTTCTATATTCAGGAAAATTAATTTTTCTGCTAAAAGAAGGCCTATAAATTTATACAAAAACCTGAGTTTCACGAACTCATATAAGGAGAAAAACACGAGTTTAGATTTTAGTTGCTTTAATGACTTCAATTAATGACAGCTTACCAAGGACTGGCTTCAAATATGTATGCAAGAGGGAATAACGAATAATTACAAAGCGTAACAAATTTTAATTTATAGTTGCATTTAGTGTGCATGAATATAATAAATAGTATTAAAAGTATATGTTGATAGTCGAAACTACTTTGCTGCGCCAACACCTCCCCACTAAGTAGAAAGGCTACTCGTCATGCCTAACGCTGTTGAACATTGACATCGGTCGGCATATACGTAAGAGCGATCTTTCGGCTTTGGTAACATTCTTTGATGAATGTGTCGTCGATGTGTTTTGTGTGCGAGCTGTAGCCTAAGCACTGAATGAGATTTAGTGCGCTTTGGCTATCATTAAATAAGGTTACTTTTCTGCATGATATACCCAAGTCTTTTAAGATACCGGTGAGATACATTGCTTCTTTCGTCGCCTCTGTCATAGCCATGTATTCGGCTTCGGTACTGGTATGTACAACGGTACGCCGTTTGCGCGCCTCCCAGCTCACCGCTGCGCCCGCTAATATGAACGCATATCTACTATAGGAACGCCTGTCTATTAAATTCTCACCCCAGTTCGCGCCGACCACGCCGTAGAGTTTCGTTGGATTTTGTGTAAAGACCATGATTTTTGGTACCGCTTAAATACCGCAGAATTCGCTTTGCAGCTTTCCAGTGCTCGTTGTAGTTTGTATTAAACTGGCTCATGTAGTTTACTGCAAAGGCTATATCTGGTCTTGTTGTAACTGCAAGATTCATAAGGGCGCCTATTAACCTTTGATAAGGGTACCTAGCCATAACTTCTCCATCAGCTTCGGTTGGTTTTTCAATTACAAAATTTTTTCCTAAAGGAGTTTTTACTAGTTTACATTCGGTCATGCTAAACATTCTAGTATAGTTCGAGTATAGGCTTCTTGCGTCAGAAAAACTTGATATGACTCCAATTTTTGCTGGAAATCAACGGCCACACAACGTTTTACTGGTCTTTCATATCGAAATATTCGCGTAATGACGTTTTTACGCTTTCGAGCCATGTGCAATCGTTTGACGCTAGTAAAAAATCATCTACGTAAGTATATAGTAATTATTATTATCTGTTTACCTTTTTGTTTGATAAAATAAATGGCTCATGCGTTGAAGCATTTAAACCAAGCTGCTTAAGTTTCGTTGTCAAACGGTTGTACCACATTAAACCGGACTGTTGAAGTCCATATAATGCTTTCTTCAGCAAACACACAGGATTCTGCTTATGCAATGCTGCTAACCATTCATCAGTAGTCTTTTCGACATTTCTACTATGTTTTGTTACTTCGCGACAGCCCGTTGGCTCACCTAATTTTATTTTGTTTAAAACTTCGACCAGCATTTCTGGAACTTCCATGTACACCGATTCTTCGAGTTCTCCATTGAGATATGCTGTGACTACGTCCATTTGATGGATTTCCAAATTCCTTTCAGCTGCCAATGCTGCAAGCAAACGGATTGACGTAGAACGTGCCACTGGCGAATAAGTTTCGTGAAAATCCTGTCCCTGTCGTTGAGCGTAGCCCTTAGCTACGAGACGCACCTTTTTCTGGCCATTACAGACATAACGTCTTTGCCTGGCTGGTCTTCCTCGCAAACCAGTTTTTAACTGTTTGGGACGACCTTTACCGCGCTTTGCGCACATGTTTCAACTTCGCTTGCTATGTTTTTACTGTCTATTGGTGATTCCGATATTTTATTCGGTTTAGATTCAATTTCGATGGTGTAATTTTTCGATTCAAATATTTCATTATATTCGTTTTGAAATCCGGGTTCGTCTAAAAATTTCACGTCGCGAATATGTTGTTATCCGTCGTACGTTCGATTAGGCTACGAATCGTAGAATCGGTATGCTCAAATTCGCTTTTCGTAATCGTAAATTCGAAATTCGTAGATTGTTTTCGTAATTCGTAATATCGGTATGCCAGAATCCGTCGGAGCTGTCAATTGCGGAATTTTTGTACGAACAGTGACTGGTGTCGAGGCGAAATAAATTTTAGAAAAATTAGACGTGTATAAATGCAAAAAAACATGTGTACATTTGTATTTATGTACATACATATGTAATATAAACTATGTAAGGAAAATGAGATTTATTTTCAGACACAATGTGTACATATGTATGTATATATATGCGGAGATCATAAACAAATCGTACGCATGTTTTTTGTAAATATGAATGCTTCTTTGGTGAGGCGATAACTTGTCACAAACCTTTAAACCATTAAACATTAATATATCAGAGCAATGAATTCGACAATATCACCCATTTCATCATTTAAGAAGTCTGTATTTACATATATCATCTCTTAACAATGTTCATACATACGATGAATTTTCATACAATTCTGCCTTTAATTAACAAAAACTTCTTATCAAATGGCTTACAATGTTGATATTAAACTTCACTCTTCACTTGCAATAATATCGGTATATGTATATTTCTGCCAATATATCAAATTAAGAACTTCGAAATTTTTATTTTTGGTTGGGAACGCTGTTGATAGTTACGATCGGATTTCAGCATACCAATTTTCGAACTTTCGGAACGGAGCTACGAATTCGTAACTACGAACATTCGGATTACAGCATAGGGGTGATAATGTCTCTTTTGTTCTTAGACCATAAACGATATGCTTTAAATTCGGAAGAGTAACCGACGAACACACACTCTTTAGATCGAGATAGCCATATCTAAAAGTGTTATATTTTTTCTCTCGTTCTGCTGTGGATAGTATGGTGTCGGTAAACGTAGGTTTATTCCGTGGTTTTGTAGATACAAATCGAATTCGCGATTGCAATATTCGCGCCTGTTGTCGGGCTTCGCTTTACGTCGGAGTTTGACTTTGACAGCAAAGATGAATACATTCAATTATACGAAATTTCCCACATAGGCAACACCGTCGCCAAAGGAAGCGAAATCCTGGGCAACTCTCATCTTTTCGCTGACTTTGACAGTTCGCTCTTACCAATTTTGTTTATTTCTGACATTCGTCTGTTAACGGTCGACGTATATTTGAAAATTTTCTCACAAAAACAAGGTAAATATAAAATTTAACTGAAATAAATGCTTAAATATACAGTTTTTTTTTTATTTAGAAAAAGAAATGGAGGAAGGGTTAATTGAAGCGGTGAAAATGCAGCCAAGCATCTATGAGAAAAGCTGCCACCTCTTCCGCAATAAATACCTAAAGGATCGGGCATGGCAGGCAGTTGCGGCTTTTGTGGGAGTTTCTGGTACGTGTATTTTATTGTATATAAATATATGTATGTGTATACATATGTGATGATTTACTAAAGGCTTTTTCTTTTATAATAGAGGAGTATTGCAGAGCACGGTGGAAGTCACTTCGTGACCGGTTCGTGAGGGAGGTGGCAGCAAAGATATAATTCCCTTACCCACATTTTCCGCCTTAATATGTTTTTTATACATAATAAGGCTCGTGAAGTAAAAGAACTATTAACAAAACTTCCATAATGTCCATAATTATGCCGAATGTATGTAAATATGTTTATAAAGTTCCGTGCGATTTTCACAACTCGCAATAAACCAACGAAAAGTATTGTCAAAGTTTTATTGTGGCATACCTTTTGCGTTTTTCGCTTTTCTGACAAAGTTACAAATGTCACGTAAATGTCTTTGCCGCGTTTTTTAAAACTTTGGAAGCTTCTAACACATCTGATTTGTTTTTGATAAAGAAAATTTACTTACTTATCGTCAATGAACGTTACGTAATAGTTATTATCACCATTTGAGGTGCACCGCATTGGGCCGCAGAAGTCACTATGCACAATTTCTAATATATTTTCGGTTCGATTGTCGCTTTGTTTTGGAAAGACCGTACGTGTTTGCTTTTCACTTGCGCATATTTCACAAACCGATAGCTTGTCTTTCGAATTTATTTTCAAACCATGTACATTACTGTTTTTTGACCTTTCTTTTAGGTCACGTTCGTTCAGATGTCCCATTCGGCAGTGCCACAAGTTTATTTCTGAATTAGCTTGATACACACATCCACTATTTTTATCGTCTTTTATGAAATATAAATTACCCCTTCGTTCTGCAGTGAACAATACTTTTTCATTTTTATCAATAATGATTGAATCGTTTTTACGAAAACGAACTTCGTACGCTTTGTCCGTCATTTTGGAGACTGACAACAAATTTGTACGTAAATCCGATATATAGAGAACTTCTCTTAATGTAATATTTTTTTCAAAGACTTTTTCGTTCACTTTTACTATAACATCACCTGTGCCGGTAATATTAGTAGAATTTTTGTTAGCTAAATTTAACACTTGATTTGATTCTACGATTTCAATGAAATTATTTTTGTCAGCACACATGTGCGAAGTGCACCCACTGTTCAAGCACCACTTGCTATTTCCATTTGGACACAAAAAAACTGTTTCGTTTGCTCTTAAGGAGGTATTTCTCTCTTCACTTTTGTTGGCTCTTTGGTTGCTTAGGGTTTTAGAACGACATTCTCTCGCGTAGTGGCCGTTTTTACCGCACTTATAACAACACAAATTTCGTTTCGTTTCCATGCGTTTTCCGCCACTATATCAATCATTGCTGTTTTTGTTTTTGCTATGCACATTTGCCTTTAGCATATTTTTTTACGTACAAGGCATCGCTTTCGCCACGTTTGTTTTTTACTTTCCGAGATTCCCACTCTTCTAATATTTTTATACGTAGCACTTCGGGCTTTGGCAAATCATCGCGAGTTTCAAGTGCACAACGGAATGTCTCATATGAGTCTGGTAAGCTGTACAATAACAAGATTGCGAGCAATTCGTCACTGATTTTAACACCAATTTCCTTGAGTATCGCGACCGCGTCAAAAAAGTAATTTAATAGGTTTCTTACTAAATCGTTCTATTTCATCCGTGAGAGCGCTACTCTTTTCAATAATGTCGCTTTTTGAGCGGGGTCTTTCGACTCGTTCGTTGCTTGCAGTCTTTGCCACATTTTTGGCGAACTTGTGTACTCAGAAATTTGATTTAATTCCGTAGGACAAAATGGTAGTATAATATCGGCACATGCTTTTCCATCATTTGTTTTCCACAAATTTGCAGCTGGTTTGTCAGCTGGAGACTCTTTACTCCCGTTTACGTACGACCATAAATTATTTTTAATTAAGACCGCACGCATATGTAGCTTCCACGTGTCGTAATTATCCGCATTGAGCGGCTCAATACGAACAACTCCCGCCATGCTTGCAGAGTTCGCGAATGTTTTTTTTTTGGAAACTTTCGGTTTTACCATTTATTTGGCGCCGCGGGAATTCTATTTTACTGTACAAAGGTCTTTCGCGATGGGCCTGGGCCCATAACCTATTAGGAGTAAAACACGAGTTAAGATTTCAGTTGCTTTAATGACTTCAATTAAAGCCATCTTACAAAGGACTGAATTCAAATATGTATGCAAGAGAGAATAACGAATAAGTACAATGTAAGTAACAATTCTTTGTTACGAATAATTCATAGTTGCATTTAGTGTGCATGAAAAAATTAGTATTAAAAGTATATGTTGGTAGTCGAAACTACTTTGCTGCGCCAACAACTCAAATAAGAATACATATGACAAAAAGTTGTTAAGCAAATCTCCAGAGAAAAGACATTACTCATTAAAGACGAAAATTTGATTTCACACGAAGAGTTATATTCTTACTAGTACATATATAGAAGGCTTATATAATTATACAATTTCGATAGTCGATAAAAATTGAGTACAATATAGTTCTTTCAAAATATTTTATTTTTATCATTTTTGTTTTTTTTTAGGAAAAAAGGTGAAAAAATGAACAAATACGAAAATTCGTATAAAATCCTTATTTTTCTTCAGGTAGCTGAAAAATCCGAAAAAATGGGCAAATCCGTATATCTGGCAGCACTGATTAGAAGTGTATTGTTATATATTATTCAAGAAAAAGTTTCGGAATCCTTCAGATTCGTGCTACAGATTGTTTTTTCGTCATTCTCAAAAACCCCCCTTACACTAAATTTTAGCGTTTAAATCTCCTTTTTTCCGAAAAAGTGGTCTTCATTCTGTGTCGGCCATTTTAAATTTTTACATTCTGAAGTCATTTTTGAAATCAGCAACCTTAAAAAGCTTTTTCCAAAAAACTGTCCGCCATTTTGTGTCAGCCATCTTGAATTTTGTTTTTGAAATTATTTTTGAAATCAGCGACCTCAAAAACCCCTTACAGTAAATTTCAGCTCTTAAAACAATTTTTTTCGAAAATCCGCCCGCTATTTTGCGTCAGCCTTTTTGAATTTTTACATTTTTTGAAGTCAGCGAACCAAAAACCTTAAAGATATCTGCACTTTACGGAAAATAATGGCGTTGCTTCGTTTCGCCCAGAATTTTACGATTTCAGACCACTGTGCGCTCAGCCATAAAAATCTGTATGGCAAAAGAAGGGCTTATCAGACGCAAGACGGAATGTCAAATCAGCCGGGAAAACACCAACATAGTTTAAATGATAGTACTATTTGCACTTAGCACAAAACACCTTGAGATCGGATTAACCTTTTGACCGCATAAGAAAGGCAAATTAATTCGATTTTACAAAATAGAATATTGCAAAAAAAACACAAAAGCAAAAACCACTCTCTCAATATTTGTACTTAACCCCATGCTAATCCTAAAAAAAAATATATATATATGTATATTTATTTATAGCTATTACTTAGTACAAATAAATATATATATTTTTTTTTAGAAAAGAATTTGGAGCGATAAAAAAATCAACAAAGAGTAACGGTTAACTTTACCGTAATAGATACATGAAAACGGGTTGCAATTTTTGAAATCAGAGTGCAGCTGTTTATGTGAAAACCAAATGAAATTGTTGTGCTGTGTTGAAGGCCTGGGCATTTTTTACGAAAATTAGATATGAGGTTTGTGCATGTACCTAGGGCAGACTCAAGCTCTTTTTCTACATTCGGCAATCAATTTCACCATCAACAAAAATACGCCATAACTTCTGAATTGGTTCTATTCATTATCACAGCGAGGTTATTAAAATTATACGGAGCCTCAAAATAAAAAACAAAAACACGCTTAGCAGGTAAATTTGAGCTTGGATAATTACTTACATTCCATTTTTTTCGTACGCGAAAAAATGCAAATTTTTTCTCAATCCAGGTACATATTTGCTGTAATGTTACTCGTCCATTTTCTAGCATCGCCATGCCGATGATGTGTGAATAGTTAAAAGGCGGCTTCTCCATTGTGTCAGTTTGATAGTTCATAGCTGATTTTTGATATTCTTCAAAGTCTCTAAAGTAATAATAGAGAAATCAAGCGGTGTAGCAAATATCACATTTATTGGCCAAATAATCTTAAATGATAAACAAATAAAAAATAACACGGAGAAACTGTTAACAAAAAAGCTAACTTAAACTAACACAAATCTATCCATGAAGTTTAGTGAATCATATGAAAGTTTGATCAGTAAAGTATGTCAATGAAACACGGCCCACGTGAGAAAAACTTAAATTTTTTTGTTTTATTCGCATCGATTAGCTCTTCGATCACGAATACCGCAAAAACACTCAATTGTTTTTTATTATACGATTTTTGCATAAGTTTTACTCTCAATTCGCTGCATCGCTTTCAAAAGTTTTTACGACAAAGCTCATGATCGTTGTTCAAAAAATACCCATAGTTTACGGTTAAAAGTTCGAATCAAAAATAAACCTTAATTGGAATTTTATTTCGTATAAGCAAATTTAATCCTCATTTTATGAATTTTAATTTATTGATATTTGTTGGAACGATTTTCCGTCATCCCTTGTCAAGTTTGGTTTGGAGACAAACCGGTTTCGGCGTTGTGCCATCTTCAGTGTCAAATTTCGTTCTGTACAGTTTATGTCTGTTGTTCCGTATTTATTTCATTTATTTGGTCAATCAGGTATTGGTGCATAATCGTAAATGTTAGCAAATGTTAAGTGTCCTGAATATAGGTACCTAAAGTCTCGCGCGGTTAGAGTCCAAAAATGTATATTTTATCACGAATCTGTCTTTGCGGTAAGAACAGGTATATAGTCAGTAATTTTAGTCCGTTTAGGTATTGCAGGTTTGCTTTGTATGGAGCTATTTATGCAAGAACTGGAGGGACAGTATATGGAAGAACTGAAAGCCGAGTTAGGCGTAGTATTCGATGCAAGGTACGTGGATGACATTATTTGCGTGATCACCAAGGACAATGAAGAGCAGATACTGGATTACCTGAACAAACAACATGGATGTATTATGTTTACGATGGAAATGGAAAAGAAGGGAACAATAAATTACCTGGATCTGACGTTTAACATAGACAAATTGCAAAAAAACTTGTCTACGAAATTTACAGAAAACCGACAGCTACAGACACCATAATACATAACACATCAAATCATCCTCAAAAACACAAATACGCCGCTATAAGACAACTAATAAACAGACTTGAACGAATACCTCTATCGCCAGAGGCATACGGAAAGGAACTAAACACAATATACAACATAGCAACAAACAACGGATATAAAAGGAGATCGTGGATAAATTCAGAAAAATATATGCAGTTCAAAAAACAATCGACAGAGAGCTAGACGAAAAAACTTGGACAGTAATGACTTATATAGGAAAAATGACATACAAACTTGCAAATTTTTGCAGAAAGTATAATATCCACACGGCGTTCAAAACTGGAAACAACTTGGGAAGGATACTTAAAAGCAGCACGAATGAAGAAGACCCATTGAACAAACAAGGCGTGTATAAACTGACCTGTGAGTGTCAATATAGCTATATAGGACAAACAGGACGCAAAGTAAGAACAAGATTCCGTGAACACATAAGGGACTTCAACAAAAGGATACAAAAACCCACGGCAATACCTGAATCTAATGTTCACCCGCAAACATAAAGAAAACCGTGAAGGTACTGCACGTACAACAAAAAGGACGGCGCCTAAATGCTCTTGAAAACATGGAAATATATAAACAAAAAACATTTGATGGGAGGATAATAAACGAACAAATAAACAGCAACTCTGATGCGAAATTTGCACCATTAAGGCTTGTTTACAAAAAACAAAACAAAGACGTAGGTAAAATGACAGATACCAACATACAAAACAAACCTGCAATACCTAAACGGACTAAAATTACTGACTATATACCTGTTCTTACCGCAAAGACAGATTCGTGATAAAATATAGATTTTTGGACTCTAACCGCGCGAGACTTTAGGTACCTATATTCAGGACACTTAACATTTGCTAACATTTACGATTAAGCACCAATACCTGATTGACCAAATAAATGAAATAAATACGGAACAACAGACATAAACTGTACAGAACGAAATTTGACACTGAAGATGGCACAACGCCGAAACCGGTTTGTCTCCAAACCAAACTTGACAAGGGATGACGGAAAATCGTTCCAACAAATATCAACAATTCACCCTGTCGGACAAGAAAAGGAAGAAAACAATATAATTTTAATTTACTTTAAATTTGTAGACCATATTGATGCCTGTGGACCGACTTTTGGTCTTAAATCTGGAAGCAAAGTTATGTAGGCATTACATGAAAGCTTGGGAAAATGAAAAGTGCAACTATACCTAAGTATGTATGTCGATTAAAACAAATAAAATATGTAAAACAATAAACTATAGAGCTTGATCGAAAAGAAACAAAACCCAAAAAAAAACACGCTTTATGATCGGTAGAGTACAATTCCCAAAGTAACTATCAAATAGAACTAAAAAAATGTTGGTCCAATTGTAAAAGTATGTAATGGCTTTTATCATTGTTATCTCATATAAAATGAAGTTTGTTAATTTTTAGTTTAGTTTTCTGTTTGCTTCTGCATTCTTTCATTTAGTTCTTCTTTTCTTTGCATCCTCAAGGCAACAAATATGAGAAAAAGAGAAAAATATCAATAATAACCACACAAACTCTAAACTACTTAACCAATGATAATGGGACTCAGATCACTTTTTTTTCGCCGCTTCACCGCACTTTTTGTTTGTTTATAATCTGCACCGACGTTAGAGTTGGGTTAAGGCGCATGTAAAAGATGTGCTTGGTATCATCACAGGCATCCCACCATTGTTGGCTGAAAAGTGGAGACTTCAGACTTATAGACTATATGCCACCAAAGCTGTTCTTTACCAAGACATCCAAAGTCATAATACGTAAAAGGAACACATGTAAAGGGATGGTGAAAGCAATCAATAAGCGATTACAAGTGTGTTACACTGACGGATACAAACTTATCAACGGTAGCACTGTGGCGGGGGTGTTTGGACCAAAAAAGTGTACCGATGGGTTTATAGCCAACCAGGCGGAAATTCATTCAATAGAGTTGTGCGCTCACGAATGTCTTCGCAGAAGGACCAATGGAGCCACAATCAACATTATGTCAGACAGACAGCAGAACGGCACTGGAGTCACTAGGAGCCGACAACATAGTTACTCTGTAGTGGGTTCCGGCTCATGAGGGCGTGGATGGCAATGAAAGGGCGGACTATCAAAAAGAGGCCCAACAGAGCTTTTACTGCCCTGAGCCGTTCTGCGGTCCTTCTAAGTGATACACAGCAGAACTTCTAAGAAGGTGGGAGGTTCATAAGTCCATCCCGTGAAGCCTCTGAAAAACTTCTCAATCTCAGCGGTGAGGGTCTTAGAACTCTCACCGGTTACTTGACAGGTCACTGCGGGCTAAGATACCATCTTTTCAAAATAGATTGCAAATAATAACAATTACCTTTTTACTTTCTCCATAAACATTTCGTAGCGTTCCGTTGGCGTGGTACGCTTTAATTGCAGTTTTGACTGTTGGATTGGTAGAGCTGAATCCGTTGTTTTATTACATGACTTATTAAGGCATTTACCATTCCACGGTCTCTTAGTCTTTTTTGCATCGACGACGTCGGTTGGCAACGTCATAATATCTTCAACAGGGTCGACATTTCTACGACTCTTGCCATTATAAAGTCCAGCTTCATTAGCTATTGCGTCCAAATTTTGAGTACTGTTGGGAACAGCATTAGTATTGATATCGTTCTTAGTTTTGGCGCGATTTGCTCTGGCAAATAACTCTTTGTGCTGTGGATCGACCTCTGTGGCGGCCTCAATACTGCGGCTATGATTTGTGTCGTCATCTAACGGGGCTGTTGGCATAACATTCGACCAGCTAAAATTTTGATTACGCAACTCCATTAACCAGGTTAAGCTGGTAAGATCGCGCTCATCATCGGATTCGTTCATACTGGCATTGAAAGACATTGTCATTATTGCCCTTGTTTCTTTGTTTTGCCGCACTAAGTAGATTTTTCAGCCAATGCTAAGATAGGAAGAAAAATATTGTTTACAAGCGTGCTAAATATAAGAAAATATTTTAGCTTAAAATGTTAATATTTTACAATTTAATGAGCTCAAGGCCAGTTTATGGAACATTTTTTTGTGCTCGGAGTTGCAGAGCCAATACGCTACCTATTGTGCTACGCTAGCCGAGTTGGCTGTTGTGTTTATTTCATCTTCCTTAAACAAACCAACTACAAACAAGAGCAACTGATCTGCGGCTATTTAACTTGTTTGTGTGGTTGTTGTTTGTGTTTCATTTTGCAAATTCTGTATAAGTATTTTACTTTATATTATAATGCATTTTTAAGGTGTGCTCATCCTTGTATACAAATGTTTGTTCATATTTCTGTTAGCCTAGTAAATGTTAATATTTTACAATTTAATTGAGCTCAAGGCCAGTTTATGGAACATTTTTTTGTGAAAAAACAACAACAGTTTTTAATGGTTGAAGTTATAGTACTATTTCGGAAATCACCACATTTCCTCATCAGACTTCTTTTTGATTATTAAATTAAATTATTTTTAATGTAATTTTTCATAACCACTTCTCTCAGGCTTTGAACCCGGGAGCTCGGAGTTGCAGAGCCAATACGCTACCTATTGTGCTACGCTAGCCGAGTTGGCTGTTGTGTTTATTTCATCTTCCTTAAACAAACCAACTACAAACAAGAGCAACTGATCTACCGCTATTTAACTTGTTTGTGTGGTTGTTGTTTGTGTTTTTATTTTCCAAATTCTATATTATATGCATTTTTAAGGCGTGCTCATCCTTGTCTACAATGTTTGTTCATTTTTCTGTTGGCCTAGTAAAATGTTAATATTTTATAATTTTATTGAGCTCAAGGCCAGTTTATGGAAGATTTGTTTGTGAAAAAACAACAACAGTTTAATTTAATAATCAAAAAGAAGTATGATGAGGAAATGTGGTGATTTCCGAAAAAGTACTATAACTTCAACCATTAAAAACTGTTGTTGTTTTTTCACAAAAAAATCTTCCATAAACTGGCCTTGAGCTCAATTAAATTGTAAAATATTAACATTTACTAGGCTAACAGAAATATGAACAAACATTTTAAAATTAAATATTTTTTAACCAACTCAGTTTTGCATAGAAACTCTTTGTTTCGAGCCTCGATATTGAGAAGAGAGCTTTAAGTAGTCACTGATCTGGAGTTAATATTATGCCACTAAAAAATATATCAAAAAGTAACTTTAAGGGGTTACATCTAGTTAGGAGCTCTAAAAAATGATGTTTTCAAACATTTTTCCTGAGAAAACTTCTAAATTTATTATGTTAGCATTTGTACACATATTATGGTAACTTTAAGGAGTATTTAATAATTTTTATTTGTAAAATTAACAGTTTTTAAAGCTGCTACAGCAGATCTCCAGAAACCCCTCCCAAAGAAGGCGTTTTGCGGTGACCACTATATCTCACCTGAAATGAAAAAACCAATCGGATTTCGTTAAAGTAATGTATAATCTTGTATTTAATCGAAGGAATAAGCAAAAAAAAAGTTTTGACAAAATGGTAGCTTCTCAAAAAAAAAATCTATTTTGTGCCATAACTTTGGTTTTAAATTGTGTATAAAAAAAATTATTTTTATCGGTAATAAAAATGCTTCGATTTATTACTAGAAAATATAGTTCAGAAGCCTGTGTAAAACTTTGAGACTAATCGGTTCAGCTGTTTCCGAGAAATCTTGGCCACCGACTTTCAAAACACAGTTTTGAAAAAAACAAGGTTAAAGTTTCAAAAGCATTTTGAAATGATCTGACGCGTCGTTACAATTATGCGTGTAACTTCAGAAATAACCGTCGGATTGTCTTGAACTTTTCGGGTGTTTACTTGAATATGTACCGTCGGCAACTCTGGAATAAGCAAACCGAGTGGCAGCACCGAAAATCCTCAAATGTCAAATTAGAGGCCATTACAATTGGTACCTTTCAACCACCACAGAACTTCTAAGCCAGCAATTAGTGAAGAAGATACAAGTTTTATTTTCTTTGTTTTATCTCGCCATATCAATTTTGTTGCCTATCTTAATAATTATCATTTGTCATAGTATTAATATATATTCATTATTCGCCAAGTATTAAACAGTTTGAATTAATTTCAATTCATTAAACTCAATCGTTTCATTTGCTAAACGATCAATATTTGCTGCAAGACGCCGTCGTCGACAATTTCTAAAACTTGTCTTCTCCGGGAAAATTGCTGCAGATTTATTAATTTGCCGCTAAAGTTTTGCGATACTTGAGGGAAGCCATTGCCGTGCTTCGATTTTTTAGCCAGCCGTAATTTTTAAGAAGATTTCGCATATTAGTCTGCGAATTGGCCAATACTTGCACATTGTTTCTGCGAGTCATAGTAAGTCGAGAGTATTTGCCAACAATTGCACATAGTTTGGCAATACCATCGAAAAGTCAACGCGTTTCTAGTCAGCCGCCATCAAACAAGGATTTTGACGATAATCTTCGCCAGCCAGAAGCCAGTTGCCAGTTTAAATAAGAATTCAATCTTTCGAGAGCTTTGTTTCGCCATTTGCCGCCAGCCTTCGCAGGCGCCTATTATGCAGGCAGTTTCGTGTTGCCGTCAATTTTCAACCAGTCGCTTCGAATTTGCCGCCAATTTGCGAACTGCCTTCGCTATTTGCCGCCTATTTTGCAGGCAGTTTCGTGTTTGCCGCCAATTTTCAGCTAATCGCTTCGAATTATCCGCCAATTTACGGACAGTGGTCGTATATGCCGCCAACTACCAGTCAGTCGCATCATATTTGCCGCCAATTTGCAGGCAGCATTCATTCGTGTTAAATTAAAATATTTCGCGAACGTATATTATAAGAATTTCCGAAGAGAGTCGTCATACCTCAAATTGTCGATTTGTGTTTTGCTACCACATAATTAGCCGATCTAATGTTCACACGCTCTAAAATGAGCCAGCAACGTCGAGCGGATTTCGAGGGAGAGTCAGAATTGAACGATACGGTGGTGGAAGCAGCACAAATCCCTACTGCAGAACAACAAAGGGAGCTAAACTATAATTTAGCGGCTTTAGTTGCCTCAATCACTGCGCTACGTGAGTCTATTCATGAACCACGCAACGATACAAGTATACAGCGAGCTGACATTCAGCAACTTCGCGATCGCATAGAAGGTGACTATGCGGAAGGTAACCAAATTCCTCCGATACCAAATCAGTCAACTAGCAGACAAGAATTTATAGTTCCTTTTATCGCGTAAGGTCTCACTTGACATAAGAGGAGCCGAATCAAGTTTTATGATTAAAAATGTACGTACAATTCCAAATTTAAATTTACCCGTACAAACATTTAACAAACACAAGTTTTATCATTTCAAAACTCTACCGCTGCCAACCTATTACAACGTTAAGCTAGACCTACTACTGGGGCTTGACAACTCTTTCCTCGGTGTTGCGCGTAACATCGTGGAAGACGGACATAACCAACCAATTGCCCCCGAAACAAAGCTCGGATGGGTTGCATACGGACCACAGCAGGGTTCACATGCCTACGCTTCTCGAGTGATTATAGCCAAAGAATAAACCCCGATGAAGAAGGTACATCAGTTGGTCGAAGATTACATTGCAAGTGATACATTAGTACTCAAATCACCAGCGAATGCCAAACTGGAATCCGACGACTACAGCCGAGCCAAAATAATCCTAACAGAAACTATAAAATATGATGAATGTCGCTATGAAGTAGGTCTCCTGTGGCGAAAAGACGACGTGAATCTTCCAGAGAGTTACGACATGGCACAAAAGCGTTTGTGCCACATCGAATCGCGATTGAGAAAAGACAGTAAATTCGCCAGAAGCTACAGAGAAGAGATTGACAAATATTTGCGTAAAGGTTATGCGAGGGAGCTCTCCGCTGAAGAAGCTAGCACAGCCAAACTATTAATTCAAGTATCATGGAAACGAAACATCATGTGGGATGAACAATTACCGCGTCCTCTAGCGAAACAATGGAAAGATTGGTGGGCAAAATTCCAAGTACTGAAATCGTTCACAGTTCCTCGCTGCTCAACTTCACATCTTTGTTGATGCAAGCACCAGCGCGTACGCGGCCTTTGCATACTTAAGAGTCAGTTATGAAAACGTAGTAGAAGTGACACAGGTATGTGCGAAATTCACATGCGCACCGATTAAACCAATGACAGTGCCGCGCTTGGAGCTGCAGGCCGCAGTTCCTGGCTGTCGCCTTAAAACACTGATAGTACAAAACCACGACATTCGCATCGACAGTACCACGCTGTGGAGTGATTCGCAAACCGTAATCCTTTGGAAACGTTCTCACTCCCGAGCATATAAGCCGTTTGTAGCACATAGGGTTGCCGAAATCCTATCAGTAACGACCACGAACCAGTGGCGTTGGTTACCCACAGCACTGAACGTCGCAGATGATGCCACGCGTGCCTCGCCGATGCCCGAGCCTCTAGTTAAAAACCGTTGGTTGCGTGGACCAGAATTTCTACATATATGAGCAAGAAGATCAATGGCCACAAGAAAACATGTTGTCATCCGCCGAATGTGCCAACGAGGAGATAACCAGTCGATGGATTCTTATTTGTACCACAGGTGAGCCGTTTATCAACTTTACTAATTTTTCATAATTTTTGACATTAGTCAGAGTTGTGGCCTGGGTATTGCGTTTTATCAGCAATATCAGAAACAAAAAACGCACAGACGAACTGCGAGCCGCCGAATTAACTTCCGCTGAAAAGCTAATATGCCGCATAGTACAGCAACAAGATCGAATTGTTAAGAAAGAAGATCGCACAAAACTTAAAAGATCGTGCATGGAAAAGGTGGACACTGGAGTATCTACCACGCCTTCTTTGTCGCTCAAAATGGCGAGACGAGGTTAAACCACTAGAGCCAGGGGCACTTGTGGTGATTTGCGATCCTTCAGCTTCGAGAAGCCAATGGAAAAAGCAGAATCGCAGAGGTCTTTTATGGAAAAGATGGCAGGGCTCGTAGTGCCAATGTCAATGTTTTGCAAACCCACAGATGGTTCACCAGGAGGTAGAATGTCGGCAACTCTGGAATAAGCAATCTGAGTGGCAGCACCGAAAATCCTCAAATGTCAAACTAGCGGCCATTACAATTTGTACATTTCAACCACCACAGAACTTCTGAGCCAGCCAATAGTGAAGAAGACACAAGTTTTAGTTTCTTTGTTTTATCTCGCCATATAAATTTTCTTGCCTATCTTAATAATTATCATTTGTCATAGTATTAATATATATTCATTATTCGCCAAATATTAAACAATTTGAAGTAATTTAAATTCATTAAACTCAATCGTTTCATTTGCTAAACGATCAATATTTGCTGCAAGACGCCGTTGTCCACAATGGACTTTACGAAAATTAAATAAAAAAAATTCTAACTAGATGTAACCCCTTAAGACACAAGCTTCTAATTTATTTTCCAACAAGCCCCTCCACGCAAATGCGATATTCTCTGAGTAAATGGTGCAGTTGCAAAAAAGAGTATATTTTGCAGATTTTATATTGTTCTCGATAAGTGATGTATGCGTCCAGAAAGTCAGTATGCATACAAAGCATGTATATCAGCCGTGCTCCCAGTTTCACATTTAAATTCCATAATTGGATTTTTAAAATTTTCTGTGAAAGTGAATTAGTGTGCTCCCAATTTCACAAATTTCTTCGCATATCAGGTCATCCCTGTCACACATATCGGTTTTCGTTGTTGCAATTCACAAACAGCTGTTGAAATTTCCCTTTCGGATTCAGCTATGTATGCATTTTTAAGGAGTCATCAGCAATACACTTAAAAATACGCATATTTCAATGAATAACTAATACAGAAATGTCATAAATGGCCTCTACAAACATCAAAGAATATTTTAAAAATTATTCCAATCGAAAATAATTAAACATTCACACACTTTTTGTCATTTAGTTTTCATTTCACATACATACAACCAAGCATTCGGATTCAATTCACAAAAATGTATGTGGATGTGAAATTGGGAGCACCAAACATGTGATTTCAAACAGAATCCACAGGGAAATTTTTGTGAATGTGAAACTGGGAGCACGGCTGTGTATGTATATTTTAAGTGGCAATATGGCATTAATTTACACTGGTTGAATCCGCATAAAATTATCGTAAAAATTAATCCAAGTATTTAAAATACAAAGATGTACATACATACATATAAATAATGTTGATTAATACCCTGCAAAAAATGCGATCAGTCTAGGATGAGTCCGGGAATAGTCGCAAGGGAACATGATACTAATACAACTTCTGATCTCATTATATGGAATAAACTGTTCACTTTTGTTCGAGCATGTCATATGAAGAGACTATTTGTCTCCTTTTAAACCCGAATGGGTATTAATGAGGACCAGGCTATTAATAAAAACAAAAATAAAAATCAAAATAAATAAAAAAATTAAAACCAACGACGCGCTTGAAATTTCGTTGCCTAAGTGCGTACAAACATATATCAATGCATCGTTTTTTATACTGCTGACAGACGGGCAAAGGTTATCTAGATAAGTAGCCTTTATCTGCATTAACTCATGCATAATCCTCTTCCAAATGCGCATAAGCACTCATAGATATGCACGAAAATTATGTGCATAAGTACTGAATATTGTGGTTTCAATATGGCAATTCTGCCACTTTTGACAGAAAATTACTATTGTGAACGAGCAAAATTGCTATAACTGTTGTCAAAAGTGTTTATTATTATTTGTAAATTAAAATTCGGTTTTTTAGATTAGTTTTGGCTTTAGAGGATAGGAATTTATGCAGTTTGAAAATTTTTCGCAAACTGCTTGAGAAAAATCCACAACAATTTCACCAACAGTACTGCATCATATAGACTTGCAAAAGTTCTATATTCGAAAGCGAACAAAGAGATAGCCACTATTTTATGCAGTGGAATACATTGCCGCATATTGCTGTTGACGTTTTCAATCCCCATAACTTTTCCCCAAATTCTGCGAAATGCATTGGTCTGCTAAGTATTACGTATGTGCCAATCTATTGGTTATTTTTTTTTTATTAAGCAACTTTAAGACTATTTTTAAGCTATTTTAATTCGTAATGATTTTTTTTTTTTTATTTCGAGCTCGATTTCGTTCGTCAAATCAGATGTCATCCAAATGCAGGTAAGTGTCGTCTGTCAGGCATAAAATATTATGCAAATATATGTGCCCGATTATCTGCATAAGCACGCCCGCCTGTCAGCAGTTTTATACCCGAAAGAGATGAAAACAGGACTAATCTACAATTATACCCATTTGAGACTTGTTGCGAGTAATTAATGTCCAATTGTACCCGATAGAGACTAATCTCAAATTAATCTCTTTAGAGATTAGTCGCTCAAATTTCGCAGGGTAATTATAATAATTTGCCGCTTACACTATATAGCTCAGTGTTTGGCCGAGCTTCTGCTACCATTTGTAGTGGGCGTCTTTATATTCTACCAGAAATGGAGAGACCCAAATTGGTGCCGACTTCGAACGGCAAGTGTATTTTATGAGAAAATTTCTGATGGCAGAAATACCCTCGGAGGTTTGTCATTGCCTGCCAAGGGGTGACCGCTATTAGAAGAATAACTTATAGTACGCACCACTACGCTGTCGACAAAGATTTCTAAACAAAAAATAGAAATTTCTTTGCTTTCGTTATTTTTTAACTTAAAGTAAAAAAGATTGCACACATAATCTCTAACGTTAGAGAAAAAGTTCGATTTAAGGGGTAACCCTACTTTGTGAACTCAAAATCAACAGTCAGCTTTATGACTTTGTCGAATGAAAACGAATAGATATATTATATTATGGTTTTGCATACATGGTTTTACATATCTTAATAGTATATAAAATAAGTTGTTATGCATTTTTTAAAATAAAATGTCGGCCCAGCATCTGTTGCATGGTTGGCAAAAGTCCTTCAACTGAACCCTCCCCGAGGGTGCCAAATGGTAATGGATGCTACAGATATATCTTGTGCGTTGTCAGGATGGTACCCAGCTAAGATCAGGGATCAGCGCCTTGTGCCTATGCTCTTCAATAGCTCTGATACAGGGAAATGGTTTCTGATCGTGGTCTGGAGGAAAGGACTTGGGAGTCCCTAACACCCCCCCCCTAATCCGGGATAGCCCGCGTCTATCGGACTGGTTTGCAGTTGGTGGTAACCGACCTGCCTGCCTCGATAAGTAAGTGTAGGCTTATCGTGTTACTGGGGGCTATGACACAACGGACATACGGATCCCCACACTCGTTAGAACTATATGAAATCTAACCTAAAAAAACAACGCAACAGCTTAAGAAACTAGCGAGCTCTCATACCGCAACACAACTGGGAAACCAGGCCTAGATCAATATCGCACATATCGGCAACCAGGAGAAGGACAAGTCACGAACCAGACTAACGGAGGTCAAGGGTACCAAGGATAAACAACTTGGACCTGCGAAGCGGACAGTAGCTCTGAACCGAAGAGAAATCCGAAGAACCTTCGAAGAAAGCGAAGTTTGAAGGTGACACAAGCACAAGAGGTTGCACTCACTCGGGAAGCGCTAGGGACAATAGAGGATGCCATCGTCGAAGAGATGGGGAATGGTTGGAGAACTAAACTCCAATTTGATGGTATCCACTTTTGGCCAGGTCGCATACTGGTGGATTGTTCTGATGCGGACACGGCTGAATGGCTTCGGATGACCGCTCCTCAATTGCCTGGTCGAAAAGGGCCGCAGTTATCTGCGTGCGATGGGAACGATATACCAAGCATACACATGGTGACGCCGTACCTCCCGAAGGCGGCGGGAGCTGAAGCGAAGAAACTGCTCGATCTCCTAGTTGCTCAAAATGAGGGTCTCCATACTAACCTTTGGAAGATCTTCAGGAGCAAGGACGAAAAGGCAAGGAAACTTCTGACGATCGTGATCGACGACCGATCGCAAGAAGCGTGGTGGTCGAGGAAATCAATCTTCTACCTCACGAATGTGAGGATTTTGATGACTTGGACCCCACTATGTTAAATATTGCGACGGATGACGACTCCGAGAAGGCCGTTCTGTCAGGACACTCTGACGACGGACGAGGAGGAACGACTGTAAGATATCGGAGACCAGCACCCGGGAAGCGCAGATCAATCTGCACCACGCGAGAGCTGCATCGGCAGTCATCGTCAGGACTTACTTTAGAAGTAAACTGGGAATAGTGCTGGTCCAAGAACCGTGGGTCGTCAGGGGTCAAATTAAAGGTCTCGCGGTAAGCAATATGCAGGTAGTATGGGACACCAGGTGTGCAAATCCCAGATCCTGCCTAATGATAACTAAAAGTTAGGAATTTATTTTGCCTTTCAAATTTCCTAACAAGGGATCTGGTCGCTGTCCAAGTCCCGGTTAACATTAATGGGACCCAGAAGGAAGTTGTTATAGCTTCATGCTACATGCCAGCAGACGACGTTCATGCAACACCGGTGCAAGTCAATAGACTGCAACAAGATGAGTTACCCTTGATACTCTGCTGCGATACTAATGCGCACCATGAGGCTTGGGCCAGCAGCGACATCAACCAAAGGGCTGATTACCTTCTTGAGTTCATTCTTAGTAATAGACTAGAAATATTAAATGTTGGGAATATACCAACATTTGGTATTCGCTTACGTAAAGAGGTCCTAGACATAACTATAGGAAATACTGTGGACAACTACGTAAGAACCACAACTCTTGCGAGTCCCCCACTGCACGCCTGTCAACATGTTTATAGGGCGGGCGTCTCTACGGAAACCGCCCTCTACCAACTGAAATGAGAACTCCAAGACAGGGCCTTAAGCAGTAAGGGTCAACGATACCCTAATGATCTGGATCACCCTGTTTTACTTCCTTTCCATATTACGTTCATAATTTGTCTTCTCATGTATAACTATAGTATTGTAAAATAACGATCGTAATATACTCGGCCTTTTGGAATTATCCGTGATAGCGAAAAGACGTTGTCTTAATACAATTGCGAAACAAGCCATACTCAAAATAATTGTAACTTAAATTAAAGCTTAGCATACGTACACTTGAATTTGTAATAAATGAATTAAACCAAAAGCTTGAAATTCTATTTATTTAAAGTAAATTAGTTTTTACAACAGTTTTCGCAATTTGGCACGTCTTTCTCGTTTCGCACACACGTGGAAAATTGGTAAGGTTCGTACGTAGGTGTGTACATGTCAAAAGCACACGAATACGGTTTGCGAAGCCGCGTACGGAAAAGAGCTCGTACCAACAGTGAAGGAAAATCATCGGATGAGGGTACGATGGAGGAGCAACGACATGTTGACGGGACTAGCGGAGAGAGCATCAACGCCATAATTGCAACGTTGAATGCACTGAGGGCATCGGTGGAAGAACTAAGGCACTGTACAGTTGAAAGTCAAAGAGATATAATTCGTCTACGAGAAGAAATTCAGCCTCAATGTGTCGGTGATGAAGTGCAGCCAGCACAAAGTGAGATAAGACAAGTCATGCCGGCACAGGTTGATAACAGCCAGGTCGTGCCAGCTACGGATGCAAGGGTAATGCTATATGGCTTACCAACATTTAACGGCAACGTGAAAGAGTGGCCACTGTTTCGGGCCAATTATGATGACACAACAGCAATATTTAAGTACAGCAATCGGCAAAATCTGATGCGTCTTCAGAAATGCCTAGTTGGCACGGCAAAGGAGGCGGTAGCATCAATGTTGACCTATCCGAATGATGTGCCAACGGCGCTGAGCGAGCTTGAATTTATGTTTGGAAGGCCAGATGTCTTTATCAACATGAAAGCGGGATTCCAGTTGCGGAATTTCATTTCCAATAGCGTCGAGGTGGAAGAATACATGAATAAAAGGTCGCCAGACGTTAAGGAAACAATCAGCATGGAGCTTAGCGAAACAACAGATAAAGTTCTCGGCTTATTCTGGAACACCAACGATGATACTTTCGAATTTCATACAAAGTTTTATCGTGTTCCAACGGAGATACTTGACGGTTCGCGTGCGCCGACGAAAAGAGAGTTGCTGCGAATCTCAATGGCTGTATTTGACCCATTCGGTATGTTAGCAGACTTTCTTATTTTTACTAAAATTTTAATTCAGGATACCTGGAAACACGAAATCACTTGGGATGACGTACTACCGCAAGAACTGAGCCAAAAATGGTTACGATGGTGGCAAGAGTTTCGCAAGGTAGAGCAGTTTAAGGTGCAACGGTTTTATTCTCCTTACATTTTTGGTGGTGAGCGAGTGTAAGTGCACATTTTTGTCGATGCAAGTCAAGTCGCATTCGCAGCAGTTGGGTATGTTCGTGTAGTTCACGGAAGCGATATCAGCGTTAGCTTCATTATTGGAAAACTCGTACTGCACCGGTGAAACTACTATCCGTTCCGAGGTTAGAGCTACAGGCAGCAGTATTGGGTACGCGATTGTCTTAACTGATACACGACTGCCACGAGTTCACAGCTGAGAGAGTTATATTTTGGAGTGACTCTCAAACTGTCCTACAATGGCTAAACTCATCAAGAAGAAAGTACCGATCATTCGTGGCTCATCGAATCGCCGAAATTCTCTGCACAACGTCTCAAGAACAGTGGCGATGGGTTCCGACTCACCAGAATCCTGCTGACGTAGCTACGCGTTCGTCATGTTCACCGAAATTCGACACCAACAGCCGCTGCGTGAAGGGTCCATCATTTTTCAATCTTGACGAGAAGTATTTGCCTACCGCAACAATTAAGTCAGCATCCGTTCTTCCTGAGAAAGTTAAGTCCGACTACCTGCTTCTTGTTCAGCCAATTAACCAATTAATCGGCTTTTCAAAATTTAATTCGCTGACAAAATTACAACGTATCAAAAACACCCACGAAGACACTACCACTACCTGGTCTCACAGTAGCAGAGTTGCAAAAGGCAGAATATACCATTCATCGAATCGTACAGCGGGAATGTTTCCCAAACGAAATAGCAGATTTGTCAGCATCACGAAAGTTGGCGAAGCAGAGTGAGTTATATAAGCTGTCCTTAGACCAGAGTGGCATATTACGGCTGAGCGCTCGTATTGATGAAGCAACGTATTTGCCATTACAAACACGGCGACGAATTATATTGCCTCATAAAAACATCCTCTCATCCTTGATAGTACAGCACTACCACGAGAAGAGTCACCATCAGAATTCCGCCATCACCATCAACACCGTACGCCAAAAATATTGGATACCACACTTAAAACCTTTATTAAAAACCGTACAACGTAAGTGCCTCGTATGTAAAATCGACAGGGCTAAGCCTAGTTCATCACTGATGGGTCAGCTACCCATCGACCGCATTACCCCATTCGTGCGTCCATTTACGCACACTAGAGTAGACCTGTTCGAACCATTCAATGTTTCCATAGGAAGACGTCGCGAAAAAAACGAACGATTACTGGATGCAGATCGCATTCAAACTGAAGCCACAAAGTATAACATAGAATGGATATTCAATTGTCCAGCGAATCCCAGTTCTAGCGGTTGTTGGGAACGAGTGATGTAATAATTTCGCGGCCACAGATGTTCCGGTATTACATGAGGATGACGAACTAATCACACCAAATCACTTTTTGTTGGGATGTCTGAATTCGACGCAGACACCGCATCCAGTTGATGAGAAGATATGCTTACGCAAACAGTGGATGATAGCACAAAACTTGAAGGATCGGCTATGGAAACGGTGGACGACGGAGTATCTGCCCCAACTTATACACTGCACTAAGTGGCATGAGAAGATAAGCTCACTCTGGTGATGATATGCGAGCCTACACAGCCACGCAGCTATTGACGAAAGGGTCGAGTAACTAAAGTCTTTCTCACTAAAGATGGCCAAGTTCGAGTCGCCGAAGAGAAGACCAGCGGAGGCACTTTTCGACGACCAGCAACGCGTTTAGCTCGGCTTATGGTTGGTGAATCTCAGGGAGATTCACGGGTGAAGGAGTGTTAGTCACCCTGTTTTACTTCCTTTCCATATTACGTTCATAATTTGTCTTCTCATGTATAACTATATTATTGTAAAATAACGATCGTAATATACTCAGCCTTTTGGAATCAGCCTTGATAGCGAAAAGTCGTTGTCTTAATACAAATGCGAAACAAGCCATACTCATGTAAAGATTTATATATTTTAATATGGTGCGCTTATATTAAAATAATTGTAACTTAAATTAAAGCTTAGCATACGTACACTTGAATTTGTAATAAATGAATTAAACCAAAATCTTGAAATTCTATTTATTTAAAGTAAATTAGTTTTTACAACAATCAGTATGCTGCTTACTACCAGATGAGCTTCTTCAAACCCTAACGAAAACTGGCCTTACCTGCCAGGGTTATGCGGATGACATAGTTCTGTTATACAGAGGAAAGTTTCTAAACACTCTGTGCGACAGAATTCAAGTGGGCCTTAGTGTTACCAGAAGGTGGTGTACTAATGTTGGACTGGGAATTAATCCAGCTAAAACAATTGTGGTGCCATTCACAAGGAACTATAAACTTAACCCCTTAAGCCGATCCGTCTAGACGCCGTAAACATAGAATACTAAAAGGAGGTTATATTTCTAGCGGTAATACTAGATCAAAGACTGCTGTGAAAACCCCACATGGAGGAAGTGGGGAAGAAAGCTGAGATAATTTTTTACACCTGTAAATGGAAAAGTTGGGGCTGCTCATCAAACTTACTCAGATGGATCTACACGGCTATTGAACGACCCACAATTACTAATGGAGCTGTTGTCTGGGCAACTAGAACACACCAGCTAGGCGCCATTAAAACACTAAATAAACTGCAAAGGCTGGCTTGCGTCAGCATAACAGGGGCTTTCAGAACCTGCCAAATGGCAGCGTTGGAAGTCTTATTGGACCTACCACCACTTCACTTACATATTCAAACACAAGCGATGAGGGCAATTCTAAGGATGACCGGTACCAAAATCAGGACTGAGGGATTCATGAGTCGGAGGAAGATTAACACTCTAGCAGAACGATATCCCGAAATCTCGTTTGGGTAGCTACAACCAAGCAAGATTTAGGGAATGCATAAGCTTGTCAAAGAACAATTTGAGAATGATCACAGGAATTCTTACAGGATACTGTAGGCTGAATTATCACCTAAATAAACTGGGAATATATTCGTTGCAGATTTTGTAAGGAAGAGAAAGAAACTTCTAAACACGTCCTGAATTGATGCGTAAACGTCAAAAAAGTCTAGGCGAATATCTGGACGGTGGGATAGCTTCCAGAGACTTAGGCTCAATACTAAGATTTATCTCGGAAGTTGGACTAAAGGAAATTCTTTAATCCAAGTAGGGGGAACAATAGATCTCAAGGTCGCAGTGCTTTTTTCCCCTAACAACAATAATAATAATCTGTTGCAAAGAAATACTTTTTTTTTTGTAGAGGCTCCTTGGCCTCGATTCCGTTCGCAATTTTGCACCTAGAACAAAAAATCAAAAGGAATCTGAAAATACATTCAAAAACCAGGATTTTTGCTAATAATTTAGTTTTTAAAAAAATGGAGTCGATTTGGATGAAAAAATGCTTTGAAGTAAAATTCGTTGCAAAAACAGACATTTTGGTAAATTTTAATTTATTAAAAAATCCTACGATGTTCACTAGAAAATGTAATCAGTAAGCTGCATGAAACATGTAAAGTCAATCCGTTGGGAATTATAGGCGTAAGTGTTCCGGCCAGCTTAAAAAACATGGTTTAGAGTAAAACGCGTTTGAAGTTTCATACGAGAGGAATGGTGATGTGACATCACTCTGAAAATCGACCTCTCAGAGGCTTTCGGGACTTTGTCCTTGCATAAAAACTTTTGAATATCATTGGGCGATATATGTGGAGCATTTAGGGCAATACAAAAAATGTTTTTAAAAAAATTACAAAGTAGGATTAGCCCTTAACATTAGAATTCTAATATATTTTCTAATGTTTCTCGAATCAAAAACGACAACATTCGAATTTGATTATAAAATTATTAGAGAAACACCCGTATGAAGAATTGTATTTGAAAACATTTTTACACTGCTACCAATAAAATTAGAAAATCGCAATTATGTGCATTAATAAGTATTATGTGCATTAATAATTATAAAGTATCCGCACATTAATTTCAACCCATTTCAAATCAATTTTACTTAAACGTAAATTAAAATAACACGAAACCAAACTAAATAAAACCAAACGCAAAATAAAGTATTTAAAATTAAAAGTAATTAAATTGTATTTATGTACATACATATGTATATCTAATTTATTAAATTAAAATTCTGAATAAATGAAACTATTATAATTGGCACACTCAGTGACCGTATTGCTGCGAAGACTATTTTAAATATGTAACAGAACTCCGAAACTCCTCATCAGACTTAATTTTTTTTCCTTTTGGCGTAGCACAGCCAACAGAGTAAACTGAGGTGTTTAGCCAAACAAAGAGCGTTACGAAATAAGGATCCGAAAGGAGCATTATTTGTGAAATTTTTTTGGAATATTTTGGAGTGTTTGCGTTCATCTATAGGCATTTAGAAAAAATTGCATACAGCGTGTTTTTAAGGGAACTTAAAATTAAAAGTTTAAAGTCAATGCGTGAGCCGTTCACACGATTTTGTTTAATTGTGTAAAAAAGGTGAATAATTATATCATGTATATTATTTATGTAGGTATCTATTATTAATAAGTCATTTACAGGAAGAGGAGATTTCAGTCACTATCCCACCAAAATTTTTACGCGAGTGCTGTAAGCAGTTGTTTGTAATTCCTTCTTCTAGAGAAATATTTCATCAATAAAGTCATATTTCTTACCTATAACTCATTATACGGGTATGTCAATAAAAACAGTATTAAAATTGAAGATTAAAAACTAAGAGAAGGTATTTTATTCCATTAAAAAGGGTTTAAAAAAACATCAAAAAATATAACGAAATGCTCAAATAAGATTCCACAAATACTCCAATAAACCATCATAAAAAAACCAAATACACCTTTCAGCGTGTGCGCGTAGAACAAAAAATCGCTCATTTTGGGCTCCAAAAAGAGTTTATTTATTGCGGAAAAGCTCCGATATAAGAAGGTTTTGTGCTCATAAAAGAGTATCTTAAGATGCTTTTGGTGAGCTGGGCAATAACAGCCGAAGATAAAAAAGTATTAAAGACTAACTAAAATAATATTTGTTGGAACGAATTTCCGTCTTTCCTTGTCAAGTTTGGTTTGGAGACAACCCGGTTTCGGCGTTGCGCCATCTTCAGTGTCAATTTTCGTTCTGTTCAGTTTATGTCTGTTGTTCCGTATTTATTTCGTTTTTTTGGTCAAGCAGGTATTGGTGCACAATCGTAAATGTTAATAAATGTTAAGTGTCCTGAGTATAGGTACCTAAAGTCTCGCGCGGTTAAAGTCCAAAGGGTATATTTTATCTCGAATCTGCCTTCGCGGTAAGAACAGGTAGATAGTGAGTAATTTCAGTCCGTTAAGGTATTGCAGGTTTGTTTTGTATGTTGGTATCTTTCATTTTACGTACGTCTTTGTTTTGTTTTTTGTAAACAAGCATTGATGGCAGAAATATCGCATCAGAGTTGCTGTTTATTTGTTCGTTTATTATCCTCCCATCAAATGTTTTTTGTTTATATATTTCCATGTTTTCAAGAGCATTTAGGCGCCGTCCTTTTTGTTGTACGTGCAGTACCTTCACGGTTTTGTTTATGTTTGCGGGTGAACATTTTGCGTTTACCAAATGGTTTGCAAAATTAGATTCAGGTATTGCCGTGGGTTTTTGTATCCTTTTGTTGTAGTCCCTTATGTGTTCACGGAATCTTGTTCTTACTTTGCGTCCTGTTTGTCCTATATAGCTATATTGACACTCACAGGTCAGTTTATACACGCCTTGTTTGTTCAATGGGTCTTCTTCATTCGTGCTGCTTTTAAGTATCCTTCCCAAGTTGTTTCCAGTTTTGAACGCCGTGTGGATATTATACTTTCTGAAAAAATTTGCAAGTTTGTATGTAATTTTTTCTGTATAAGTCATTACTGTGATGTATTTTACTCTAGCTCTCTGTGTATTGCAGGTTTGTTTTGTATGTTGGTATCTGTCATTTTACCTACGTCGTTGTTGTTTTTTTTTTTTTGTAAACAAGCCTTAATGGTGCAAATATCGCATCTGAGTTGCTGTTTATTTGTTAGTTTATTATCCTCCCATCAAATGTTTTTTGTTTATATATTTCCATGTTTTCAAGAGCATTTAGGGCCGTCCTTTTTGTTGTACGTGCAGTACCTTCACGGTTTTGTTTATGTTTGCGGGTGAACATTTTGCGTTTACCAAATAGTTTGCAAAATTAGATTCAGGTATTGCCGTGCAGTTATGAAAATAAGTATAAATAAGCTATATATGTATATATAAATAAATTCAGTGAATTCAAAAAGCGATCTTTTGAATACGAAAAAACTATCTCGATTAGTTTAGATACTCTATTGAACTCAATAAGAGCTCGAGAAATAGGAGCCTTTTTAACATAAAGAGATTTAAAAACCCCAACATTTAAAATTTCCGAGCTTCTAAGTGCCCTGGCCGGAATATGAAAGAAAATTCTCTCAAGGAGCGGTGTACAGTCCACAGCCCCACGGAGTAAATCGAAAATGAAAGACAAAGATAGTATTGTTCCCCTGTTCTGCAATGATTTCAGGTTAATCAATAAACACCGCGATTCATAGGTTGGGATAGGATCAGAAAATCGAAATTTACGCAATGCAAAATGTAAAAATACTTTTGGATGCGTTCAATTCTGGTAATGTGGCACATAGTATAATAGGGTGACCAAATGGATGATGCGTACTCAAGTTTGGACTGCACAAAAGACGTATACAAAAGTTTCAGCGTATACGGGTCGGTAAAATCCGTACTATGACGCCTAACAAAAGCAAGCATAGCATAGACTTAGTAATTATGAAATTTATATGACTGACAAAAGTGAACTTCAAGTCAAATATTATTCCCAAGTCTTTAATTTCACTAACTCGAGTCAGAGGCGAGTTGGAGATATGATAAGAGGTACCAATGACATCGATTCGTTTAGAAAAGGTAATTTGGAAGCCCTTTTTTATGTTCAAGAATAGCTGATTGCTGACGCACCAGTTTCCAACCTTATCTAAGTCCAATTGCATCAATTCAGAGTCATGACGGCTTTTGATCAACAACTGTCATTGATAAATAAAACAAATAATAGAGGTCCCAGAATACTACCTTGCGGAACCACACAACGATGCTTATGCAAGTAAGATGCAATCCATTTCAAAAAAACTGAGTGGAAACCAATGCTGGCCAATCTTTATTAGAATTACGTGGGAGACCCGATCAAAAGCTTTGCAGAAATCTGTATAAACGGTATCAACCTGATTACCCAATTTAAAAGCCGCTATGCAATCATTAGAGAATACAGTTAAATTTGACACAATTGATCGGCCCCTTAAAATCCATGTTGCTCCGGGCACACCATATTCTTAACAGAAAAAAACAGTTCGTCTTGAAGAACGCATTCAAAAAGCTTTGCAGTTGCAGAAAGTTTTGAAATAGGCCTATAATTGCTTAAATCGTTTTTATTACCACTCTTAAAATCGGAGTGATGAAAGCTAATTTCCAAGCATCAAAGGTACCCGAAGAAAGAGATTTGTTAATTGTCATCAGTGGGTACACTTAAGAACCACACTGCTTGAACAGTATTGCAGAGAGACCATCAGCATCAGTGTTTGAAGAGGGTTTAAGTCGAGTAATGCCACTGAGGATATCCTCAAAGGACAATACTAACTTTCCAAAGTCGAGAGATGGTTGAATCTTAAAGGAAACGTTATCATCACTATCAGACTAGGATGCGAAATTGGACAAAAGAAACTCGGAAAAAAGGTTAGCGGCATCAGCAGGTGTACTAGCAGTTTTATCGCCGAGGAAGAGATTTGATGGTATGTTAGACGCAGACTTCTTCGAATTAATAAAATTCCAAAAAGCTTTTGGATTCGATTTTAAGTTTTGTTCAAATCTTAACACTTAGTTCCGGTGCAAAAATTTATCCAAACACATAAATTTCTTATTATACTCTTTATACAAATCGAAATAAGGGGTATTATTACTTTTTTTGAATTTACGCAAAAATTTGTTTGTCTTATTTCGCAGTTTCATCAAAGCATTGTGCCAGGGCCCCTTATATTGCTTATTTGTTACCAAAGGAATTACCCTCATACAAATGTCTACTACAGTAGATTTAAAAGTCTCAAAGCACTCGGTGATGTCAAGATGATGAAACAAGTCATCCCAGTTAACGTTTAACAAAAGATTATCCAGTTTCAAAAAATCGCACAACTTAAAATTAAAAGAAGTATTGTGATTAGCAAAATCAGTATTAGAATATTCATAAAATTCTAATTCAAGTATAAGAGGTACATGATGCATATCCGATTTTATAATTGGTGAAGTACAATCATTTATGGAGAAATTTATACTTTTGCTTAAAAATATAAAGTCTAGAGTTCGACCAAGATTATTCCGGAAGCATTTAATTTGCATGATATCAATACTTATTATTATGGTGTCTGCAGATGTCGGTTTTCTGTAAATTTCGTAGTCAAGTTTTTGGGCAATTTTGTCTATCTTAATCGTCAGATCCAGGTAATTTATTGTTCCCTTCTTTTCCATTTTCATCGTAACTAAGATAAAAATATACATTTAATCAGGTTTGTAGAACAAAGAATTTCTTAAAGTCCATTTTCATATGTATGTATGTATGCACGAGTTTGTATAGATACATGCATAAGTACATATGTATGTATGTAAGTATGATTATATGTATGTATAAACAGTGTTCAGAATAATAGCAATACATTTCACATTTAACTTTTTTGAAATTTAAATTTATTTTTGATAATTCTCATTTCAAATAAGTAGGATATACAACCAAAGCCATATAAATTAACGTTTCAAAGTTTATACGAAATTCGCAAATATTAAATTAAAACTGTCATCAACTTTTAGAAAAATTCTGGGTATGCAGTTTTGTAGCCCATTAAATTTCAGTAAAAAATGTGTAAGTTTCAGTTGGCTAAAAAATACCGTTGATTTATACTATGTTTTCTTGTCAAGGGTGTTGAGCATTTTCTTCCATAGAACGTATTAAAAATTTAATTGTGCACAGCTTTACATATACATAATTGGAATACATACACATCTGTAATACATACATCCTAATTATACATACATAAGTATGCCATGTAGCTACAATGCAATTATGCATGTACATTAGGGTGACAGTTAATTTCGAAAGTGATATTTTCTTTGGTCTCAGTATTTTTTTGTGTGTAGTTTTATTTAAAAAAAATTCTAGTAAAATTTCAAGGTCGTAGGAAGAGGATTAGGGGGCGCGTCGGCCCCCCAAAGTTACACAAAATACGTTTTTTCACGCAAATTCTTACTTTGACTGCTTGTAACTTTCTCTGTGTTTTTATTTTTTTTTAAACATTACTGGCGAAAGATGTTCGTTAATATGTCTACAATAACATCTGTCAATAACATTTTTGTCTAATGTTAATATTTAATGAAAAAAAATTAGATATAGGAGAAAAAGTACGCCTCAATGTCGATTTATTATACTTAAATAAAATTACTTATATGATTCAAATTTTGGATTTTGTTCAGATTTATTTAATTAAAGATTTATATAGAAAATTCCTTATGATTTACGTAAGAGTAGCTTCAACAATTATATACAGTAAGACCTCGCAAGTCCGAACTTTAGACTTTTTTTGTTTACTTTTGTTTTCAAGTGTAAGAATTGTCTTTAAAAGTTTGCTTCAAATTTTTTTTGCCTGTATGCTGAAGCGATCTATAATATTGACAATTGTGACCGAGAATATTCCCGTTACAACCTCAACAATATTATTCTCAATGCTTGCGTAAGCTACCGACAAAAAATCAGCACCAATGTTTCTCGGAAAATAGATTCTTATTTTACAGTTATATGCAGCAGCCGCAAACATTTTTTAATAGCATTAAATTTGCAAAAAAATCATTCGAAGTGAATATTTGAATGTGAAAAGTCGAAAATGTCTGCTAGAAATTTACGTGAACGCATATATTTAATTGGTTATTGTACCAACTCATTAACGGGAAGTAAACTACCCTCCAATATAGAAGTGTTGAAAGTTTTGTTTTTCAATTTACGTGTAGTAAAAAAAAATTTACGGGAAAGTTCAGATTTAGTTGTAAAAGAACTATTCGTGTTCTGGGAAAAAGCCCGCATTCCGGTCAAGGATAAACAACACTGCATTACAAATGTAGAGAAATTGTATAAAGAATGGCAAAGCTTTCAAAAAGATTCAAAGAAGACTTATAATTTCCATAAGAGCAAAGTAAACACGTGGAAAGAAAAATTGGATATGCTTTTTGACGTGGCGCATGCAAGTGCATTAAAAATAATGTCGAATCAAGAAGATATTGATTTCTTGATAAGTCAACGAAAAACGGGGCGCCCAGGCTTTATGTATGGTATCGATTACGAAGAAGTACGCCGAGAGTGCCGACTTGAAGAACGCAACAACAATTTATTACAACAAGTGGAGCGGAATAATCGTGAAATTGCATTAATTGGTTCGTTGTATGTTATTGTTTATTTTTTATTTTCTTTAAATTAAGTCGTTTTTATTAGATGAAACTGCAGAGTTGCTGTCATCTGAATCTTCAGAGAATGATAACAGTTTTCCAGATATGGAATGTGACCCACGTTGTAGTCAACCTCCAGCCAAAAAATGTAGGGGAACAAATAAAATACTAACACCAAAACTGGCGGCCGCACTCGATGTCTGTAAAATCAGTGACAGACATGCGGTTCATCTAATAAGCGCAGTCGTTGAAGCTCTGGGTAATAATGTTGAAGATTATATTTTAAACCGAACGTCTGTACACCAGGAAAGGGAACAAATCCGTGAAGAAAGAATTTCAGCATTAAAAAGTAAATTAAAATTAAATGAGCTCGACGCTATCTGCCTTCATTGGGATGGTAAACTTTTGCCGGCGCTGACGGGAAATGATAAAGTTGATAGGTTGCCTATAATAATATCGAGCGGTAAAGTTGAACAGCTTCTTGAAATACCTGCACTTGATTCCGGTACTGGAAAAGAACAGGCATCCGCTGTATGCGATGCTATTTATGAATATGGTCTTCAAAATCACATCAAAGCTTTAGTGTTTAATACAACAGCGGTCAATACTGGGCATTTCAATGGTACCTGTACGTTAATTGAAAATAATTTACAAAGACAACTTTTATGGTTACCATGCCGTCATCATATATACGAGATTGTTTTAAGATGCGTTTTCGAAGAAAAAATAAGCTGTTATGGAAGTCCAAACGTAAAATGTTTGAGAAATTTAAAAATGCTTGGGCTAAGATTGATGCTAAAAACTATGAGTATGGCATCAACGATCCAACTGTCAAGACGTACATGAAAGAGTCTGCTGTTCGCATTATCGGTGCAGTAAATAACATCTTGGAAGAAAAACAACCCAGGGAAGACTATAAAGAATTCTTGAACTCACTTTGCTCTTCCTGGGTCAAAAACAAGAAAAGTCACATCCAAACAGCCTAATGTTTCGATCGCCAGGAGCTGTTCACCATGCAAGGTGGATGGCAAAAGCGATTTACTGTCTAAAAATATTTTTATTCCGTAACGAGTTCCAGTTTTCAGCAACTGAATTAAATGGGCTTCGTCAAATTTGTGTTTTTATTGCTGAAGTCTATGTCGAAGCGTGGTTTTCTGCTCCTTTGGCCATTAAAGCGCCATATCAAGATTTTTATTTTTACAAAAACTTGAAAACTTCAAAAAAATTGATGCTGCTATATCTTATGTTGCTCTTAAAAAGTTCAGGAACCACTTGTGGTATTTAAGCCCTGAGGCGGTTGGTCTTGCATTTTTTGACAGCAACGTATCCCTTTTTTCAAAACAAAAAATGGTGGCGGCTTTGGAAAATGATTTTGAACAAGAGCAAAACACAAAGCGAGCTACAATAAATGATAGAGAAATCGTTGAAATATTCCATGACGGAATTGAACAGTTCGTCTCTGCCGAAACAAAAGCATTATTTGAAAGATTTCATACTGATACTTTTCATACTGATTTTTTTAAATTAAACCCAGACAAATGGGAGCAGGACCAATCTTATTGTAAAGCGGCTGAACTGATGAAAAAATTAAATGTTACAAATGACACTGCCGAAAGGGGGGTTAAATTGATGGAAGAGTATAATAAACTATTTGCCAAAAATGAACGCCAAAAACAATTTGTTTTAAAAATTGTTAGCGATTACCGCCATCGGTTTCCGGACTGTAATAAAAAGACATTGTCTCAAGTGCTTTAAACAATATTAATAAAAAGAGAAATCATATACATAAGTAGTTTTATTTAAGTATAATAAATCGACATTGAGGCGTACTTTTTCTCCTATATTTAAGTTTTTTTCATTAAATATTAACATTAGACAAAAATGTTATTGACAGATGTTATTGTAGACATATTAATGAACATCTTTCGCCAGTAATGTTTAAAAAAAAAAACAGAGAGAAAGTTACAAGCAGTCAAAGTAAGAATTTGCGTGAAAAAACGTATTTTGTGTAACTTTGGGGGGCCGACGCGCCCCCTAATCCTCTTCCTACGACCTTGAAATTTTACTAGAATTTTTTTTAAATAAAACTACACACAAAAAAACACTGAGACCAAAACAATAAAGAAAAAAAAAATACTCCATACATTTAATTGTCACCCTAATGTACATATATTGGAGCAAGTGTAAGTTTACCGCCATGAAAATCTGCCATCCATTGGGCATTTTCAACGCAGTACATTCGGATTGGTTGTAGAAGTAAGCAATGGCTGGATAGCTGTTTAACGGAGCAATAGAGAAAAGAAGGCGTCTTCAAAAGATGTTGGGGTATGGGGCGAGAAAGAAAGAAAAAAATTAACCGGTGGAGCACGTGCCCAAAATATTGTCGAGTAGGAAAGAGACCATTTTATTTGTTTTTATGGCGGAGCTGCTCTGACGCTTTGCCAATTCCACGGCAGAAAAAAAAGTACATACAGATGTACAAACTTAAACACAAATATATTGAAGTGAGGGGTAGGGTGTTGTGTAGTGCTTTAATTTGGTTGTGTGTGTAAATCAGAGGTCGTCGAAGCTTACTCGTTTGAGCATAAGCCATGACGCCCATGTACAATTCCACATTATATACATACATAGAAATATGTAGGTACGTGTGTGTAAATGCAAATACCTATGTACATACATATTGTACATACATATGTATAAGTCAAGAGCTCGGTCCGGCTGTACTTGGTTATTTTATAAAGTCTGGAAGTTTCTCTATCCATTTCCCCAAATACAGGTGAGAACGAACTCTGACTATGAAATTTGGTCAGTGGAGGCTTTGGCAGGGAAAGAGGTATAAAAGGCCGGCACGGTGAAATATGTGTGTTGTGTATGTTATTTAAAACAATATAACAGGCAAAAATTCCAACTCTGTTTCTAAAAGGTTTCTAAAGCTTTTGAGTTTGCTGAATCTGAATCTGAAAAAAATAATTCAAAATTTTTTTTAATTCGTTGAACAAGTTAACTAAAAGTTTTTGGGGAATCATAATTTAATATTTATATTTAGATTTGACCGCATAAAGATGTCAGTATAATAAAATTGGTGCTTTAGTAAAATTTTTACTCATTTCATGTTGGAAAAAAAATTTTATGCAATATTAATTATATTTGTTGGAACGGTTTTCCGTCTTCCCAAGACAAACCGGTTTCGGCGTTGTGCCATCTTCAGTGTCAATTTTCGTTCTGTTCAGTTTATTAGTGGAAACAGTCACCGCCGAGTACGTGTGCCGCACAGTGGCACCGCTCCATACATTTCTTGGAAAAAAATAGAAGGAGTGGTCGTACAGCAATGAAACTTTGCAGAAACACTTCTCTGGACTAAATTAAGAAATTTTGAAAAAATCTTGGAAAACCGCCCACTGCCACACCCACCTCCCATATAACTGCAATTGCCAAAATTTTTATTTTTGGACCTAGGGACTTGAAATTCGGGACACTTCTTAATTGAGTTCTCCTGATGAAAAAAAATTAAACTTAAACGCAAAGTGACGTTATTTATACCTTTCAGCTTGATAAAAATCCGACGTATATAATTTAAATTTGTCACTATCAATTTTTTCGCCACATGTGATTATTTGAAGAATTATCCTGAATCGATCGATAAGTTCTTCATTGACGCCAGTAATATCCGCAACCATTTGTGGGTTTAAAAAAAAAAGCCTTGACGTGTTCCCGTCGTTAGAAGTTCCTGTACCTTGTTGAACAAAATCAACTCGCAACCGCATTTTATCTTTAAAGGCCGCTTGTATTTTTAATTTATTTTGTTTTTTAATTTCTTTGTTTTGGAAGGTTGCAGCCCATTTCTGAAATGGTAAATTATAAGCTATATGGAGAATGCATTCCATAAACTTGATTCTAGCATGTAAGGATGAAATTCCCAATTCACATGCCTCAGGTTTAATTGTTTTCATTGAAACTAACTCTAAGTTGTTCATTTCAGTAGGTTTCGCTCCACAAATGTAGCATACTGCTGCTGCAGTAGTATGTGTCACTATCTGAGCGGTTTTACCATCCAGCATTGTAAAAAGGAGCTTGTGTAATACATTAATTTCCTTGCCCTTTACAACAACTTTTGTACTATTCAATGCAACAATATCTGACTTCATTTTTTCGTTAACTTCCATTACTTTCTCTTTTGTTTCCCTTGCAAATTCAAATGAAATTGGTCGACAAAATCTAGTTGAAGAAGGTCTGGAATTACGCCAATAGTCAATATTGTTATCTGATTGCAGCATTAATGGGACCATAGAGAGTAAATACATACTGCCATCATTCACATCTTTGGGTAAATTTTGTTTGTATTCTGCATGCCCAGAGGACCCATCGCAGCCCCACTTGCTTGTAAGAGTGTAGTTGCACGGCGACAGTGACTCCAATGTTTCTGTTGAAAAAGTTTCAAAAATTCGATTTGTTGTGTGGTCCAGCAAACTTTGAAGATTGACTGAAGCGCTTGTTTCCGTTACATTAATGTTTTCTGGATAGCATTTTTCTTTTTCAGTCGATAGCTTGTTGTAAGGTGGAAGAATATTATACCCTTCAGATTGCAAAACATTTCTTATGGTATTGTATTGCATCTTTGTTAAATCAGCATCCATTATTAATGCTAATACAATTGAAGAATCAATATAGGCCTGTGGGTTTTTGTCCTTTCCAATCATTTCACTTGCCAGTGAAAGTTGTTGTTGTGGAAATTGTGACGCCAAGGCTGCAGCTTTATACCGTTTCGCGCGATCACTACATTCCTTAAAAGCTTTTGTTTTTCTCCCCCTCGTTCTACTTTCACATGAGGAGGTGAATGGCAATGCTACTTCAAATGCATCTTAAAAATAACAAAAACATAATAAGATAGTTTATTGCGCTAGTTACCCGAAAACTCACTTGTAAGCCAAACTGAATTGCTTGCAAAAAAACGAGCAATGTTTTGTGATGCGCCAAACCACCTTTTATTAAATAAAGGTAAAAACCGCTGCGATATATTTCTTTTCACATATGCAACATCTTCATCAGTTACACCTGAATTTCTCGATTTTATGTATTCAGTCAATGAATCAACATTGCGATCACTGTTAATAAGCTCCTCGCTTAATTCATTGTATAAAAACGAAAAAGTACTCATATTAATATGAACTATATAAGTATATGAATGAAATTTAATATATTTTAGCCGTGAAAACTATATGTTTTTATTTCGATTGAAATGTCATTCAATTTCGTTACGCCTACATATTCGTAAACAAAAATAATGTTTCACTTAACGAGAGCCTGAAAGTATACTACATTTTTTGTCTTATTGACCATTTGTATGAAATATTGGAAGTGACTTTTGAAATTAAAATCGATGTTACTAAAAGGGACGGTAATTGGCGGTTGTTTTTTTTTTTTTAATTGAAAGTACAGACTCGGAACTTTCATTTTTTTATAGTAAGAGGGCTAAGCAAGGCAAAGCACATAAAGTTTTTTTCCATCAAAAAATTAAAAGTTGATATTTTTTAGTATAATTTTTGAAAAATTATAAAAATTAGCTTACTTTGCCAATTTCAATAAATTTTTTTTTTTATAAACAAGTAGGTGCTATATTTTCACTAAAAAATAAAAGAAAAGCCATAGCTATAAACTTACACACAAAAAAAATTCTTTATTTGGACAATAATTTTAATCTGATTTTATTGAATAACTTTCCGTCGACTTCTGTTAATTTTTTTAACTATAAAATTTCACTTTTTATAAAAAACCTTGTTGAATTTTTCTTATCCAAATATTTCTTTACAAAACAAAATCATTAAAGTTTTGAAATTGGAAAGTGGAAAAATCCTATTTTTTCCGCCGAAATGCCACTGTGTGCCGTTTCTGTTTGATGTGAGATACACAAAATTCAGCATAACATGTGCCCGTATATGTATATGACCGCGTTCAGACAGAGAAACTTTTGTTGCTTATTATCGGCGATTTCCCTTTTGGTGTTGCTCGTCGCGTTCACACAGAGTAACTCTGTTCAGGCAATTTTCTGACATTTTATTTTATATTATTTTCGCAAATTTCTGTACGTTTTGCTTACGCTGCATTTACAACTTCTGACAAAATTTGTGATTATAAATAAATATTCTGAAATATTCATGTTAATATGTAATTCGTTCGTGGTTAATATGTATATGCATACATACGTGTATATTTAATTCCAAAAAAAAATAAGAACCAAATTTCATTTCTCAACTTACCGTATGTATTCATTTAAAACTGCAACCACTGAAAGAATTTTTAAATGAAAAGGAATGTCAAATTTCTTGGCCGCCGACTGAGACGAATAAGAACACAAAGCGTGTCGCCCGAGCACGAGCAACTCGGTGCCCTTCCCCTTTCCTCGTCACTCCCTCTCCCACAAGTAACGAGTTGCCGCAACAAAAGTTTCCCTGTCTGAACGCAGACTATACATACATATGTTTGCCTGCATCAACACAATATTGCCATTTATTTGTTTGCATGCATACTTTTACCAGCATCCGCTTTATCAATTACATTTTTTCATCGTAAAATAAATCAAAGCCAAAAACCAACAAATGCAAATAGTCAATTTATCTATAATTAACATTATTAAACATCGCTTTTACGTTATTTTAATAAAAAAATTAAATTTTTTTTTGGTTTCTTTTGTTAATGATTTTAAAATGCGCTGTTGGTAACGCTGTGAGGTGAGAGAACACGGCTTCACGGCAAAAATCTAAATGTCTCAGAGCACACACGTACACGTAACCCGGAACCGGCATCAGAACACGATGGTGAGTTTTCATTAACATGGCACACTCATATGTTTGATCGTGTTAGCTGACACGTAACGGACGGCTACGGCGGCGTCTGTTTGGACTATATGTCTTTTTTTTTTTTTTTTTTTTTTCGGTTACGACCAGGGAGGAGGAATCTTCATAGATACGAACAGCCCGTACTGCCCGCATGCCCGATTTGCCTCCTGGCACCTACGGACTAAACCCAACCTCCTTCGTACGCTGGGCCTGTGGCACCCCTGCGGGACTATCAATTCCGATATTACTTCGCAGGGCAGGCACTGGACGTTATTCTTCGTCTTCACTCAGCGTGCGTTATATTTCTGCGCGGTTCGCGTATCGCTCGTCTATTCGAAGTCTTTTCATTACTCCCGTGATGGTGTCTACACATTTGTGCCAAATATCTTTATCGGACAGCATAACCTTCAGCAAGCCTTCCGGAGACACTGCTTTTCCCATATAACGTTCTAGATCGTTGCGTTCTGTGTCGAATCTGTGGCAGTCCATCAGTATGTGTTCGGCGCTTTCAATTTTCCCATCGCAGTATAAGCAGAAGGGGTGGTCAACGTGCTTGTATTTATGTAAATATTGTCGGAAGCAGCCATGCCCGGTAAGGAACTGGGTAAGGTAGAAATTTGTTTCTCCGTGTTTTCTCTTAATCCACTCGTCTACCCTTGGGATCAATCTCTTTGTCCAACGTCCTTTTGGTGACGAGTCCCACCTTTGTTGCCACTCGTCGATGCTTTGTTGCAGCATCTTGCTGCGTTCGTTTGGGCTATGCTTTATTGCTGCCACCGTTCTTGCAGCTATGTCTACCGGGCATCTTCCAGCTAGTAAGTTTGAGGCCTCGTCTGACACAGTCACGAATGCACAACATACTCTAAGGGATGATAATCTGTGCACCGAGGGTGGTGCTCTCATGTATGAGGTTATAGGGGTCGCGCTTGCCCAGATTGGTGCCGCGTACATTAAGATTGATGAGCTGACGCTCGCAAGCAGGGTTCTTTGTTTCTGTTTTGGGCCTCCCATATTTGGCATGAGTCTTGCAAGAGCCATACTGGTCTTCCTTGCCTTCTCGCTGGCATATTTCAGGTGTTCCTTAAAGTTCAGTCGTGGATCGAGTACGACACCGAGGTATTTTAAAGTTTGCGCTGACGTTACAGTGTGCTCTCCTATGCAAATTTGAATCTTTTCCAGCTTTTTTCGACTGGTCATGAGCAATGCCTCTGTCTTGTGATCAGCCAACTCTAGTCCTGCGTTCTGCAGCCAAGTTTTTGCTGACGCTATTGCTTCGCTACACATGCGCGACACGTCCACCAGATGTTTCGCCACTACTACGATCGCTATGTCATCTGCATAGCCTATTATAGACACGCCCTCGGGTTTTTCAATTTTAAGGATGCCATCATACATGATGTTCCAAAGGATTGGTCCGAGGACCGAACCCTGCGGCACACCACCTGTGACATGGTACCTTTTTGGGCCTTCATTTGTATCATAAAATAACTCTCTTTCGCTAAAATAGTTTAGGAGTATGCGCGTCAAGTAGTCCGGAACTTTCATCTCTATTAACGCCTTAATTATGTGGTGCCAGTTGGCGGAGTTGAACGCATTTTTTACATCCAGCGTGACAACAGCGCAGTACTGTTTTGTTCCTTCGAACCATCTTTTGCCCTCGAGTGCTCTTCGCGCTATATCGCAGACAGACGCAATGGAGTCGACCGTTGACCGCATTTTTCGGAAGCCGTATTGATGATTCGAGAGTCCCCTGTCACCCTCCGTGATCTCTTGGAGTCGCGCGCATATAATTGCTTCCAGTATTTTTCCTGCTGTGTCTAACATGCACAAAGGTCTATATGAGGACGGCTCTTCTGGGGGCTTATTACCCTTGGGTAGTAAAACTAGCCGTTGACGCTTCCATTTCTTTGGAAAGGTGCCTTCTTGTATGCACTGCGTGTACAGTTTGCTAAAGGTTTCAGTCTTCTTCTTAATAATATATTTCAGGATGCTATTCGGTATACCGTCCATGCCTGGGGACTTATTGCTTTTGATTTTTGCTGCAGCGGCGAGCACTTCAGTATTTGTTACTGGAGGGATCTCGGTGGGCTCTACTTTTAGCTCTCTTGGTGCGCTACATGCTTCTTGCTGCGGAAAAAGCCCTGAGACAATGCGTTTCATTATATGTGGGCATACTGGCGGCTTGGCGTTACGCCCTTTTAGTTTTTTCAGGACGATGTGGTATCCGCTGCCCCAGGGGTTGTCGTCCACGTCTTTGATAAGTTCCACAAAGGCCTCGCGCTTGCTTTTTTGTATTTCTTTTCGCAGTCTCACTCGCCCGTTTTTATACGCATCTTGGAAACATTGGTACTCGGAATTGCTCCTTGCCCTCTGCCTTTGGTATCGTCGGCGCAGTCTTAAACATTCCCCTCGCAGCTCCGCTATTTCCTTTGTCCACCAGTAAGCGGGTGTTCTCTCCTTTCCGCTCTTTTTACGTGGCATTGATGCATTGCAGATGTCGGTGACATGCTTAATTAGTGTATTAGCGCATGTATTAGGGCTTTCATTGTTTCCATCGAGTGTGTCTGGAAGGAGTTCCGTCATATATTCCAACATGCTGTTATCAAGCATTTTTGTTTTCCAACCAATTCTCTGAACTTTCGACCCTTTTTTCCTATTCGAAGAGTTTAGGTGCGAGTTTATGGTAAATTTAATGGCAAAGTGGTCGCTGAATGTAAATTCATCGGAAACATCCCATGTTATATTATTATATATTGCAGGACTGCTAAAGGTCAGGTCAATGATTGAACCCGCGTTGCCCTTTTGGAATGTGTTTTTCCTTCCGTTATTGAGTAGCACGACATTAAGACTGGCAAAGGCTTCAAGAAGCGCCTGACCCCGTGGAGTTGTTTTTGGGCTACCCCATTCGACGGCCCATGCGTTGAAGTCTCCAGATATTATGAGGGGTGTTTTTTCCAGCGCGTCTGCTACCAGACGACTTAGCATGTTTTTATAAGCATCTAACGGTTCACTTGGTGGCGCGTAGCAGCTGTAAAAGTGGATTTTGCCAATTTTTGCGTAGATAAAGCCCTGCTGTTGGTCGTTGCCCATGGATTCAATGGGGAAGTCTCCGCATGCCCATATTGCAGTTTTTTTCCCTTTGTCTTGCAGCCAACTTCCTTCCACTGAGGGTTCTTTGTACTGCTCGCTGATGAGCGCAATATCAATCTTTTGTTCGTATACTGCTTGCTTTAGGAGGTCTTGTGCAGCCTTGCAGTGATTTAAATTAATCTGTATGCACTTAATCATTGTTTTATCTGGTTGACCGCTTTTTTGTACGCTGGGCATCTGTAGCTTCCAGTAGGGTGGTCTTGTGCTGTCTTGCAAATGGCGCATTTGGGTGCTGCTTTGCATTGCTTGGCGAAGTGTCCTTTCTCTCCACAACGAAGACACGTACCGCTGCGATCTTCGGCGGACTTGCAATGCCTGGATATGTGTCCAAAATCGAGGCATCGATAACACCTGAGGGGACTGATTAGTTCCCTAATTCGGCAGTTGACCCAGCCAATGCGAATTCGTCCCGCCTCTACTAAAGTTTTTGCGTCTCGTGATGAAAGGCTTATGAGAGCAGTTTGCGTTCCATTTCTTAACGTTTTTATGGATTTGACTGGAACTGGATTCCCATAATTTACTTCGTGGAATTGGTGCTTGATTGCATCGCCAACCTCTTCTTCTGTTGTTGCAGCATCCATGTCGCGAATCTCTACATTTACTGTGTGGGTCAGGACTTTTACGTTTGCGACGTTTTTTAGTACCTCGTTAGCGCACTCTCTGAGCTTGCTTGCCACGTGACCGGTTTTATCGCGTAATTGGACTAGTAAGTCTCCCCTAGCTGTGGTGACAATTTTGTTGACGCTTTGCCCTAGTTCTTGCATTGCGGGTTGCTTCTTCATTTGCTTGATGATGTCCGCATATGAGGTTTCGCCTGTTTTTGAGATTATTACCGCATCAGGCTTTGACGCTTTCCTTGCGGTTTTGCTCAATTTTTTCTGGTTTTGCACCAGGGTCCATTTGTTAGCTGGGGTTTCTGCCCTGCGGTCACCTTGTTTATAACTTTTGCCTCAGTATTTCTTTTAGTCGATTCTGCCTGCGCCTGGCTCGCGTTTACTGTCGGCTTGCTAACCTTTCGGTCGCTTGAAGTTTGGGTGTATTGCTCTTTAGTAATCTTATATATTTTGTGGCTAACGCCTGCGTTCTGCACTTCTGTTGCCTGTTTGTGCAACTTCGCAATTTCCCCGACTAGATCGCGCATGGGTTGGTGAATAGATCTTCTGCCTCCGCCTATCATGCTTAAGAGCTCATTTATCTTGGAGCCCAACTCTTTCATAGGACTTTTAACGTTTGCTGATTGCACAGATGCGTCGTATGGATAGAGCGCTCCGGTGCAATTTTGAAATAAAGGAAATAAAACAATGTTTTTTAGTAATTGCTTTATTTCTTTAATTAGAGAGTGATAAAATTGATAATAATTACTTGTTACAGATTTAACCTGATGTGACGTGGTAGCTGCTGACGATGTCCTCTCTAGCTCGTTCGATATAGCAAAAAAAAAAACGTCTTTGCAAACAGTTTCGGACCGCCGGCCAATAGTGGAGAATGAAGGAGAAATTCAATCTCCATTTATTATCCGGCGGGAAAAACTTTATGACGGACCAATGGTAAACAATGACGCGTCATTGTGAATGCATGTTTACCATTAGGATGGTACGACAGATGGGTGCTGTTTAGGGTGAAACCTAAACATACCGGCCCCCTTGCGGTACGCAATAGCTATAAGAAGTGTCAGCCACCACGCTCACATGCAGATATTTTGTTTATATGTAAGTATGTAAAATGTAACATGTATTTTTCCGCTGATCCTGGCTGAATTCCTGTTAGGGGGAAAGAAATGTTCAACTTAAAGGTTGGGTTAAATTTCAACGCACTTTAATTATATAAATTCATAAATTTTTTATTTTTAACGTACAAAAATTTGTTATTACAATTTTGGTTAAGCTCTGGATGTGCCAGATAAGATCCAACCAAAGATCGAGCTTTGGGCCAACAGGGACCCGAATGTGTTGGGAAGTATGCCTGGCATGATTATATCGGCATACACGTCTGCGCCGAGTATCAGGCGAATTGGCGCCGATATATAAAATTTTTGGTCTGCCAGCTTGATGTGCGCATAGGGAATAGCGATCGCGGAGTCGACGGTTGCAGTCGGACTGACGCGCTGATATTGTGCCACTATAGTGGCGTGTGTTGCTATCCGGTTATTTTGGCCGTGCTTGCCTCGAAGCCGTATTAGGCACCCTCTCTGGCCGCCGATGTGCGTTTGTGGTAACCGCAATTCGCGCACGAGGTCTGCCGAGATTGTCGACGTTGTCGCGCAGGCGTCAATAAGGGCGCGTACCAGATGCAGGCGACCTCCAGCTTCTATTTTGACCACCGCAGTTGGAGCGATGGTGATCATGGGGCGCAGGGCTTGTCCTATAGTAGCGCCATGTCCGTATGGCCCTCTTCGGAAGCTGGCCGGTAGAGATAGCTGACGAGGCCGAGTCGCCAGTCTATCCTGCCGATGGTAATCACGAGGACGAAAAGTCCTGGTTTCCGTCCTGCGTGATTTTTGATCCTGTTTGCGTTGCCGAAAAGGCCTAGTTTTCGGCTGACGCAAGGGATGTCTCTCATGCTGTAAGAGAGGGCGAAAAGACCTGGTTTCCGCGCCTTTCTCATCCGTGCGAAAAGGCCTAGTTTCCGCAGCGGAGTTGGTGATTTCTCCGTCCTCGACTTCTGGACGAAGAGGCCTAGTCTCCGTTCCAGATTCGGAGGCGTTTCTTGAGAGCACTTCATCATCCGAAGTACCTTCGTCCTCCTCTACTTGCTGGCGCCATGACCGCTTTGGCTTCCTGATGACCGGGCGCTCATCGCTGCTCTCGTTGAGGTGAAGCGTCGTGTGGTGCTTCTCATGGCAACGCTTGCATCTTCCCTCGCTGGTGCATCTGTCGAGACGGTGCGTCATTGAGAGGCAGTTGCTGCAGAAGCGTCCCATGAGGGCCTCACGCAGTCTCTCCTCTGGTGTTTTGGCGCGGTATACTGGGCACAGCCTCAGTGGGTGTTTGCCATCGCACAAACGGCATGCAAGCGGGTAGCGGTGTGGTTGCTGCGCAGCTTTATTTTTGAGCATATTGTAGCGCGTCATTTTTCCTAAGGAAATTTCGATTTTTATTTTTGTTTTGTAGGTATGAGTTGGGTGGCGAGTAGCGATAAATTGTCTCATTTCATGATTGTTTTGTTCATTTTGTTACATGGGGCATTTATGATTTATGTTGATTAAATGAATATAGATTATAGCATTACCAGTGGACGGTAAGTACAAAATTTACTGCATTATTGACGTACATATATTTTATAGTACGGAAGTGTCCAAAAGGTTGGTGAAATTACTGAAAGCAAGCGAAAGTGCTTTGCATTCAGTTTTGAGTTTTATTTAAAAATTTTTTTTTTTTTTTTTTTTTAGTTTGTTCCTTGACATTGCCTGCCTCCCAAAATATTCCGCATTTAATGAATTGTTTTATTTTTTTTTTTTTTTTTTTTTTTTTTTTAGCGTTTAGGTTATTGCAATATAACGTATTTGCGTGCGTGGAAATATTGCATACCTTGCTTTTATAACGTGCTATTTATTTCTTTACAAGCGAAAAAATTTATGTGTGGCAATACCATAGCCTTTACGAACGTCAAAAGCGGTGTGTCATTGATCACGCCATTATTTGAAAACAAAACAAACGTGCCGGTGAAATTTCCGAGTAAAGCGGAAATAGTGAATTAATTGTCAAGTTCCCAGTTTGTGCTTATTATAAAAAACACAAAAACAATGAGTACGGCGAACGTGAACGTCAATGGCAACTTTTGCTACGCGGACGTTATGTGGAATTTAATTTGATCTATGATAGAGATACGAAATTCGGTCTGTATACGCCTAGTGCAAGATATTAGAGCGTTTTGATGTCATTGCCATTGACGGCACGCTGGGAATACATGCACACCGTGCCAACCAACTCAAACGAGAGTAAACTATTGGAAGTGCTGCAGGCAAATCGAGTCAATGGAAATTTGTTTGCTAAAGACAGGTGCCGCCAATACAAGAGGCCTGCGCTGTGCTTATACGGGATCAAATTGTGGCTACCAGCTTTGAAAAGCATTTGCGAGGGCAAATCTGCATCATCCATACCAACCAACAACCACACAACCACTGCTTCTGGTGGCGCTGCGGCCAAGTGTACAGTGGATCGCTACTGCAATTTGATTGCAATGTTGTTTCATTGCATTATTATTAACTCGCCTTTGTACATTTTTGTATTTCGCATTTATACATTTTCGTATTTTCAGAACTAGCATTAAGTGATTTGGTGCAGCGTGCTGTTAAATCTACAGCAGTTTCCGGCATCTGTTTACCGCTTGGGATATCGTATTTGAAGGTGAGTGATTCATATGAAAAACGAACAAAACAGTTAATTTTTTTTTTTATTTTTTTTTTTATTTTTTTTTTTTTTTTTACAAAGCGGCTATGTGTGCTGGTGGAAACGCCGACTGCATATCGATTGCTATTCTACGGAATATCTAGTGTCGGCCTTTGCACCAGCACATACCAGCTTGTTTTGTTATTGGTGTCACTCGACTCTGTTTCCCCCTTTTTTTTTTTGATTTTATCGGTGGGATTATGTGGTATTCAGATAGCTGCATACCACAATTCATGATATGTACTTATGTAGATGGTCAGTAAAGGGCCTATTGATAAAGTGCTAAAATTTCGCTTTTTCAGTTCGCATGTATGTACATATGTAGGTCCACATCTGCACACTTGCATATACGTGCATGCATGTATGATTGTGAAGAACTGGTATGGTATTGGTCCCAAATGGATGGGTATTAAATACCAATTCATGAAATAGAGAATTTTTTGAAATAGTATTTTGTCGCTCGATTGCAGGCTTTTGTGAAATAGGGATTTTAGAGAGATAGTTTAGAGGTGTTGAATTGATCCTCATTTTTATCGTTGTAGGGTGGTAGTAGGATTATTTTTGTAAGGGGTCTCGTAACTTGGCCCTTTTCAGTCAAAATATCTACCACACGTACTAGGTTGTCAGCACCTTTGTGTACGTTTACTATTCTTCCTAGCCTCCATTCATTTGGAGCTAGGTTTTCCTCCTTTATAACGACGAGGTCTCCTATCTTCAAGTCCGCCTTTGGATGTTTCCATTTTATTCGTTTTTGCAATTCAAGGAGGTATTCTCTTTTCCATCGCTTGCAAAAGTTGTGATGTAAGGCTTTCAGTTTCTGCCACCGATTTACTATGGAGGCAGGATTTTCAGTGGAATCTATTTCTGGTGGAGCTAGTAAATGTCCACCAATTAGAAAGTGGCCGGGAGTGAGGGGTTCCAGGTCAGATGGTTCATTTGAAGATGGACTTAAGGGTCGCGAATTGAGGCAAGACTCGACTCGGCATAAGAGGGTACTAAACTCTTCGAAGGTATATTTATACCCAGCTGCTATCTTTTTAAAGTGGCTTTTGAAGCTTTTCACACCTGCTTCCCATAGTCCACCCATATGAGGAGCTGCAGGTGGTATGAAATGCCACGTAAGTGACTGGTGAGCATATTTGCTCATAGTGCCATCACGCGCTTCAGCTATAAAGGCTTTAAATTCTGATCTTAAGGATCGTGAAGCTCCGACAAAGTTGGTGCCGTTGTCGGAGTGGATATTTTTTGGACATCCTCTTCTAGCGACAAATCTAGAAAAGGCTGCGAGAAAGGTCTGAGCACTGAGGTCATTTGTGGCTTCCAAATGAATAGCCTTAGTTGAAAAGCAGACGAACAGACAAACGTAGCCTTTTGAGACACGACATCCTCTCCCACTGTAGCTTTTTATGTCGAAAGGTCCGGCAAAGTCTACACCTGTATTCGTGAACGCGCGCGAATAGGTGGTGCGTTCCTCAGGAAGTGTTCCCATAAGTTGGGTTTGAGAGCGTTTTCTGTAGATCGTGCAGATTTTGCAATTGCGGACTACAGATCGGATCATATTTTTCACTCTTGGGATCCAATATTGTGTTCGAATTAGGCGTAACATTAGTTGATTTTCTCCATGTAAGGAGACTTCGTGGACGAACTGGACAATTAAACGGGATAGTTTACAGTTGTAGGGAAGTATGATCGGATGGCGCTCGTTGTAGGCCAGATCAAGAGAGGCACCTAATCGACCCCCTGCCCTAATAATTCCGTCTTTATCGAGGAATGGGTTAAGGGGTAATATTTCACTTTTAGAATTCATACTTTGACCAGAAAGTAAGTTAGTGTATTCTTCGTTGTAATATTGCTTCTGATAAATGTTTATTAAGCGTTGTGTCGTTGCTTTAATTTCATCAGATGAAATTAAACAAGATTTCGCTTGAAATGAAGCTCTAGTTTTAGGGTGAGTTCTTTGAGAGAATCTCATAATATATGATAGGACTCTCAAAGCTCTTGGTAATTTTGAAAATCTACTTAGAATATCGCTATTACCCTCGATTGTTGTTGCATGAACATGTACCTTCTTTTCCTCTATTGTTGTGTTGTAGTTTATATCCTGTGTTGGCCATTTTGTATTGTCTTGTTGTAGCCAAGAGGGACCCTCCCACCACAGGGAGTTGTCCACCAGGTCCTGGGCGAGAAGTCCCCTACTGGCCAGATCTGCTGGATTTGAAGCTGAATCCACATGTAGCCAGTTCTCGTTTCCTACCTTTTCGACGACCTTGGTTATTCGATGTGCCACAAAGGTTGACCATGAACATGGTGGTTTTCGAATCCATGCGAGAATGATAGTCGAATCTGTCCATAAATACGTTTTTATATTTCCCATGTTGAGGTTTTCAATTACCGATTCCATGATCTCTGCGAGTAGTACGGCTCCGCAAAGTTCCAACCGCGGTAGTGAAATTGTTTTTACGGGAGCTACTCTGGTTTTTGCTAAAAGTAAGCTGACCAAAACTTTGTCGTTACTCTTAACACGCAGATATACTGCAGCTGCATATGCCTTTTCAGATGCATCGCAGAAACCATGCACTTCGGTGTGTTCTGTTGGCGAATAAAATACCCACCGAGGAATTCTGATTTTATTTATTTCCTCATAAGAGTTAGTAAAATTTTTCCAACGTTCCAATGTATTCTGAGACACAGTCTCATCCCAGTTTGTACCTTCTAGCCAAATGCTTTGCATTATTATTTTGGCTACGATTACAATTGGCGCTAGCCATCCTAATGGGTCAAACAGCTTAGCAATAGCTGATAGTATTTCCCTCTTAGTAGGGTTTTTATTTTGATCTAATGGTTTGGTTATAAAGTAGAATTGGTCAGTATGAGCATTCCACCTTATACCAAGAGCCTTGACTGTGCTAGCGTCTTCAAATTCTAAAAATTCTTTATTGAGCAAATGGGCCTTTGGAATACCTTTCAAAATTGTGTCACAATTAGCAGTCCATTTTCGTAATGGAAAGCCTGCTGCCTGTAAAACTTCTGATATTTCATCCCTAGCTTTTATAGCTGAGTCGATGCAGTGTCCCCCAGCAAGAATATCATCGACATACATGAAATTCCTTAGAATGTTAGATGCTGTCGGATGAGAATTATTTACGTCCTCAGCTAGTTGTAAGAGAGTTCTTATAGCTAGATAAGGAGCGCAATTGATGCCGAAAGTTACGGTCTTTAATTCGTACAGACCTATTGGATCGTTTGTATTAGATCGGAAAATGATACGCTGATAACACGTTTGGTTTGGATTGACCATTATTTGACGATACATCTTCTCTATATCGCTGTTAAAAACATATTTTAATAATCTCCAGCGAAGTAGTAAAATTGTTAGATCGGCCTGTAAGACAGGACCGGGATGCAGGACGTCATTCAAGCTGGTTCCGTTAGCCGTCGGACTTGAGGCGTTGAACACTACTCGAACTTTGGTTGACGTGCTTTCTTCCTTTATAACAGCATGATGAGGCAGGAAATAGTTGTCAATGGAGTCTTCTTGGATTTTTTGATTGATCCTTGACATGTGTCCTAATGAAACGTATTCTGCTAATACCCTATTATACTCCATCTGAAGGTTAGGGTTCTTAGCGAGCCGTGTTTCATTCCGGAAGAACTGAGAGCAGGCTCTCTTGAAGGAAGGTCCCAGGTTGATGCTGGCTGGAAAATCCTTTTTAAACGGCAGGCTTACTGTATATTTCCCTTCTGCATCTCTCGTGGTTGTACACTTATACAGCTCCTCGCAGTACCTGTCGTCTTCGTTTATGGTTTTGTTCCTCGGTATATCTTCCAGTTCCCAAAACGCATTTAGTTTTTTGTCCAATGTTACATCGCTGTAATAGGATACAATTTTGTTGGTTGGATTAGAGTCTGCGCGACCTGTGATAATCCAACCGAACACCGTTTCTTGGGCAAGAAGTGTATTAAGTACATTTTTCTTTAAGCCGCTAAGTATAATTTGGGGATAAATGTCTCCGCCAAGAACAAGATCGACTTGGTCGTTGACAAAGAATCTTTTATCCGCCAACATAAGATCTGGAAATGCTTGCTTGGTCATTGCGCTAATATGGCAAGACGGAAGATTTCCAGTCAGTTGTGGTAATACTAAGACTGTTGTATTTAGTTTAAATAAAGGATCGACTTGCGATCGCAATTCAATAATGCAAGCTTCTTTGACTTGTGCGGAAATTGAGTTGGTGATGCCCGAAACTTGGGCATGCAACCTTTTGGATGGCAGGTTGATTCTGCGCTTGAGGCGTTCTGTTATAAAAGAACACTCAGAGCCAGAGTCAATAAGTGCTCTCACTATAAAATTTGTGTCATTATAATATATGTTAACGCGCGCTGTCCCTAGTAGAACACCTGTGTTCGTGTTCGCGTAGCATGATGTAACATTTTTATTGATATTATCCTTTGCCTTTCCAGAATCGTGTAATCGTTGTGCCTGTTTTGATGTTGACGGTATATTATCGCTGGGATCTGACATTGACATCCTACTGGTCACCTTTGGCTGAAGCGTCTGTAAATGCAGGAGCGTGTGATGTCGAGCGTGACACGTGCTGCAGTTGTAAGAGCTGGTGCATCTCGACACGGTATGTCCTGAAGACAGACAGTTCAGGCAGCAATGGTTACCCTTGACATATTCGATCCTTTTAGCTGGGGTCAGGTTTTTGAATTTTGAGCAGCTGCGCAGTTTATGCTCATGTGAGTGGCACATTTGACACGGTGGATTTGCAACGCTTGCTTGGTATGTGCCAAATCTCTTTGGGCGAGCTTCCGGAGTATGCTTTGTTTCAGGCACCTTCGGAGTTCTCGGAGCTTTAGTGCCTGTAATGCCAGACATACTCTCTAGAGTCTGGAATCTTTCCGCAAGGAAATTATCCATGTCTCTCCATAAGGAAGTATCGGTTTTTTTTCTTATGCTTTGTTCCCATAAAGCCAGTGTAGTTTCTGGGAGCTTAGTGGAGCACAGATACGTAATAATTGCGTCCCAATTAGAGGTGTCAATCTGATGACTCTTAAGGGCTGATAAGCAATTATTAATATCGCGCTGTAACTTTTTCAATGAGTTACCACACTCACTTTCAACTTTGTTCAGATTGAATAAAATTTTCAATTGCGAATGGACGAGTATACGTTTATTTTCGTATCTGTCGCACAAGTTTTGCCAGGCTGTTGAGAAGCCATCGTTAGTCAATGGACACTTTCGTACTATATCTTTTGCTTCCCCCTGCGTTTTATGATTGAGATGAAAGAGTTTCTCAACAGGGGTAAGGCGCTTATTAAGAATATATATAGCCGTGAACATATCTCTAAAGGATGGCCATGAAAGATAATCTCCTTTGAAGATGTCTGTGTCGCACGGAGGCAAATGTATATTATGCTCGCGGACGGACGTGTCTTCCTTGACTTTATCGTCTTTCTCGAATTTGGCAGACACCTTTGCAATAGCGGACATGCATTTTAAGTATGTGGAGTAAGCGTTTTTTTGCTTTTTCCGTAGAGCGGTTAAGTCCTTTGGAGACAAACCGTCTGACAATAAAAGAGTGTCAAATCCTGTTTTAGTTTTTCCCCATAGGATCTTTAACTCTTCCTGCTGAATGCTCAGAGTGACTTTATCATGCTCTGATACAGGCATGGCATTGAAGTCTGCATCAAACTCCGCTACTGAGTCTGCCATACGAATATATGAATCCATTTTGTGAGATTATTTTGATCACAACCGGTTGTATTGAAAATTATCAACTTGATTAGTTGGTGTTTTAGTTCACCAATGGATTTATAAGTGTTACAAAAAATTCACACCACCAGGTATTAGCCCAATCAACACTGTGATAATTAAACGCAAACTTTTGGTGTGCAATATATGTACATATATATCTGCAGATTGTAATTTATTTAATGTTTCTCTATTCCGCAGAATTCAAGACAAATCAACTCGCCACCCAAATCGTAGTGTATAACGTGAGCACGCAATTATTAATACGCAATTAAATGAAATAAATGTGATCAATAAAAGTGAAGTGAAAATCAAAATTAAAAAATGTGAATATTGAAGTACGGTGTAACTGGTCCAAAGAGGTTATGTATCCTCTTACACCGACGTACCAATGATTTGCAAATTAAATGGTACAACACAAGTGAAAATATAAACAAACGGAAATTGTCCTGAATATTAATTAACAAATTCTTTGCTAGTTCTTGTGCTATTAAATACGATATTCCAATGCAATAAAGAAATTTAATTCGGCAGTTAAAGATATGTGTCTTGTAACGCGCACTCGAATTGTGTTGTTGTTGTCAGATAAATTTGCGGTTAGGATTTCACAAGTTCACTCACTTTCTTGATCACTAATTTTGCTTAATATAGATTTTTACTGAATTTAATTGAGAAGTGCAGTTGAAATTATAACCACATACCTTTTAAAAAGTGAACTCCTTTTGGTTGTCTGACTTTGCGGTGTTTGTGTGCTGCTGCGGCAAATACACGCTCGGTTGGTGGCTGGTTGTTTGTGCTTGTGGTGTTGATGTGCTGCTGTGGCAAATACACGCTTGGCTGATGGTTTGTGTTGCTGGTGTTGCAGTGTGCTTATATCGCAGGTGTTGGTGATGATGATAATATAATAGCCTTATCCGGCTCGAAGGACCACTGAATGCACAGATGCGTCGTATGGATAGAGCGCTCCGGTGCAATTTTGAAATAAAGGAAATAAAACAATGTTTTTTAGTAATTGCTTTATTTCTTTAATTAGAGAGTGATAAAATTGATAATAATTACTTGTTACAGATTTAACCTGATGTGACGTGGTAGCTGCTGACGATGTCCTCTCTAGCTCGTTCGATATAGCAAAAAAAAAAACGTCTTTGCAAACAGTTTCGGACCGCCGGCCAATAGTGGAGAATGAAGGAGAAATTCAATCTCCATTTATTATCCGGCGGGAAAAACTTTATGACGGACCAATGGTAAACAATGACGCGTCATTGTGAATGCATGTTTACCATTAGGATGGTACGACAGATGGGTGCTGTTTAGGGTGAAACCTAAACATTTGCTATAGAGTTTTCGGGCAAAGGGGCTACCCCGCGGCTGATATCCGGTGGTGAGGAGCGCGAACGTAAACTTTCTGCTTCCTTCTCGACATTTATGTTGTGACGTCTTTCCGCGTTAGGAGAACATTTAGCTGGAGCTTTATCGCTTATATCGGCTTTTTTGGCTTTTTTTGCTTCTTGACATCCGTCGTCTTCTAAAGCGAGCGCACTTCTCTTTTGGACTTCGGCTTTTTCGGCCTCATTCCTTTCCCTTACTCTCGGAGGGGAGTGCATGATAGCTGAACTCCGCCTAAATGGGTTTTCGGCGGGTTCAGCCATTCTCCATTAGTTTCGACTTGGCCCGCTACTAATTTTGTGCACGCCGTTGTATTTCGAGTGATCGCTGTATTCACTGCTTTATCGGCGTGTGGTTTGTGTCCTTGCTATTTGGAGAAAATCTTGGACTTGGAGCTTTCTTATCGACGAAAGACGCTGCTTTATCACTTTCACTATTTCCAGCTGTTTTGCAGCTTGTGGTTGAACGCACACTCTTAATCAGCTTTTTGGCGCGCCAAAAGTACTTTTATTTGCTGTTGGTGTTGTTTTTGGTTTCTTTATGAAAACCCAAAACAAAACAAAACGTAGGCTGAAAAAAAGGTTTATAAATTTTCTCACTGATGATGATACTTATCTGGATTCCGTTTGTGTCGGTGTTTTTCACTGCTGCAGGGAAGCGGGTAATTTTAACGACCGCCCTGTACACTTTTTTCGGAATACACCGTCACTTTTCACTATAAAATTTTAATAAAACACAGAGCTTATGAATTTGTCGACTGTTCACAACAAATGTTTGTATATGTCTGTTGTTCCGTATTTGTTTCGTTTTTTTGGTCAAGCAGGTATTGAGGCATAATCGTAAATGTTAAGTGTCTTGAGTATAGGCGTGAGTAAGGCTTGGATGACATTATCTCCGTGATCACCAAGGACAATGAAGAGCAGATACTGGAGTACCTGAACAAACAACATGGATGTATAATGTTTACGATGGAAATGGAAAAGATGGGAACAATAAATTACCTGGATCTGACGATTAACATAGACAAAATTGCCCAAAACCTTGACTACGAAATTTACAGAAAACCGACAGACACCATAATAGATAACATGTCAAATCATCCTCAAGAACACAAATACGCTGCTATGAGACAACTTACAAACAGACTTAAACGAATACTTCTATCGCGAGAGGCATACGGAAAGGAACTAAACACAATATACAACATAGCAACAAACAACGGATATAAAAAGGAGCTCGTGGATAAATTCAGAAAAATTTATGCAATTAAAAAAAAAGCGACAGAGAGCTAGACGAAAAAAACTTGACAGTAATGACTTATACAAAAAATTGACATACAAACTTGCAAAGTTTTTCAGAAAGGAGACCCATTAAACAAACAAAGCGTGTATAAACTGACCTGTGAGTTTCAATATAGCTACATATATAGGACAAACAGGACGTAAAGTAAGAACAAGATTTCGTGAACACAGAAGGGACTACAACAAAAGGATACGAAACTCCACGGCAATACCTGAATCTAATTTTGCAAACCACTTGGTAAACGCAAAATGTTCACACGCAAACATAAACAAAACCGTTAAAGTACCGCACGTACAACAAAAAGGACGGCGCCAAAATGCTCTTGAAAACACGTAAATATTTAAACAAAAAACATTTGATGGGAGGATAATAAACGAACAAATAAACAGCAACTCTGATGCGATATTTCTGCCATCAATGCTTGTTTACAAAAAACAAAACAAAGACGTAGGTAAAATGAAAGATACCAACATACAAAACAAACCTGCAATACCTAAACGGACTGAAATTACTGACTATCTACCTGTTCTTACCGCGAAGGCAGATTCGAGATAATATATACCCTTTGGACTTTAACCGCGCGAGACTTTAGGTACCTATACTCAGGACACTTAACATTTATTACCATTTACGATTGTGCACCAATACCTGCTTCACAAAAAAAACGAAATAAATACGGAACAACAGACTTAAACTGAACAGAACGAAAATTGACACTGAAGATGGCGCAACGCCGAAACCGGTTTGTCTCCAAACCAAACTTGACAAGGGATGACGGAAAAGCGGTCCAACAAATATCAACATTCCACCCACAATAGATTAAATATATTGGTAAAAAGCAACAGCAACCAACAATCAGATGAGGTTGAAGTATATTCATCACATATGTAGTAGATAATTTTATTTAAAATTGTTAAATATTATTTTTTCCATTAATTTTATAAGCAATAAGCCGTTTTTAGAAGCAATGTTACGTGTAAAATTAACAATATGTCAGCTGTCAAAGAACGCACTAAAAAATCAAATTCATTCATTCTAATAAATTTATGTTAGACTGATTCTTCTTTACGGAGTCATCGTATGGGGGCCTGCCTTGAAAAAAACTGCTAACCCCAACTTGGTAAAGTGCAGAGAGCCAGTACGATCTGCATTAGCGGAGCGTTGCGAACAATACCAAACGACGCCTTGAATGTTTTTCTGGACCTTCTACCCCTCGACTCAGTGGGTCATCAAGTGACGGCTCTTGCCGCGCTTCGACTAAGAGAGACATATCAATGGGAGTCTACCCTATGTGGGCACTCAAGCATACTCAGTAAGTATAGCTTTCTTCCGGACTGCACTGATCGCTGTGTCGATACTATGGTCCCAGACAGGAACTTCTCGATATTGATTCCAAGTAGGGAGGAGTGATCTAAAAATTGATATACTCCACCTGGAAGTCGGTTTTTACAGATGGTTCGAAGTTGAATGGAAGAGTAGGAGGAGGGGTCTTCTCGCGGGACCTATCTCTGAGCTGTTCTTTTCGGCTCCGGATTACTGTACCTTTTTTCAGGCTGAAGTTTCAGCCATTAAGGAGGCTTGTTGTAAAACATTTTAAAAAGCAGAAAAATCTTTATATTTAGTGATCGCCCAGCGGCAATCAGAGCTGTAAGCTCTGCTGCTACAAATTCAAAGATTGTACTGGATTGCCGCCGATCACTTCAGGAGATGGCTAAGCAGAACAAGCTTAACCTCATTTGGGTTCCAGGCCACAGGAACATCGAGGGTAACTGTTTAGCAGATGAACTTGCGAGGGAAGGGACAACCAAGAAGATTCTTCCTGGTAAAGAACGCCCTTTGGTACTTGCAGGCTGCTCTTAAGATAATATGCTTATGCTCGTGCAAATGACAGCTGGGCACAAACTACGATTTGTAGGATCTCTAGGCAGACTAGACCAAGATGGGATCGTAAACGGTCGCGTAGCCTGTACACCTTAAAACGGGATGATATATCTCGGTTATTGGACCCCTTACAGGGCACTGCCTCAAAGGCAACCTCGGAGTACCATTTCAAAGATGTTGTAGAAGCTGCAAAAATTATGAAGAGGAGGAAACTGTTCTTCGACTTCTATGCAATTGTCCAGCACTAGCAAGAAGCAGGCTACGCTTTTTGGGGTACCACTTTTTGAAAACCTCGGAGAATTAGGTATTATAGACCCAAGATGCTTGACGAGATTCGTCAGGAGCTCTTAATGGTTCAGCGAAGGGAAATAAACGCTAAGCGGGTGGTATCACATTGGGTCTCCAATTTTAGCCTAAGTGGGTCTCTGAAGCATCAATGACAGCCTACCTACCTAATAAATTTATGTAAATGCATTGTATATTGAATAAAATTTTGTTTCTAAAAATTAAATGAGTAGAAAATGTACTAAAACCATGGAAACGAAAACTGTCATTAAAAATTTCATTATGAAGGAAATGTTCTACAGCGAAGTGAAATATACAAATCGATTTCTTTTTTACACCTATAATAAAATTTTAAAATAAATTTTTTTTGTAACTTTTATGCAAAATTTGAAAACATATATTTTTGATTTTTATTTAATAAATCCAAAATATCAAATATTTTTTGATTTTTATTTTATAAATCCGAAATAACGGTTATGTAAAAAATCTAGTAAAACCAATTATTTTTGATTTTTATTTTATAAGTCTTATGATAACAATTATTGAAGACTTTTATTTATCGAAGTCACTGACTTTTAATTTTTAAGTCGTACTAATAAAAGTCTTTGTATAGTCATAGTAAATGATCGATATGTTAATAAATTACAAAAAAATAAATAATAAAATTAAAAAACCATATATGTACATATGTTCGATTTGTTAGAGTTTTATTGTTAAGCTGATAACATAAGATAAGATAATAACAAAAAAATCCTTCTGTCTCCCAACTATTTCTTTCTTGCGAAAAATGATATACATATGTACATACATATAGATTATTTTATTTCTTATTGAGTTTTAAATGAAAGCTTTATTATAGCGAAGAACGATGGTGTTCGGTCGCTCGCAATTATCAAACTGAATTTTACATTTCTACATATGCTTAAGCTACCGAAAAGCGAAACATAAAGTTTCGCAATTCGTTTCATAGCGGCCACGCAAATATGCTGTGTTTGCCTTCTATGCAACGACATCCGGCCCAATGCTTATTCAGCAGTTGTGACTGGAGTCGTATGGTGGTCAATAGCCTAGCATTCGCTGACTTTAGTTAACTACTCCCCTTTCAAGTTTGAGGTCGCCCTCGGCCGACACAAGTTCAGCAATCACCTCCCTCACTTGGCCAGCAGATTTCCTTGCCTTGACAATCCGCCAAACTACAAGTCCCCCGCAGATGATTGCGCAGCATAATGCTCCGACGATAAATGCTAGACGATACAACCGGTCAACATCGATCTCTTCCTTAAACTGTTGAATTGCCTCCAGATTATGTTCATTTAAACGATGAAGATAAGGGAGATTGAGGACATCGTGGCTGGTCGTGATGTTTAACAGAGGAGAGTTAGCGATTCCGGGGACTGTATTCTGTATGTTATTGTGGTTGATGAGCAGAGTCCCATTTATTGTGGCCTGTTTATTAAAGGTGATCAGGTGTGTACCACGCACCCACGTTTCTGAGATGTTGTCTATTTGCACATTCGCTGGCCGGTCGTTGATTATGAGTATACCGTCATCTACCAGCGTGACAGGGCCCAGATGGCTTGGCTGTATTTCGCAGTGAGCCACACCACCAGAATGAAGCTCTCCAGCGCACGAGCTTTCCAATGATAATTGACAAAATACAGCGCCCGGAGATGCGATGCAATCCTTGAGGGTGTGTGTCTTTCCTTCACACTCCGCTATGATGTTGTTAGGCATCCGCAAGACGAAGTTCTCGTCAGCGACGGGCAAGGTGGTGATCTTTTTACATGCTAATTTAATTTTAGGAAATTTAATGACGAAGTTTATTTCGTTAGGGGATTGGAGTACTTTAACGGACGACACGGACATAAGATCCCCTATGAGGGTGCTGGTGGGTTCCTCTAGCCAAACGGATTTCACGTCTGTGTGATCTAAAATATTTGGGCTAACAACATTTACCTTTGCGAGCGCTACAGCAAGCATAAGATTTTGCACCTCCATCATTATCATTCTATTTCTGGCCAATAATGTTTCATACAAATGGTCTGTGTCTATTTGTGTATCTTTAGCTGCTTTGAGAATCTGGTTGACGGTAGAGGTTAGTTGATTTATCTGATCCTGAACTTTTGTGTTAATTTCTATCTGTCTATTGTTTGAATTTATTAGTTGAGCCTCTGTAATTTTAATATTCTCCAAATCTTTAGAGTCTGGTGTAACCGCCACCACCTTTAACATGGTCCCTAGGAAATCTAAGCTCCTAGCCATCCTGTGGTGTGCGCCTAGTGCTTCCACTAAGTCCCGCATATGAGCAGTATCCACACTCAACAACTTCTTCATGTGTGATTGCGGGAACATGTCAAACAGCTTGACCGTTTCTTCCACTACACGCATGTATTCCGAGAGATTTGCCGAATGCTTGACATAGGCAAACTCCTCCCACACCAGGACCCGACCATCCACAATAGGAATGTACTTGGCGTGCGAATAGTCAGTGATGTGCGCACGGGCCAATGACAAGGATAAGAGGAAGATGATTCCAGACCTGTGGAATGAAATATTTATAAACTTTTTTCGTTAAAAGGCATCCCACCACCGTAATATGAACTTAAGTGAAGGTATGACGCAAAGGCCTCTTATGATTAATTAAACCTATGCCAAGTGGCTGAAAGTTATATCTAATAAAAATGTGCCAAAGGGCTAAATAAAAAAGAATAATCGAAATGTTGTTACTTAAGGTTGTCCTTATGGACCACCCTCCCTTTAATGAGGACCGTGGTCCCCAGGTCCGCTTCCACAGCTCGCTCTTCACATAAAGGCGTAAGCTTGTTGCCAAGCCTTCTGTTCGACTTAACCAAAACTTTTTCGCCAACGTCAAAGACTCGATTCTGCCGGGAAGCATTTTTCCTTGCTCTCAGTGCAGTCTGGGTCTGTCTGATCCTGTCATGGATTTCTTTACTATCCTGAAGTTGATCAGAACTTACTTGTACCACGTCTACTGGTCTTTTGTCGATAACCGAGTGTATTGATTTGTTGTACTCAACAGTGGCCAACAATATGACTTCCACAGTGTCGCTTATGCCCTTGTCTATTTTTAGACGCCTGGCGAGTTCTAGTAGAGTGCTATGAAAGCGTTCTACCTGTCCATTAGAGACACTATGCAGAGGGGGTGCGTTTGAAATACTGACACCGAAATTGTTTGTTAGCATGGTCTTGATAGTATGGGAATTCAGTGACGGCTCATTGTCCCAATAGACCGATTTTGCCTTCGGGAAGAAATTCATAATCTGAAGCAAGGCTGGCTTTAAGTCTTCAATAGTTCTTGAAGCAACGGGTTGTACGATAGCAAACTTAGAAAATTTGTCAATGCATGTCAGAAAGAATTTCCTATCAGTAGAAAAAATGTCAATGTCCAGCATTTCTCCTGCACATGAAGGGATTGGTGTTTCACCAATTACCTGTTTTCTTGGGTGTCTGTCGTACTTAGCCCTAGCGCATGTCTTGCAGTTTTGGACAATTTCATTTGCCAATTTGGTCATCTTCGGGAAATAGTACTCCGAAAGTACCTGCTTGACATTTCCTTGGGCCGACCTGTGGGCTCTATTGTGTTCAGTAGTGAGGATTTCAGTCCTCTCCCCAGCCGCGAATATGTCTACCACTCGATTTTTGCAGTGCCAAACCTTTGTAGCTGGGAATATCCGAACTATATTGAGCGTAATGTTTTGGACTTCAACAATACTTTATACAACTTATTTCTTAAACATGTACCTAAAGGTTCTTGTATTCGTGATGAATCAGCCCCTTTATGGTTCACTAAAGACTTGAGAACTTTAAAAAATAAAAAATCGCGTTCTTTTAAATTGTATAAAAGTACTGGTCGTCATGTGGATTATCTTAATTATTCAGTCTTGCGACATAAATATCTAGAATTAAATAAAAACTGTTATGAAAAATACTTGAATAAAATGAAAATGAACATTATCCACGACCCGAAAGCTTTCTATGGTTTCGTTAATTCTAAGCGCAGAGTAAATGCATTCCCTTCCGCAATGAAATATCAAAGTACTGTGTCATGTGATAACGAGATTATTGCCAATCTATTTGCCCAGTTCTTTAAATCTAACTACACCACACAATTTAAATATAACTGTATTTCCTATCCATACAAGCTGAGCCCCAATAACTCTATTAATATTCCAGTCATATCATCAGATGATGTTTTTCATTATTTAATATCTTTAAAAGAATCATTCAAGTACGGCCCTGATATGATCCCGACATGTTTCCTAAAAAAATGTGCAAAGCACCTGTACCTGCCATTATCAAACTTGTTTAATTTGTCCCTCCAGCAAGGAGTTTTTCCGTCAATATGGAAACAGTCTTACATAATCCCCCTTCATAAATCTGGAAGCAGGTCTTCTATTGAAAACTATCGTGGTATAGCTAAACTCTCTTCTATCCCGAAGTTGTTTGAAGCTATTGTTACCAATCAAATGACTTATCCGATTTCCTCAATAATAGCAAATTGCCAACATGGCTTCTGTAAGGGCAAATCGACCATTACAAATTTACTTGAATTTACCACCCATGTTTCAAATGGGTTTAGGGAATGCATTGACACTGATGTTATATATACCGATTTTAGTAAAGCATTTGACAAAGTATGTCACTCTTTACTCATCCGTAAACTAGATCTGCTTGGTTTTCAACCTGGTATCCTCTGTTGGATGTCTTCTTATCTCTCCGGTAGGACGCAAAAGGTAGTTTTTAAAAATTTTCATTCTGGGATCATCGATGTTTCCTCGGGAGTTCCTCAGGGCAGCCACCTCGGACCGATTCTGTTCCTGCTATTCATAAACGACATTTCTACAGTAGTAAAGTATTCTAAAATATTGATGTACGCGGATGATGTTAAACTTTTTAAGACTTATGCCTCGGCTGAAGAAAGATCCTTGCTACAGCAAGATTTGGACAGCATAGTCAATTGGTGCAGCATTAATTATATGCCGCTTAACCTTAACAAATGTAAATTCATGTGCTTTTCTCGACGAACCATTCAGCCGGCCTCCTACAAAATAAATAACTACGTCCTAGAACATGTAAACAGTTTTGTTGACCTGGGTGTTGGTATGGATTGTAAACTCAATTTTAATTTTCATATTAGTTCCACAGTGAATAAAGCAAGGGGTGTACTGGCTTTTGTAAAGCGTTGGTCAAAGGAATTCCGCGACCCGTATATAACTAAAACACTTTTTACTTCATTAGTAAGACCAATACTGGAGTATGGTTCCATAGTTTGGAATCCTCGTTATCAGGTCCACTCAGACCAACTAGAGTCAATACAAAAACAATTCTTACTTTTTGCTTTGAGAAATTTTCGATGGGATTCGCCATACAATCTTCCCCCTTACACTAGTCGTTTAAAACTTATTAATCTTCCTACTCTTTCGAGTCGCAGAGAAATGTTAGGTATAATATTTCTGGTAAAATTAGTCAATGGATGGATCTCAAGTCCATTTCTTCTAGAGCAAATTAATTTTAATGTACCCTCCCGTGCAACGAGAAACTTTAAACCACTTTTCTTGAAACTATGCAGAACTAACTTTGAGTTGAATGAACCGTTTCGGGGTTTATGCCAAGACTTTAACAATCATTCCAGCACCTTTGATGTATCGGACTCACTTTTTATAATTAAAAGAACTATTCTATCCTCTCTTAATAACAGCTAACGATCCAATTTTCTTACTTTGCATTTCTCTAACTTTGTATTCGGCTGATGAATTCTTATTCTGTAGCTGAGCAGCTTGGGATCTCGACGCTTAACAAACTTTCTTCTGTCACGACTCGGCACCTAAGATTTGTATATTTAAAAAACATCCGTACGTTATGCGGATTGAGCCCCTCGTGCCGGTTGGGCGGGAAAGTGGGTTTCCGTTGGGTTATAATTACTTCGTCCTGTATCATTGCAAGTGTGTGTAAATCACAATGAAAGGCGTTTACTCCTTTAGGTATAATTATATCCACCAGCTCGCCTAAAAGGGAGTCCTTAGAGGTGAAGCTAATTGAATGCAGTCTCTTATTTCCAAATAGTATGAAACTGCGTTTCAATGGGAATCGTGCTTCTTCTAGTATTATCTGGTTTTGAAAACAATTTAAAGGCTTGTTCGTTGTTTCAATAGTGTGCGTGAGTGACAGCTCACTACATATGAATTGTTGCGGCACAGGACTCGGCTTCTTGTTCTTCAAGAGCGTTAAGCTGCTGTTTGGACAAGGCATCTGCAACCAGATTCTCTTTGCCCGGTTTATAGAAGATTCGTGCATTAGACTCGTCAATACGCGCTTTCCATCTTTTAATCTTAGCATTGGGATTTGATTCCGCTACTGCAAAGGTTAAAGGTTGGTGATCGGTAAGGATATTTATATCTTTAACCTCATATAGATAGTGCCGTAGTTTAGCCAGTGCCCATATGATAGCCAATAGTTCCCTTTCATTGGTAGCATAATTGACTTCTCTGTCCTTCAATGATCTTGATATCATTGTGATTGGGCGTCCTTCTTGGGACAAGACTGCCCCTATACCATAGGCTGAAGCGTCGGTCGTTAGATCGAACGGCTTCTTAAAGTCAGGGTAACTGAGCATGACGTCCTCAGATGCTAAAATATTGCGCAGCTTTTGAAAAGCTTGTCGTTGAGTTTCAGAAAATTGTACTGGAATATTTCGCGATCTGTGTCTACTGACAGTACCATTCTCACCTATTAGTATTTCTGAGATGGGTCTCGCTATTGTCGCAAAATCTTTGATGAAACATCTATAGTAACTAGCGAGGCCCAGAACAGACCTAACTTCGAATACTGTTTTAGGTTCTGGAAATTCTTGTATGGCTTTGACTTTGTCTGGATCTGTTGTTGCACCAGAGCTAGTGACTATGAATCCTAGAAAGTTCACGCTTTTCTTAAAAAAAACGTGATTTTTCTGCAGACACTCTCATATTTGCTTCATACAGGTTCCTTAGAACCCAGTCTACATGCTTTACATGTGACTCTTCGCTTTCGGAGAATATGATTACGTCATCAACGTAAACATAGCAACACTTGCCGATCTGCTCCCTGAGAATATCGTCGATAGTCCTCTGGAATATGCTGGCTGCATTTTTAAGGCCAAACGGGGTTCTTCGAAATTCATACTTCCCTCCGTTCACCGAAAAGGAAGTTTTCTCTCGGTCACGCTCTGCTAGTATGATCTGATGGTATCCAGACTTAAGGTCTAGCGTTGAGAAATATTTGGCCTTGCCAAGGTTACCCAATATCATTGAAATATTTGGCATGGGGTACTTATCAGGAACTGTGCGCTCGTTTAACTTGCGAAAGTCGATAACTAGGCGCTTATTCCGATTACCTGCTTCGTCGGTGCCTTTCTTATCGACAACCCATAATGGGTTGTTATACGGGGAGACTGACTTTTGGATTATGCCATTTTTAAGAAGATTTTGAATCTCTTTATTGACGAAATCAGCTGCTCCCATGGGATATGGGTACAATTTTGCATAAATGGGTTCCTCATTTACTGTACGGATTGTTGCTACAACCGAGGTGTTGTAGAGTAGGGCTTCGTTGGGGCTCGCGAAGGCTTTCTTCCTGCCAGTGAGCATTTTTAAAAAGGTACTCTTTATAGCAGGGGGTGCATCCGAGCAATCTACGTTAGTGAAATTGACATCTGCACAAGTGTGGAAAGAAATTTTTTCAATTCTTGAGCCCCATTTCAGTTGGCCAGTTGCCAAACAAAGTGATGCCCCTGCCAGTGTTAACAGGTCGAGGCCTATTATTCCGTCGAACGTTGACAGATCTGACAGAATGAAGAATGTAGCTTTTTTATTGAACATTGACACAAAGCATTTCTTTGTGATTCTAGTTGTGCCATGAATTGAATGAATGGAAAATGGAGATTCTACTGATCGGACGCCTTTTAACGCCTTATACGGTCGGATGAAGTTCTTAGACGCGCCCGTATCAATTAGGAATTTCATTATTGTCCCCGCTACTCTTCGTCTGATGACCGGCAGCAGGGACTTGCCCCTAAAAAATTGATGGCGTCAGAATCATCAATACCGGTATCGTCATCGATTTGCGCTACTGCAGCAGCCGCAGCACCAGCGTAATCATTTCCCCTTTGGCCAGCATCCTGAGTGACATGGTTCACCCTTTGCTGTGTGTTCTGGCCGCCTGTGCGATCAGAAGTGTCTGTCCTCTTATTCCTGTAGGTTGGAGTTTGGTTGCTTAAACGGAACTTTGAAGTTGAAGGATCAACTTCCATGGGGACCTGCATGTTGCTGGTATTTTGCTGCTTGCCGCTACGCTGGTCGAACTGACCCTGCTGCTTGCTAAAGTGTGGATGTTTCACACCAGCCATTTGTGCATTGGTTTGTGGAAAACTCTAATCTTGTTGTCGGCCTTGAGCTTTGGGGTTTGGCCTACGTTCCCTCTCTTCCTGGCTTTTTGCAAAATTGGCCGCGAAAGTGTACCTTTCATGGTTAGCTTCAACTTCCTCCGCAAGTGCGAGGGCTGAAGGCAAGTCTTTGGGCTTTGCTGCGAATAGTACGTCAGTAAGGCTACGCTTAAGGCCCGAAATAAACACTCGTAGAGCGTCGTCTCGAAATTTTGCGCACAGGCCTTTGGCCATTGCTGGTTCATATGACATGTTGACTTTGTTAGTCAACAATGTGAGTTTTTGTTCAACTTCATCATAGTACTGCAATAAAGGCAATGTACCTTGCCTTAGGATTCCCAATTCCTGTTCTATGACATGAATAGGGGGTTTGTCACTGTAAGAGAAATCAAGACGGCTTATAATTGCGTCAAAGTTCAGTACAGTACCAAACGACGCAAGCACGGCATCCGCTGGACCCCTAATTTTACTTCTTATAATTATCACTGCCTGGTAGTGGCGTGAGCTGCCATTGTGTGGTTTAAAAATGTGATATGCGGCCGATGCCGCTTGCCTCCAAGAGACGTAAGATTCTTGTGCGCCATGGAACTCAGGCAAACATTTGACGGCATCAAGTGGCTCGTCACAACGAATATCATTTCTTATTTCTATTGCGGTGTACACTTGCACTTCTGGAGTGGCGATGTGTGTTGAAGTAATCTGTTCAGACAATTCGTTTATTTTCTGAACTAACGCTTGCTCCCTTTGTCGGTTTGCGGCCGCGTGCTCAGCTAATGCGCTGTAAGTTGTTCTGCATCCATTCTAGTGGCTGCGCGGGTAGTTGTAAGTGCACGTCTCGGTGCTGGTATCTGATGCTGACTATCGGAGTCTGACTCTGAATCACTATAATGACGGCGAGGGTCTCTATACCATAAGGATGGGTCGCACATGAGCTATAGACAGCGAACACAAACACAAATTCGAGTGTTAACAAAAACAATGACGTTTAAAACTCGGCCGATCGTATTATGCCTCAGCGCTGAACGGCACTCAAAATAAGGGACAAAAGTAAAATAAACAATAAACTCAAGCGCAAGAGCTATGTGTGCTTGATATGAATATAGCCGTCTAAATGCTACTGTTAAGATTAATCTAGTGTCAACCATAATTCACAAAGACAGCATTAAAAAAACTTTCAGTTGCTTTTTATTATTATTTTTGATAGCGATTGCCGATCGCAACGCTCGCAAAGGTATGCGAAACAAAACAAAAAAAAACTGTTATATACCAACACTTGAAACTCGTTTGTACTAAAGAAATGCCCACTTACATGATTTGTAAATGTGTGTTTTCTTATACTATTCCTCGCTGCAGTTATTTGGTGCTCCAACGTCGCAGTCTCCGCTGTCCAAATCAAGCTTCGGTGGATGTGTTAGATTGCTTAGTGCTTCTGTTTTCCGGAAAGTTGTTTGCCGCACTGCACAGCTCTGTTGCGTGGCTGTGTTCAAATTTTATTTGTACTTAAAAAAACAGCTTTACTTCCACTGGGTTAGAACCACTTATTGGGCGCCAATTATTATATTTCTTATTGAGTTTTAAATAAAAGCTTTATTATAGCTAAGAACGATGGTGTTCAGTCGCTCGCAATTATCAAACTGAATTTTACATTTCTACATATGCTTAAGCTACCGAAAAGCGAAACATAAAGTTTCCTCCTACACCAGGACCCGACCATCCACAATAGGAATGTACTTGGCGTGCGAATAGTCAGTGATGTGCGCACGGGCCAATGACAAGGATAAGAGGAAGATGATTCCAGACCTGTGGAATGAAATATTTATAAACTTTTTTCGTTAAAAGGCATCCCACCACCGTAATATGAACTTAAGTGAAGGTATGACGCAAAGGCCTCTTATGATTAATTAAACCTATGCCAAGTGGCTGAAAGTTATATCTAATAAAAATGTGCCAAAGGGCTAAATAAAAAAGAATAATCGAAATGTTGTTACTTAAGGTTGTCCTTATGGACCACCCTCCCTTTAATGAGGACCGTGGTCCCCAGGTCCGCTTCCACAGCTCGCTCTTCACATAAAGGCGTAAGCTTGTTGCCAAGCCTTCTGTTCGACTTAACCAAAACTTTTTCGCCAACGTCAAAGACTCGATTCTGCCGGGAAGCATTTTTCCTTGCTCTCAGTGCAGTCTGGGTCTGTCTGATCCTGTCATGGATTTCTTTACTATCCTGAAGTTGATCAGAACTTACTTGTACCACGTCTACTGGTCTTTTGTCGATAACCGAGTGTATTGATTTGTTGTACTCAACAGTGGCCAACAATATGACTTCCACAGTGTCGCTTATGCCCTTGTCTATTTTTAGACGCCTGGCGAGTTCTAGTAGAGTGCTATGAAAGCGTTCTACCTGTCCATTAGAGACACTATGCAGAGGGGGTGCGTTTGAAATACTGACACCGAAATTGTTTGTTAGCATGGTCTTGATAGTATGGGAATTCAGTGACGGCTCATTGTCCCAATAGACCGATTTTGCCTTCGGGAAGAAATTCATAATCTGAAGCAAGGCTGGCTTTAAGTCTTCAATAGTTCTTGAAGCAACGGGTTGTACGATAGCAAACTTAGAAAATTTGTCAATGCATGTCAGAAAGAATTTCCTATCAGTAGAAAAAATGTCAATGTCCAGCATTTCTCCTGCACATGAAGGGATTGGTGTTTCACCAATTACCTGTTTTCTTGGGTGTCTGTCGTACTTAGCCCTAGCGCATGTCTTGCAGTTTTGGACAATTTCATTTGCCAATTTGGTCATCTTCGGGAAATAGTACTCCGAAAGTACCTGCTTGACATTTTCTTGGGCCGACCTGTGGGCTCTATTGTGTTCAGTAGTGAGGATTTCAGTCCTCTCCCCAGCCGCGAATATGTCTACCACTCGATTTTTGCAGTGCCAAACCTTTGTAGCTGGGAATCTCCGAACTACTTCGTCCTGTATCATTGCAAGTGTGTGTAAATCACAATGAAAGGCGTTTACTCCTTTAGGTATAATTATATCCACCAGCTCGCCTAAAAGGGAGTCCTTAGAGGTGAAGCTAATTGAATGCAGTCTCTTATTTCCAAATAGTATGAAACTGCGTTTCAATGGGAATCGTGCTTCTTCTAGTATTATCTGGTTTTGAAAACAATTTAAAGGCTTGTTCGTTGTTTCAATAGTGTGCGTGAGTGACAGCTCACTACATATGAATTGTTGCGGCACAGGACTCGGCTTCTTGTTCTTCAAGAGCGTTAAGCTGCTGTTTGGACAAGGCATCTGCAACCAGATTCTCTTTGCCCGGTTTATAGAAGATTCGTGCATTAGACTCGTCAATACGCGCTTTCCATCTTTTAATCTTAGCATTGGGATTTGATTCCGCTACTGCAAAGGTTAAAGGTTGGTGATCGGTAAAGATATTTATATCTTTAACCTCATATAGATAGTGCCGTAGTTTAGCCAGTGCCCATATGATAGCCAATAGTTCCCTTTCATTGGTAGCATAATTGACTTCTCTGTCCTTCAATGATCTTGATATCATTGTGATTGGGCGTCCTTCTTGGGACAAGACTGCCCCTATACCATAGGCTGAAGCGTCGGTCGTTAGATCGAACGGCTTCTTAAAGTCAGGGTAACTGAGCATGACGTCCTCAGATGCTATAATATTGCGCAGCTTTTGAAAAGCTTGTCGTTGAGTTTCAGAAAATTGTACTGGAATATTTCGCGATCTGTGTCTACTGACAGTACCATTCTCACCTTTTAGTATTTCTGAGATGGGTCTCGCTATTGTCGCAAAATCTTTGATGAAACATCTATAGTAACTAGCGAGGCCCAGAACAGACCTAACTTCGAATACTGTTTTAGGTTCTGGAAATTCTTGTATGGCTTTGACTTTGTCTGGATCTGTTGTTGCACCAGAGCTAGTGACTATGAATCCTAGAAAGTTCACGCTTTTCTTAAAAAAAACGTGATTTTTCTGCAGACACTCTCATTTTTGCTTCATACAGGTTCCTTAGAACCCAGTCTACATGCTTTACATGTGACTCTTCGCTTTCGGAGAATATGATTACGTCATCAACGTAAACATAGCAACACTTGCCGATCTGCTCCCTGAGAATATCGTCGATAGTCCTCTGGAATATGCTGGCTGCATTTTTAAGGCCAAAAGGGAGTCTTCGAAATTCATACTTCCCTCCGTTTACCGAAAAGGAAGTTTTCTCTCGGTCACGCTCTGCTAGTATGATCTGATGGTATCCAGACTTAAGGTCTAGCGTTGAGAAATATTTGGCCTTGCCAAGGTTACCCAATATCATTGAAATATTTGGCATGGGGTACTTATCAGGAACTGTGCGCTCGTTTAACTTGCGAAAGTCGATAACTAGGCGCTTATTCCGATTACCTGGTTCGTCGGTGCCTTTCTTATCGACAACCCATAATGGGTTGTTATACGGGGAGACTGACTTTTGGATTATGCCATTTTTAAGAAGATTTTGAATCTCTTTATTGACGAAATCAGCTGCTCCCATGGGATATGGGTACAATTTTGCATAAATGGGTTCCTCATTTACTGTACGGATTGTTGCCACAACCGAGGTGTTGTAGGGTAGGGCTTCGTTGGGGCTCGCGAAGGCTTTCTTCCTGCCAGTGAGCATTTTTAAAAAGGTACTCTTTATAGCAGGGGGTGCATCCGAGCGATCTACGTTAGTGAAATTGACATCTGCACAAGTGTGGAAAGAAATTTTTTCAATTCTTGAGCCCCATTTCAGTTGGCCAGTTGCCAAACAAAGTGATGCCCCTACCAGTGTTAACAGATCGAGGCCTATTATTCCGTCGAACGTTGACAGAACTGACAGAATGAAGAATGTAGCTTTTTTATTGGACATTGACACAAAGCATTTCTTTGTGATTCTAGTTGTGCCATGAATTGAATGAATGGAAAATGGAGATTCTACTGATCGGACGCCTTTTAACCCCTTATACGGTCGGATGAAGTTCTTAGACGCGCCCGTATCAATTAGGAATTTCATTATTGTCCCCGCTACTCTTCGTCTGATGACCGGCAGCAGGGACTTGCCCCTAAAAAATTGATAGCGTCAGAATCATCACTACCGGTATCGTCATCGATTTGCGCTACTGCAGCAGCCGCAGCACCAGCGTAATCATTTCCCCTTTGGCCAGCATCCTGAGTGACATGGTTCACCCTTTGCTGTTTGTTCTGGCCGCCTGTGCGATCAGAAGTGTCTGTCCTCTTATTCCTGTAGGTTGGAGTTTGGTTGCTTAAACGGAACTTTGAAGTTGAAGGATCAACTTCCATGGGGACCTGCATGTTGCTGGTATTTTGCTGCTTGCCGCTACGCTGGTCGAACTGACCCTGCTGCTTGCTAAAGTGTGGATTTTTCACACCAGCCATTTGTGCATTGGTTTGTGGAAAACTCTTATCTTGTTGTCGGCCTTGAGCTTTGGGGTTTGGCCTACGTTCCCTCTCTTCCTGGCTTCTTGCAAAATTGGCCGCGAAAGTGTACCTATCATGGTTAGCTTCAACTTCCTCCGCAAGTGCGAGGGCTGAAGGCAAGTCTTTGGGCTTTGCTGCGAATAGTACGTCAGTAATGCTACGCTTAAGGCCCGAAATAAACACTCGTAGAGCGTCGTCTCGAAATTTTGCGCACAGGCCTTTGGCCATTGCTGGTTCATATGACATGTTGACTTTGTTAGTCAACAATGTGAGTTTTTGTTCAACTTCATCATAGTACTGCAATAAAGGCAATGAACCTTGCCTTAGGATTCCCAATTCCTGTTCTATGACATGAATAGGGCGTTTGTCACTGTAAGAGAAATCAAGACGGCTTATGATTGCGTCAAAGTTCAGTACAGTACCAAACGACGCAAGCACGGCATCCGCTGGACCCCTAATTTTACTTCTTATAATTATCACTGCCTGGTAGTGGCGTGAGCTGCCATTGTGTGGTTTAAAAATGTGATATGCGGCCGATGCCGCTTGCCTCCAAGAGACGTAAGATTCTTGTGCGCCATGGAACTCAGGCAAACATTTGACGGCATCAAGTGGCTCGTCACAACGAATATCATTTCTTATTTCTATTGCGGTGTACACTTGCACTTCTGGAGTGGCGATGTGTGTTGAAGTAATCTGTTCAGATAATTCGTTTATTTTCTGAACTAACGCTTGCTCCCTTTGTCGGTTTGCGGCCGCGTGCTCAGCTAATGCGCTGTAAGTTGTTCTGCATCCATTCTAGTGGCTGCGCGGGTAGTTGTAAGTGCACGTCTCGGTGCTGGTATCTGATGCCGCCTATCGGAGTCTGACTCTGAATCACTATAATGACGGCGAGGGTCTCTATACCATAAGGATGGGTCGCACATGAGCTATAGACAGCGAACACAAACACAAATTCGAGTGTTAACAAAAACAATGACGTTTAAAACTCGGCCGATCGTATTATGCCTCAGCGCTGAACGGCACTCAAAATAAGGGACAAAAGTAAAATAAACAATAAACTCAAGCGCAAGAGCTATGTGTGCTTGATATGAATATAGCCGTCTAAATGCTACTGTTAAGATTAATCTAGTGTCAACCATAATTCACAAAGACAGCATTAAAAAAACTTTCAGTTGCTTTTTATTATTATTTTTGATAGCGATTGCCGATCGCAACGCTCGCAAAGGTATGCGAAACAAAACAAAAAAAAACTGTTATATACCAACACTTGAAACTCGTTTGTACTAAAGAAATGCCCACTTACATGATTTGTAAATGTGTGTTTTCTTATACTATTCCTCGCTGCAGTTATTTGGTGCTCCAACGTCGCAGTCTCCGCTGTCCAAATCAAGCTTCGGTGGATGTGTTAGATTGCTTAGTGCTTCTGTTTTCCGGAAAGTTGTTTGCCGCACTGCACAGCTCTGTTGCGTGGCTGTGTTCAAATTTTATTTGTACTTAAAAAAATAGCTTTACTTCCACTGGGTTAGAACCACTTATTGGGCGCCAATTATTATATTTCTTATTGAGTTTTAAATAAAAGCTTTATTATAGCGAAGAACGATGGTGTTCAGTCGCTCGCAATTATCAAACTGAATTTTACATTTCTACATATGCTTAAGCTACCGAAAAGCGAAACATAAAGTTTCCTCCCACACCAGGACCCGACCATCCACAATAGGAATGTACTTGGCGTGCGAATAGTCAGTGATGTGCGCACGGGCCAATGACAAGGATAAGAGGAAGATGATTCCAGACCTGTGGAATGAAATATTTATTAACTTTTTTCGTTAAAAGGCATCCCACCACCGTAATATGAACTTAAGTGAAGGTATGACGCAAAGGCCTCTTATGATTAATTAAACCTATGCCAAGTGGCTGAAAGTTATATCTAATAAAAATGTGCCAAAGGGCTAAATAAAAAAGAATAATCGAAATGTTGTTACTTAAGGTTGTCCTTATGGACCACCCTCCCTTTAATGAGGACCGTGGTCCCCAGGTCCGCTTCCACAGCTCGCTCTTCACATAAAGGCGTAAGCTTGTTGCCAAGCCTTCTGTTGGACTTAACCAAAACTTTTTCGCCAACGTCAAAGACTCGATTCTGCCGGGAAGCATTTTCCCTTGCTCTCAGTGCAGTCTGGGTCTGTCTGATCCTGTCATGGATTTCCTTACTATCCTGAAGTTGATCAGAACTTACTTGTACCACGTCTACTGGTCTTTTGTCGATAACCAAGTGTATTGATTTGTTGTACTCAACAGTGGCCAACAATATGACTTCCACAGTGTCGCTTATGCCCTTGTCTATTTTTAGACGCCTGGCGAGTTCTAGTAGAGTGCTATGAAAGCGTTCTACCTGTCCATTAGAGACACTATGCAGAGGGGGTGCGTTTGAAATACTGACACCGAAATTGTTTGTTAGCATGGTCTTGATAGTATGGGAATTCAGTGACGGCTCATTGTCCCAATAGACCGATTTTGCCTTCGGGAAGAAATTCATAATCTGAAGCAAGGCTGGCTTTAAGTCTTCAATAGTTCTTGAAGCAACGGGTTGTACGATAGCAAACTTAGAAAATTTGTCAATGCATGTCAGAAAGAATTTCCTATCAGTAGAAAAAATGTCAATGTCCAGCATTTCTCCTGCACATGAAGGGATTGGTATTTCACCAATTATCTGTTTTCTTGGGTGTCTGTCGTACTTAGCCCTAGCGCATGTCTTGCAGTTTTGGACAATTTCATTTGCCAATTTGGTCATCTTCGGGAAATAGTACTCCGAAAGTACCTGCTTGACATTTTCTTGGGCCGACCTGTGGGCTCTATTGTGTTCAGTAGTGAGGATTTCAGTCCTCTCCCCAGCCGCGAATATGTCTACCACTCGATTTTTGCAGTGCCAAACCTTTGTAGCTGGGAATCTCCGAACTACTTCGTCTTGTATCATTGCAAGTGTGTGTAAATCACAATGAAAGGCGTTTACTCCTTTAGGTATAATTATATCCACCAGCTCGCCTAAAAGGGAGTCCTTAGAGGTGAAGCTAATTGAATGCAGTCTCTTATTTCCAAATAGTATGAAACTGCGTTTCAATGGGAATCGTGCTTCTTCCAGTATTATCTGGTTTTGAAAACAATTTAAAGGCTTGTTCGTTGTTTCAATAGTGTGCGTGAGTGACAGCTCACTACATATGAATTGTTGCGGCACAGGACTCGGCTTCTTGTTCTTCAAGAGCGTTAAGCTGCTGTTTGGACAAGGCATCTGCAACCAGATTCTCTTTGCCCGGTTTATAGAAGATTCGTGCATTAGACTCGTCAATACGCGCTTTCCATCTTTTAATCTTAGCATTGGGATTTGATTCCGCTACTGCAAAGGTTAAAGGTTGGTGATCGGTAAGGATATTTATATCTTTAACCTCATATAGATAGTGCCGTAGTTTAGCCAGTGCCCATATGATAGCCAATAGTTCCCTTTCATTGGTTGCATAATTGACTTCTCTGTCCTTCAATGATCTTGATATCATTGTGATTGGGCGTCCTTCTTGGGACAAGACTGCCCCTATACCATAGGCTGAAGCGTCGCTCGTTAGATCGAACGGCTTCTTAAAGTCAGGGTAACTGAGCATGACGTCCTCAGATGCTAAAATATTGCGCAGCTTTTGAAAAGCTTGTCGTTGAGTTTCAGAAAATTGTACTGGAATATTTCGCGATCTGTGTCTACTGACAGTACCATTCTCACCTTTTAGTATTTCTGAGATGGGTCTCGCTATTGTCGCAAAATCTTTGATGAAACATCTATAGTAACTAGCGAGGCCCAGAACAGACCTAACTTCGAATACTGTTTTAGGTTCTGGAAATTCGTGTATGGCTTTGACTTTGTCTGGATCTGTTGTTGCACCAGAGCTAGTGACTATGAATCCTAGAAAGTTCACGCTTTTCTTAAAAAAACGTGATTTTTCTGCAGACACTCTCATATTTGCTTCATACAGGTTCCTTAGAACCCAGTCTACATGCTTTACATGTGACTCTTCGCTTTCGGAGAATATGATTACGTCATCAACGTAAACATAGCAACACTTGCCGATCTGCTCCCTGAGAATATCGTCGATAGTCCTCTGGAATATGCTGGCAGCATTTTTAAGGCCAAACGGGAGTCTTCGAAATTCATACTTCCCTCCGTTCACCGAAAAGGAAGTTTTCTCTCGGTCACGCTCTGCTAGTATGATCTGATGGTATCCAGACTTAAGGTCTAGCGTTGAGAAATATTTGGCCTTGCCAAGGTTACCCAATATCATTGAAATATTTGGCATGGGGTACTTATCAGGAACTGTGCGCTCGTTTAACTTGCGAAAGTCGATAACTAGGCGCTTATTCCGATTACCTGGTTCGTCGGTGCCTTTCTTATCGACAACCCATAATGGGTTGTTATACGGGGAGACTGACTTTTGGATTATGCCATTTTAAAGAAGATTTTGAATCTCTTTATTGACGAAATCAGCTGCTCCCATGGGATATGGGTACAATTTTGCATAAATGGGTTCCTCATTTACTGTACGGATTGTTGCTACAACCGAGGTGTTGTAGGGTAGGGCTTCGTTGGGGCTCGCGAAGGCTTTCTTCCTGCCAGTGAGCATTTTTAAAAAGGTACTCTTTATAGCAGGGGGTGCATCCGAGCAATCCACGTTAGTGAAATTGACATCTGCACAAGTGTGGAAAGAAATTTTTTCAATTCTTGAGCCCCATTTTAGTTGGCCAGTTGCCAAACAAAGTGATGCCCCTGCCAGTGTTAACAGGTCGAGGCCTATTATTCCGTCGAACGTTGACAGATCTGACAGAATGAAGAATGTAGCTTTTTTATTGAACATTGACACAAAGCATTTCTTTGTGATTCTAGTTGTGCCATGAATTGAATGAATGGAAAATGGAGATTCTACTGATCGGACGCCTTTTAACCCCTTATACGGTCGGATGAAGTTCTTAGACGCGCCCGTATCAATTAGGAATTTCATTATTGTCCCCGCTACTCTTCGTCTGATGACCGGCAGCAGGGACTTGCCCCTAAAAAATTGATGGCGTGAGAATCATCACTACCGGTATCGTCATCGATTTGCGCTACTGCAGCAGCCGCAGCACCAGCGTAATCATTTCCCCTTTGGCCAGCATCCTGAGTGACATGGTTCACCCTTTGCTGTTTGTTCTGGCCGCCTGTGCGATCAGAAGTGGCTGTCCTCTTATTCCTGTAGGTTGGAGTTTGGTTGCTTAAACGGAACTTTGAAGTTGAAGGATCAACTTCCATGGGGACCTGCATGTTGCTGGTATTTTGCTGCTTGCCGATACGCTGGTCGAACTGACCCTGCTGCTTGCTAAAGTGTGGATTTTTCACACCAGCCATTTGTGCATTGGTTTGTGGAAAACTCTTATCTTGTTGTCGGCCTTGAGCTTTGGGGTTTGGCCTACGTTCCCTCTCTTCCTGGCATTTTGCAAAATTGGCCGCGAAAGTGTACCTTTCATGGTTAGCTTCAACTTCCTCCGCAAGTGCGAGGGCTGAAGGCAAGTCTTTGGGCTTTGCTGCGAATAGTACGTCAGTAAGGCTACGCTTAAGGCCCGAAATAAACACTCGTAGAGCGTCGTCTCGAAATTTTGCGCACAGGCCTTTGGCCATTGCTGGTTCATATGACATGTTGACTTTGTTAGTCAACAATGTGAGTTTTTGTTCAACTTCATCATAGTACTGCAATAAAGGCAATGTACCTTGCCTTAGGATTCCCAATTCCTGTTCTATGACATGAATAGGGGGTTTGTCACTGTAAGAGAAATCAAGACGGCTTATGATTGCGTCAAAGTTCAGTACAGTACCAAACGACGCAAGCACGGCATCCGCTGGACCCCTAATTTTACTTCTTATAATTATCACTGCCTGGTAGTGGCGTGAGCTGCCATTGTGTGGTTTAAAAATGTGATATGCGGCCGATGCCGCTTGCCTCCAAGAGACCTAAGATTCTTGTGCGCCATGGAACTCAGGCAAACATTTGACGGCATCAAGTGGCTCGTCACAACGAATATCATTTCATATTTCTATTGCGGTGTACACTTGCACTTCTGGAGTGGCGATGTGTGTTGAAGTAATCTGTTCAGACAATTCGTTTATTTTCTGAACTAACGCTTGCTCCCTTTGTCGGTTTGCGGCCGCGTGCTCAGCTAATGCGCTGTAAGTTGTTCTGCATCCATTCTAGTGGCTGCGCGGGTAGTTGTAAGTGCACGTCTCGGTGCTGGTATCTGATGCCGACTATCGGAGTCTGACTCTGAATCACTATAATGACGGCGAGGGTCTCTATACCGTAAGGATGGGTCGCACATGAGCTATAGACAGCGAACACAAAAACAAATTCGAGTGTTAACAAAAACAATGACGTTTAAAACTCGGCCGATCGTATTATGCCTCAGCGCTGAACGGCACACAAAATAAGGGACAAAAGTAAAATAAACAATAAACTCAAGCGCAAGAGCTATGTGTGCTTGATATGAATATAGCCGTCTAAATGCTACTGTTAAGATTAATCTAGTGTCAACCATAATTCACAAAGACAGCATTAAAAAAACTTTCAGTTGCTTTTTATTATTATTTTTGATAGCGATTGCCGATCGCAACGCTCGCAAAGGTATGCGAAACAAAACAAAAAAAAACTGTTATATACCAACACTTGAAACTCGTTTGTACTAAAGAAATGCCCACTTACATGATTTGTAAATGTGTGTTTTCTTATACTATTCCTCGCTGCAGTTATTTGGTGCTCCAACGTCGCAGTCTCCGCTGTCCAAATCAAGCTTCGGTGGATGTGTTAGATTGCTTAGTGCTTCTGTTTTCCGGAAAGTTGTTTGCCGCACTGCACAGCTCTGTTGCGTGGCTGTGTTCAAATTTTATTTGTACTTAAAAAAATAGCTTTACTTCCACTGGGTTAGATCCACTTATTGGGCGCCAATTATTATATTTCTTATTGAGTTTTAAATAAAAGCTTTATTATAGCGAAGAACGATGGTGTTCAGTCGCTCGCAATTATCAAACTGAATTTTACATTTCTACATATGCTTAAGCTACCGAAAAGCGAAACATAAAGTTTCGCAATTCGTTTCATAGCGGCCACGCAAATATGCTGTGTTTGCCTTCTATGCAACGACATCCGGCCCAATGCTTATTCAGCAGTTGTGACTGGAGTCGTATGGTGGTCAATAGCCTAGCATTCGTTGACTTTAGTTTACTTATATACATAAGTATCGCTTAAGAAATTATAGTCAGTGACTGATTTATATTGATGATTTTTATAAATATAAGTCTTTAATAACTGTTATTAGAAGACATATAAATTAAAAATAACTTTTATTGGTAGATTATTCTAATAAAAATTAATAATTATTTTTATTATCGATTTTTAAATTAAAAATCAAAAATAACTGTTAAAAATTGTATCGATCGGTTTTTTATTATACCAAGTCGAATGACAACGACTGCTGTATCTTGAAGTTTAAATCGTAAACGTCAGCATTTTTTGCTGACACAATGGCGATGATTTCTAGCATACGTTCATCTCAACAGCGAACGCGACGGTTCTCGTGAATGACTTGCGCGCATGTGTAGATGGAATTGTGACGGACGTAGGGCCATCTAACAATTTCGTTCGGTTTAAAATACGAATGATGCTCAAATTGTTTGCATTTTATTTATGGAGGTAAGAAGGAGGAATTTTGTGGTTATAAGTATTATTTAAAGCCAAATTAAAAAAAAAATGTTTGTCATTAAAATTTAAAAAAAATGTTGACGCGCATAAAACCCGTATATGTAAATATTTACACCAGGATCGCGGAAAAGTGAACTTACACAAAAGTTAATCGCTCGGCTAAGATAACCGAATTTCGGCGTTCTCGTACCGCTCTTTGAGGGTATGGATTTTTCAAACCAACCGTTTGTTTGACAACAAAAAGAAGCGCGAGTTTAGTTGTGTTAAGGAAGTATCCGCCGAAAAGTTTAAGTTTGGCTTAGTGGAATAATGAGACTTAAACAACTGTGCAAAGAAACAAACAATAATTTCATTCTCGCTGGATTAGGTATTTCATTGTTTCAAAGTAAATGTTAACCAATTTATCTTGCGTTTAGAATTCATGAAATCATAAAAAGATTATATAATTTAATTTTTATATTTTTTTTTGTCTTATGTATTCTTTATTACACTTTTTTTTCATTTCAAAATATTTATGTCGAAGAACTGAACAATTGAACTAATTTGAGCGCAATCCAGTCTTTTTATACGATTTAAAAGAACGCGACTTTTATCCAAACAATAAATAATATATTATTGTCAATGATGTTCCATGATATTTAAAGGGAGGTTAAAATCTCGGTGATGGGAGTGTAAACTATAAATTTGATACTGACTATTAAAAATCTCTGAATTAAGAACATGTCCCAGTGAAAGCTTTGATATTGTAGTTACAGTGGAAGTTATTGTTTAAATAGAAAATCAGTTAATTTTGTTTTCAAGTCTCAAAAATTTGGATAGTAAATACTTAAGATCGATATGTCACTTGATTTTTTTGACTCTGACGATTGCCGAGAAATTCTAAATACGTTCTGGTTACTATATTTTGATTTGTACTCAAATTCTTGAACAAATGTTCCCGGCGGTCAAAATTAACAGTTAAGCACAGCAAACATTGCTAGAAGAACGCCAATTTTGAACGAGTATTTATTTCTTTTATATTTAAAGTTCAATTTTCGGGTGACTTCGTTTTCTAATACGATATTAGCCGATATGTAAGACCTGATGTCTTCAGAAGTGGTTTCTCTATGAAATCTGGAAACAAAAATTGATTTTATGGGTAAAACAAAAACCAGTTTTTAAGCTGTTGGCTCAGATATCTTTACATCGTAGTGAGATTCTGCGAGGGTTTTAGAATCTGTTCTTGCTTATGAAGCCTCTGATGTTGACGGTTCCACTGTCGTCTGAATCAGTGACGGTTACTTAGATGGTGACAACTCGCCTGACTAGATCAATGGAAAAGAAAGATTTTTATGTTGGACATTGGTACTCCGAGGGATATTTTTTGAATAGGCGTTTGAAAGACTAAAACATATATTCATATTACTTAGATTCTCAGTTAGAGTTACAAGTTTTTTCCCGTAGACTGAAAACCCATTTATTGTCTTGCAGGGAGCCTCTCAAATTCACAGTTAAAACATTTTCAAAACTCAAAGGCAATTTGTAACATTACACTCGATTGTAAGATTAGTCAATTTACTTGAAGTGTAAAATTGTCAAATAATTTAAATGAAATAGTAATTTGACAAAATTATCAATTTTCCAGATTTTTGACGACTACAATTTGCTATTCCGACAGTTGGAAAGTTTAGCGCGTGCCTGCGATTTTTGGCGAAGGTGGATACTATAAAAGAGTAGGTAACAGTTTTGAAATTGGGCTGGCGCTATCTTCTTTTAGTCAGATCCAGTCAGAAGTTGTCAAAATTAACGAGCCCATATTATTCTGCTGTGGGAAAAACGGCCTACGCTGGAAGACGTACCGCTTTTGGCCAGTCCAAACCAATTTTGCATAAAAAATTTTATTTCTGCGCACAATTAAGTTATAAATTGTTTTCCCCTTTCCATTTAAACTCAATTTTTATTGCAGGCTCGAACTATTCAGCTTGTTTTCTTTGACAAATTCTTTTGCAATATTCGGCTTTTCCTGCATTCTACCTAATAGATCTCTCTTTGATCTTTGTTTACTGTGTTGTTTCGGGAATTGGCGATTTTATGTATAAAATTTTAATTAAATTACATTCATTTTGAATCCGCGTAATTTTCCGCCTCTCAAAAAATAGTGAACGATTTCTATTAATCCGCCCGAAATTAGAGTTGGCGATAAGGGGAAACAATGTTCGAAACAGAAAATTTTCGCCCGAAATTTATAATAGGTGAACAGGGAAAAGTGAACTCTTTAGGTTGAAAACGAAACTCACAATAAGGGTGAATATAGTGTTATTTAAAAAATTTTTGTGTATATTCATTCCGGTTTATTTGTATAAAAAATTTAGCGGGAGTTAGTCGTGAACTGTCCAATCGTTTTCATGATTTTCAATAGTGTATGATGATTGCTAAGAAATGTTTATACATACATATATATTTTGTTCAAAGTGTAATAAAGTTATTTTTGGTTATGCCGTGCACCAATGTGTGGTTGAATTTTTCTAAAACTTGGTTAGCGAAGCGCATAGTTCAATTATTAGATGTTGGAACTGCGGTCTTCAAACCATCAAACGGCAGTCAATAACTAATAAAAAAAATATGTAATAATATGCAGTTCTCGTTGTTATTGTGGGCAATACCATATATTGCGAATACGAGTATATTGCGATGTAAAAATGAGTTATAAAAACAGGCTCTACCTGCATACACACAACTTTTTTCTTCTTCTAATTTTTTATATATAATCACGTACTACTCAGCGGCCAAAAGCTTGGTTTGTATGCACCAAATATTGTTATAAATAACTGTGACACCGCGACGTAGTGCTAATAAAAGAAAACCGCGTACTAACTGCAGCCTACATTGGCGCACTGTTCTCAAGCTATCGCCTATCGCGCGGCTAGCGAACGTCCAGTATGTATCCTTTTCACTAGTAGCGGTCACTACCAATTTCCCCACGATGGAGTGTGCATTTAAAAAAAACGGGATGAAAGGGGTTTTGTTAAGATCTGTGTGTGTGTGCTTGTAGTGGCGTAACTAGCAAAGTTTCCCTAGCTAGCATTCTATTGTCCTTTAACTGATACACTTTTTGTTGTTTTCTTCATTTGCAGGCAATTTGAACTTGTCGCAAGTTCTGTATAGCAAGTGTTTTTGTGTATATATGCACGCATATGCATGTACGTATATGTATATATGTATATATGTTCGAAGATATGCTTTTACTTAGCTATGCATGTGCATGTGAGCGCTTATGAACCCAATAGCAAAAGTAACCTAACCTACTCGTAACTAAGCGTTAGAAATCGCAGAGGGTGAGAATTGATTCTTGCTGATTTTGTATAAATGACATTTTATGTTAAAGTCTTCGAAGACTTTTTTGATCAAGGGGTTATATGCACTTGTGTTGGTCGAAAAAATCGAAAATTTTTTAATGCATTTTCTTAAAGCATATCTTGAGTTTATTTCCTCCAAATTTTATAAAGATCTGTGCACTAGAGCCAAAGTAACAGCTGTCAACAGCGCACTCCTCCCGCATGCCGCCAAGTACGTGCAAAACTTTAAATGCGATTATTTCAAAATGATGTTTTTCAAAAAGTCCCGTTGCGGTGAGCAAGGTTTCTCAAGAACTACATGACCTATCGATCTCATTTTGTGCAGGCTACTTAAAAACTCCAATATCTCATACATGAACGAAGGAATTTTTATGTAAAACACATTTTTTTTTGGGGATGAAAAAACCGAATTTTTAGACCTTTAAAAATCGAACTGTTCAGTAAAATCATCACCATTTGTGTACAAATGTTTATTTCTTTAAATCCTTAGTTCAAGTACGGCGTTATGATATAAACTAAAGAAAACTGTTTATCAGCGCAACAGCTGTAGTGCCAACAAATGCGCACATTTTTAACTCAAAAATTAAATTCAACATCTTCAGACTTATATAAACGTACACGCAGTGCTTGATTATCAAAAAAAATCCCGTCTTTGCAAAAAAATGCTTCAAACAAACCAATTTTTTCAGAGAATAAGTGTATATAACCTCTTAAAGACAAAACTTAATTTACAGGCACTGTCGTCGTAGGCGGTTACGCTATAACTATAATAATAATAAAAATAATAATAATAACAATTTGGCGCTTACGATATATAGCTCAGTGTTTGGCCGTGCTTTTCCTACCCTTTGTGGTGGTCGTCTTTGTATTCTACCTCAAATGGAGGGACATACAGTTTTGTGCCGACTCTGAATGACTGATGTATTTTATGAGAAACTTTTTCATGGCAGAAATACCCTCGGAGGCTTGCCATTGCCTGCCGAGGGGTGACCGCTATTAAAAAAACTTGTTTTCTATATTTAAGATTTTACTTGCCCCGGCTAAGATGTTATCGCACGCACCCCTACCCTCTCGCTGCTTGCGAGAAAGCTGCTCAAAACACAGAGGCCTTGAGCCGACTTATGGCAAATGTGTGGAGGAAGGTACTAGAACATCCCAGAGAAAACTGTTGATGTCAACGGACCAATGAGTGCTCCTGTACGTGGCTGATCGTCCCCGGAAATTCCAAAAATACCGTACGCAAATGTCCTCGGTACAACGCAGAGGGACACTGCTCGTTGCGTTAGAGGCGATTCTAGGGATTTCTGTGGCAGCGTCGCCCCGCATGCGAAGTAATTACTTGTAGAGCCGGTACCGGGTGCGTGAATAACGTGCCGCGTTGGGAGTTAGGGTTCGTGGGGTTCGGGTATAACAGTATATGGCAGTCCCACACTCGAGAAGGATAGTATAGAGACTAATGTCACTCGGTCAGTGCATGCTTTATGCCTCCCCCCTCAAGGGTGTTCCGACTTTCTTCTTTCATATAAAAATAAATTATGCTTATTTGTTATGTGAATGCAAATGACCAACAAAAATTAAAAAAAACCAACGTTAATGCCAAGCCACTTGAGACTTTTAGATTGTTTTACTAAAATTAAACGGACTATAAAACTGCATACTCAAAAAAATTTCAACACTTCTGAGAAAAAAGTTAAGTGATCTGTTCTGTTTGGTTGCGATAAGTGATTAAATATTCTTAAAATATATAAAATATTCGAGCGTCGAGTCAAGCACTACTGCAATAATGCAAATAAAAGGTGTCGTTTATCGCTAGACTCAAGAAGATGGAATATCTGGTTTTAATAATTTTTACGCAAACTAAGTAATGCAATTCATTATTGCTGAGGAATAAACGATGACGCTGGAACAACCCCATATTATTATCAAATTTCAGTTAGATAACTCTTTGGTCGAGTTGGTAGCGGTGCGTGCTATAACTCGATATGCCGGTGAGTTTGAGGTTCGAATCTCAGTCAGGGCAAGCAAAATCTTAATAATAGAAAAAGTTTTTTCTAATAGCGGTCACCCCTCGGCAGGCAATGGCAAACCTCCGAGGCTATTTCTGCGTTCAAAAAGACCAATACCTGGCTAAATCAACTGAGTACGTTAAATTATGATCAGTACATTTTGACAGGCAATAGGTATATATATATGTGGACTTAAATACCACTCAGTAGTACTAGTCGAAAATGGAATGGGAGAGAGAAGCCATTGTCGGAGATTGCGCCTATTTCTGTGCTAGTTTGGTAAAAGTCCGATTTTTGTGTTGCAGGAACGGTATATGTACTCGTATGTATAAAAATTAGGGTAAGACTTAACTTCTGGTACTTCTGTAATATTATTTATACATCACACAATGATGGTAGTATTTTTTGGTGGCTTTGATATGTAAGTTTAGTATATGGGTTCTATTTGAAATATTCAGAAAACAGAAGCCTTAATTTTGCATTTGATGAAAATGAAGCGCAGATAACACATACGGAACAATAAAAATAAAAAAATTGCACTTTCAAGTGTCTATACTTAAATCACGTTCATCTGGTGTACGGAAAGTTTGGTTCACTTTTTGCATTAACGTCAATTAATATAATAACACTATATTAACTACACACATATATTTTGTTCTTTCGTAGCAGAATGAGTAAAATGTAAAGTATTCGAACCTTGTTAAGGTACTAGTATACTTTAGAAGGCCAAAAATAAGCAAATTTTCAAGATTTTTTTTTCTTCTGTTTCTTATGGTTAAAAAATATTTATTTTTTAATTTTTGGTCAAATTAAGTTAAATTCTCACACAAAATATAATAACAAATAAAACGAACCAAGATTTATTAAAATCTGTCCCACCAATCTGGAGATTAACTGTCTGCAAGTTGCAAAAATGTCATTTCGAGAAAAACGCTTTTAAAGTTTACACTTTCTCTCCGGCAGCTGCGCGAGCCCCTTGAGAGAGCCGAAAACGCGCATGCCAAATTTAAATTTCCAATTTCACCAAAATATTTTAGGAACTTATTGTGATTTTTTGAAAATTCTAAAGTGTACTAGTACCTTGCATTTGTGCAGTTGAAATTATGTGTTTGATCACCCTAATGTACATGCATTATCGTTTATTTTTTGGTGGTGGTGCTGGCTAGTGTCCTCTTAACTCTTACGGTGGTGGTGGCCAAGACTTTAAAGGAATGGTAACGTTTCCGCTCCTCATTCGTGTGTGTGTTTAAGCCGCATTTGCAAAAGCGTTACGCTTGGTAGAACGTTGACGGCGGCTCGTACATATCTACATACATATGTCCATACTTTTTTAATTGTAAATGCGCATATACATACATATATACATAATATGTACACATATTCTTCTAATGTACGTGAAAACATAATGTGTAACAATAATAATTGAGCCGCTATCTATCTCAGTGTTTGGCCGAGCTTATCCTACCATTTGTGCTGTGCGTCCAGTCCACAAATGGAGGGACCTACAATTTTGTGAGAAGCTTCTTCAAATCAAAACCACACTCGCAAGTTAGTCATTTCCTACAAATTTCCTATGATTTTGGTTTTATTTACGCCGATTTATTATCGAATCAAAGGACTCAGCGGCTCATAGAGTTATAGCACCACACCGGTATACACTTGACAATAGCGGTTGCTTTAACACAATGCAAGTATGTATGTATGTAAATATATGTTAAACTAAAGAAATTGTATACACTTGCATTTTAGTGCTTTTGTGAAATGTGAAAGTGGTTAAAATGTATACAGGTGCGCTATTTTCTATGAACAATAAAATGCATATGACTACGAGCAACCAGCAGCAGCAGCGGTGTATGAGACTACATTTGGGGTGACTGATTGTGACACGCAGCGTGTAAGAGAAATACTTTAATAAAGAATTAAAAAAAAACATCAACAACAAACGCACGCACTCATACATACAGCTGCAAGCACTGAAATATTAGTGTGCAGTTGTGGTTAACATTTCTTAAAATTACAAGAAAACTAAAATAAAAGATGCATTCTTTTTATTGCAAAACTGAAGGACAATTACTATATGGTCAAAAGACTTTTATTTACATAAACATTAAAAAAGCATATATATATCAATAGTAGTGTATAACAGAAAAACAAAAATTCGTGTTAAATTGTTAATAAAGTGAGTTTTTTAGACGTGGTTTTTAAGAAGAAATAAAACGCATATAATTTAATGCTATGGCCTAGATCGTTATTTTTTTCGCAGTTTTGCATCCCATACGGTTTTTGGAAGGTCAGTCCAAAAGTTTTCTACAGGGTTGAGGTCAGGAGATTGATCTTGCCACTACATGACCTCAATTCCGTTGTACCGAAACCACAATTTTGCAAGCATACTTTTATGCTTCGGGTCGTAATCCTACTGTAGAACCCATTTGATTGGCATTTCTTATTCAGCAAATGAAAGCACAACATCTTTCATTATTTTCCAAAATGTATAGGCTCCACACCATGAAATTAGAAGCAGCCCTATACCATAATAATGGATCCCCTATGCTTCAACGTCCTCGCAGTGTACCTTGGATGATATTCCATATTTTGGGGATCGTGAGATCGTTTACGTTTTTATCTATTCCAACTAAACATATAATAAGCCAAGTCATAAAACTTACTTTTTATTCGAGAAATTCAAATATTTTTACTTGAACATTAATCATTTTTTTTGTTCAAAAATTTCATGAAGTTAAATCATACACTAGAGATGATAATTTAAAAAAATGCGATATCAATATTGCGTAATATGTGAAATTAAGGTCACAAAGCGTTTCGCATGTGCGCACTAGTATTTCAGTGATCGCCACTGTACATATTTTTAAGCGATTGAAAGCAAATCCTTAAGCACATACTATGTATACATGCAGGTGTGATGTTTGAAACGCTAACGTGTGCTGCACGAATGACATATATACTTATATATACCTTGTTTATACGAAGCATTCTCCGAGATCGTATCAACTTAATACACTTTGTTTGTTTCTATTAATACATTCGACCTTAAAGCGTGCCCAGCGAAACTAACTCTGATTTCCTCCTTAAAGTGCACGCTATGGAATGTACTAAAGAAATTTAAATTTCCGGTGGCTATGGATATGCCAATTACGGATTAAAGTGGTACCTCGTGGTACTCATAGACACCAAGAGAAAGACAATTGTTTTTCAAACCATTTAAAGCAAGTGTTCGAACCACATCCAGTCCAATTAACAACTTCAGGCTTCCTTGCTTAGTCAATATCGCAAATGAGTCACACATGTACATTTACCAAGCCGTACACTTCAGAGCTAAAAGCTATAGCGAAACAGCTAAACCCAATGAAATCACCGTGTGCTGAACATACATACGTATAATCCCGAAAATGTTGCTGGAACTACCAAATATTGCATTAGCGTTTTTTTCTGAATTCTTCAATGGTATTCTAAAGTTCTTTTACTTTCCAAAAACTCATAATTAAGGTCCCAAAAAATTGCAGCAGTGAAAGTATAAAATAAATCTGTGTAACCACTCAAGTACTCAGTCAAATGCCTTGTGCAACACAACAAATATATACAACACAACAAATATATGCCGCACCAGTTAAATCCGGACAAATTTCAATTTGAATTTCCCGACACATCGTAGTTTCGTCAGAGGTCGCGATTGAGGTTCTTGAATGCCATGGGCGTCCAGTAAACAGTCAAATTCTTAAAATAGCCGAGATGCTACGTTCAAGTGCGGAGTATAATCCAAGAGCCGCGATTAATGAAAGCCTTCGCGCTGGGCGTGCACCGGCTCACACAAGCCATTTAGTCCAAAACTGCACCCTGTATACTGTCTGCAAAGAAGAGACCTACAAGCCTTCTGAAGAGCGACGTTGGACCATCTGGTCTCAAAGTTTGAGCCATATTATTGTTATAATTCAGAGTTAAGATTTTCATACACATGCACATACAAATGAAATATTTCGAATATGCTTGTGGCTGTGGTCATATACATAAATTGCAACCAAATTCTAATTGATATTGGTTGCCACTTGTGTTAGTTTTTTTTTAATTTTAAGCATTTTCCATCATTTTGAACTCATTCTTGAACAATTTTCATATTAACCCATACATTTTTATGCATATTTCAAACTAATGATTTTCTAAGTATACAGTTTTGCAGCCCTATAAATTTTAGTAATTTAAATATTTTTTAATAAACTTTTGAGTAAGTAGTTGTGTAGACCATTTTATTTAAGTAAATAAAGTGATGTGGTCGAGTTTGTAGCGGTGTGTGTGTTTTTACTCGATATGCCGCTAGGTTCGAGGTTCGAACCTCAGCCAGGGCAAGTAAAATCTAAATCAAAAGTTTTTTCTAATAGCGGTCACCCAACGGCAGACAATGGCAAACCTCCGAGGGTTTTCTGCCATGAAAAAGCTTCTCATAAAATACATCTGCCGTTCGTAGTCGCCACAAAATTGTAGGTCCGTCCATTTATGGTACAATATAAAGACGCACACTACAAATGGTAGGAGAAGCTCGGCCATACATTGAGCTATATAGTGTAAGCGCCAAATTATTATTATTATTATTAAATAAAGTGATGTTTCAAGTGCCTAAAAATTACGATTAATTTGAATTTATTCAGGTGCTCCTACATATAAACATAAGGTTATACATATGTATCAACAGCTCAAAACCTTGAATAACACGCCTGAAAAAAGTGGTCATAAAAAGCCGTACAATTTCAAAAAACGTTTGCTAATACAAGTATGGGGTGCCCTTAAAAAGAAGCCTTAGATAAGTTAATTTGACAATGACAGCTACAGCTTCTTGCGTAAGGTCCTGCGGGATTTTTTGTTGTTTGAATCATCTCCGCACACGATTCATAAATATGATACCATAAATTCTACTTTATGTTTATGAAGAAAGGAATGGATACTTATAATAACAATAAGTACCTCTATACCAACACAAATAAATAAGGTAATTCATTTTAATTTATTAATTTTAATGTATTCACCCCTATCACCGTTGTCGGTGTCGACGTTAATCGAGTCGACATCGACCATTTCGAATAACTTTTGTCGAGCTCGACTAAATCATCGAAACTATCACATCCCAGTTGTCGATTTAAAATTCAAATGTCGAAAATAACGGAAAATATTAGTCGAGCATTTTTACTTGATCGCCTAGATGGAGAAAATTATAAAAATTACCAATTTTAATCAATTTGAGGCAATCGTGGAATACATGGAAGACAATCCTAGCTTCGCAAGAGGATTTAATAAAGGAGTAACAAAAATTGACATGAAGCAAAAATGGAACGTGCTCGCTTCGCTTTTAAATAGCATTGGACCTCCTACATGGGACGGCGCTGGCTGGCAAAAGGTAACCATATCACAACTTCAAAGAGATTCCAGCTGATACGTAATATAAAATTCTAGGTTTGGATTGACTTAAAGGGTAAAGTTAAAAATAAATTTACGAATAACAAACGCGAGGTTAACGCTACTGGAGGAGGATTTTTTAACCAACAATCCCTATCGCAGATGGAAACACGAGTGGCCAACATAATGTGCTTCGAAGAAATGCTGAACCCAGTTGGCATAGTTTTAGGAGCAATAAATGTCGTATGCGTCAGCACAGCTACTTGCTTCAAATTACCCTCCAATTTCAACATCGGAAGACACATTATTGGAACTATTGTCGGAAGAGGAAATAGCAGAAAACGCAACTGGTACTCTACCAAGTGCCCAAAGAAAACCAAAAATGCTCCAAACAGGACTTCTTTCGGAGCAACTAGAATTACAAAGGAACTTGTACCACGAAGTGCAAAGTAGTTTGAAAAATATAGAAAAGTATTTGAAAGAATCTAATGAACTTCAAAATAAATTGATACAGCTTAAGGAGGAAAATCTGTAACTAGCGAGTGAAAACCAAAAAAAACCAAAAATGCTCCAAACAGGACTTCTTTCAGAGCAACTAGAATTACAAAGGAACTTGTACCACGAAGTGCAAAGTAGTTTGAAAAATATAGAAAAGTATTTGAAAGAATCTAATGAACTTCAAAATAAATTGATACAGCTTAAGAAGGAAAATCTGAAACTAGCGAGTGAAAATTCGAGTGGGAAAAAGAAAAAGCTAAAAAAAGAACCAAAAAAAATCTTGAACATTTATTTATTTAATTATTTACTTACATATGTACATAAGAATTAATAAAAAAGACTGAATTTTTAATTTCATTTCTTATGCGAACTGCTACATTTTTATCATCCGAAACTGTTGAAACATCTGGGGTTAAAAGTGTTTCATCACTCTCTTGGATGTCTATTTGGTCGGTGTAAGGAGCATTGTAAAACAAACATACGAGTATGTTATACAAAGCAGCACAAACGTTTACAATTTTTGTTGGAAAAATATTTTCCTCTTGGCAATCCAGCACCTACTTAATAATTCCTGACACAGTCGACTGAGCCGAAACTGCAGATGAGAAAATTTCTTTAATTTGTCTTTGCACGTACTTAAAGCCATCTTGTTAACCGAAAGTGATGCATGAACCTATAAATAATTAAAAATTAAATATTTTAAATTAAAAACAAAAAAAACGAGGGGACACTGTCTATTTTTTTGTATGGTTTTCATCTATTTTATTGCAGAAATTGGATTTTTTCGGCGGTTTGAAAAACTTTTATTATCCTAAAGTGGCGTCTATATAAGTATGTCTTTAATGGAGACATCGAAAATATGTATCGCCAGATATATGTCCACAAGGAAGACCATGATTTCCAACGTATCCTCTTCCGCAGATCCCTCGAAAGTCCGATATAAGACTTTAAGCTAAAAACAGTAACATTTGGCATAAACTGTGCTCCCTACCTGGCCATAAGAACACTCAATCAATTGGCCAAAGACTCTCAACAAAAATTCCCATGTAGCTCAGAAATTTTAGTCAACGAAACATATGTTGACGATATTCTCTCAGATGGACATGACACAATCGGTATGCTAAAATCAGCTGGATTTCCCCTGAAAAAGATTACAGCCAATAACAAGTCTCTGCTGAAAGAAATACTTCAGTCCGATCTCCTCGACTCAGATTTTCTCGAATTCCAAGATACAAGCTGCGCTAAAACGCTTGGAATAAAATGGAATGCTCTCACAGATACATTCTCATACTCAGTGGACCCGCTCCCTGACGCACAAACTGCTACGAAATGGCAGATTTTGTCATCTGCCGCAAAACTTTTCGACTCGGCAGGTTGGCTATCGCCCATAATGATAGCAGCGAAAACTCTTCTCCAACAGCTCTGGATGGAAGGAACAGAGTGGGACGAAACTGCCGAACCCACTTCTCTTCTCAAATGGAACGCATTCCGAAAAAATCTTACCGCAATCCAAGAAATTAAGATTCCACGTTGGGTTGAGTTCAGCCCTAATAACTCCATCCAAGTGTATGGTTTCTCAGATGCTTCTGAAAAGGCTTTCTGCGCTTGCGTATATCTCAAATGGTCTCTCTCCCTAGACTGGAACTCTGTGGAGCAGTCCTACTCTCAAAATTAGTGATACAGATCCCAACTGGATCTGCCATTTCATGAACTAATTTTATGGACAGATTCTTTAATCGTGCTAGCCTGGTTGGAAAAACCGTCATGGATGTGGAAAACATGCGTAGCAAACAAGACATCCCAGATCCTGCAAAACGTCAGCAATGTCTCATAGCTCCAGCTCCGAAAATCCAGCAGATCTAGGCACACGCGGAGCGAAAATTTGAAAGTATTTGAAGTATTTCACCTAGTAGGAAATACTGATCTCTCAAACCGCTTCTCCTCTTACTCAAGCGCTCTGAGAGTAGTTGCCTTCATGATCAGATTTATACATAAGGCTAAAAAATTGCCTATTCCGCCAACCACAATATTAACATAGGAAGAAATACACCGATCAACGGAGCATCTCATACGGAACCCCATTAGCAAGAAAGACTCGCTATTAACGCTCAATCCCTTTGTGGACAAGTCAGGTCTGCTACGCGTCAACGGACGTTTCACTTATGCTGCTCATAGCTATAATGAGCGACACCTAATTATTATTCCAGACAACTCAAAGCTCTGTACTCTAATCCTTGAGTTCGTCCACTCAACACAACTCTACACTGAAGCCAACTGATGATCCGCATGGTCCAGCAGGAATATTATACCCCACGCCTGAAACAAAGGGTAAAATCCTGCATATTTCGGTGCAAAACGAGCCCCATTTACAAGCAGAAGATGAAATCCCAAATGATGGCCACATTGCCCCCAAAACGCTCCACTTATTCACTCCCGTTTCACACAACAGGTGTTGACTTTGCAGGCCCATTTTTGGTGAAAACCTCCTCTCTGCGCCGAGCATCCCACACAAAGGCATACGGTTGCGTTTTTGTATGCTTCTCTACAAAGGGCATACATCTCGAAGTATGCTCTGATTTAACCACAGAAGCCTTTAAAGCTGCTTTCGCTCGATTTGTCGGCCGGAGAGGCATACCTCATAAATCATGTCCGACAACGGAAAAACTTTTATAGGTGCACAACGAAGCCTAAAAAGAGAATTATTCGCTTTCCTCGAGGCAACATCAGCAGACATTGCCATTAAATATGCCGTTCATGGGCTGGCATGGCAGTTAATTCCCCCTTACGCTCCTCACATGTGTGGACTCTGGGAAGCGGCAGTAAAGAGCTTCAAAATTAATTTCAGCAAAGTTGCCGGAAATCACAAATTTACTTATGAGCAGTTCCACACTCTCCTGGTCCGTATTGAAGCGGTTTCGAACTCAAGAGCTCCACAAGCGATACAAGTGGAAAGAGCAGCAACTTAATTTAAAGGAAGGAGTCCTAGTTGTCATCAAAGATGAACTTCTGCCCCCTAATAATTGGCAACTAGGGCGAATCACTAAACTTCACCCCGCTCCAGATCAGAATGTTCGCGTAGTAGACATTCGCATCCAGGGCGGAACCGTCACGCACAATATAACCAAACTCTGCGTATTACCACCCGCCTAACTTCACCCTCTTAGCCCAATTTTACTCTATGTTCCCCAATATCTCTCAACTACACCCACGTAGACTCATCCACTAATAACGTTTTTCGAATATAACTCTATTTACAGACCCCAGGGCTTCAGAAAGTGTCGGCTGTGCTGCCGCACGTACTCCCTTCGTTTTCGCCGAGCTTTTCTGGCCATGACTTCGGACGAGTGTTGCGAGTCTGCCAGGGTGCATCGGTATTGCATTAATTGTTTGGCAACATCCCACGTCACGGGCGCTTGTGACTCACCAGGCAGCTGCCGTCATTGTGGACTAGCTCACCACACCTTATTGCATCGACACTCACCCACACCGCAAGAGCATAAGCGGAAAAGTAAAACCATTCTCCAGCGAAACCTTTCCGATAGAGTTAATAAGAGAAGTGGGCGAAATGAGCCTTAACCGCCAAGACAAGACCAGCGAATGGTAACTAACCAACCAGCCTTCCAACAACGAATCTGTGGGCTCCAAAACAAAGCAAGAGAACCCCCGGAGCAGCTGCCCGATCGGGTGCAAATCACATCACCGCAGGCCCGCCGGCATGTCGAGGACATGAATTTAATAGAATTTTAAATATATGTCATACCTAATTAATTTAACAATACTTACCATGAAATACTTTATCTGAAATAATGAAATGTAAATACTTACCTTAAAATGTATATCTAAAACCACTTACTTTGCAATACTTACCTCAGAGATATAATCAATGTTTCTCCCACCACTATTGTGAATTAATAATCCATACAAATTCGCCTAAAAACCTAACGGGCTTAAGAATATACACACCTATGTACATATAAAAAGGTGAACAATAGGCACTAGTTCGCTATTCCCCCTCGCACACGAAACAACGTGGTTTCTTTAAACAAAAAATTAAAAAAAATTATTCGCCAAGTCGCGAATAGTTTGCAGTTCACAATTGATAATAACATACGCCATTTTGTCGAGTCGACGTCGACTTTGTTATATGATTGGTATTTTCAGTCGACTCGAGAGTGAGGTCGACAGTCACAAAAGTCGACACTCGACAACGGTGATAGGGGCGACTATCTTTTGGTGTACAATTTGAATGTTCATTAAGTGGTGCCGATGGTATAATGGCGTCAATAAAAACATTAGCTTCATCTGGAGCACTGATTCTAAACTTCTTTCAAATATTGAGCAGTACAGAACGTGAGCTTGAACGAGAGGGTTCGCAACATTGCTACATCGAGCAAAGTGGAAACGGAATTTTATATTCAAGCTGAAGCTGTATTGTGTAACTCCAAAAACCAAATAAACATTAAAAACAATAAAAAAATAAGTATTTAGAGCCAAATAAAAATTCCACAGTCTTATAATTTTTATTCATTTCTTCAACTATTACAACGAAAATAACACGTGAATAAATGAGTGACCAGCGCTCACCTTTAGAGCAAACTCATTCGTTGCAGACACCAGCAGGCATTGATTATGAGTTAAATACTCTAACTAGCCAATACTCAGCACAAACAACAAACATAAATGATGTGTTACACAATAACTCCACCAATATGACAACTTTGAGCGAGCAGAATGCAGATTCTGCTAATGAAGATTCTGAAATGAACAACGAAAGTGATAATACAGAGAAATGGCAAACTGTGACAAGCACACATGTTTGCCAGCTTACAAGACGAGTCGGACAGTAATAACGTAACAGATCAAAACACCGAAGAGACTTCACCAAAACCACCACCAATTACACAGGTCTGCAACAAAAATGCTGTCTGGATATTTCCAACTGATTTCTATGTATTTAGGTGTTCTGAATTCTAAAAAAAATACTCAAAAAATTCCAGAACGTAAGGTTATTTTACAAAACGCAAAATTTTATTATAAAAAAGGGTTTTTTGGGCTAACTTGTAGGTATTAATAATAGGTATAATTTTATTTTGATTATATATATATAATTTTGGCGCGTACACTATATAGCTCAGTGTTTGGCGGAGCTTCTCCTACCATTTGTGGTGTGCGTCTTTATATTCTACCACAAATGAAGGGACCTACAGTTTTGTGCCGACTCCGAACGACTCTTAACATAAAGCTGGGATTGATGAAGCAATTTGTAAAGTCACTTCCAAGAAATGGAAATTGCTTCAAATACTTAATATCAAAGTTTTCAGGCCTCTCGCAGGCAAAGTTGAAGGAAGGTGTTTTCGTTGGACCAGATATTATGGCTGATCCACTATTCATCACAACCATGACTGATCCTCAAAGAAAAGGGTGAATTGCTTTTAAAGAGGTCATAAAAAAAATTTTTAGGCAATAACAAAGATCCTAACTACAAACAAATCGTCAAAAGAATGTTAAAAGCATTTCAAGCTTTAGGTTGCTTGATAAGTTTAAAAGTACATATTCTTCATTACCACATCGACTACTTTCCAGAAAATTTAGGAGACGTGAGTGAAGAGCAAGGTGAACGATTTCACCAAGATATTAAGGAGATGGAAAAAAGATACCAGGGAAGATGGAGCGTTTCAATGATGGCAGACTACTGTTGGACGCTTCAAAGAGACCTTTTCGATGCTTCTCACAAGCGAAAACGTACCAAAAGGAGTCTCACTGAGAAAAAGAAATATGTTAAGTGCTTACTTATTAATGTATTTTACATAAATAAATTAGTTTTGTTACGCAATTACAAATTAAAAATTTTTTTTTTAATCTTTTATATTTTATAATAACATTGATTTTGGCGACCTTTCCATTTTAAATAAGGGCGCGCACGAAATTCTCTGTAATGATCAAAAATCATACAACAACAAATAAGCAAAGCGCAATGGATCGTGTAATAACAGACACAGTGGAACGTACACGAAAATTTCTGAGAAAAAATGAAAATATTTGAATTTTAACATCTGATAAGGGAAACAAGACAGTAGCAATGGATATTGATGAATACAACAATAAAATGACAAATATACTGAATGACTTGACAACATATCGAATTCAGAGACAGGATCCAACATCGAGGTTACAAAATAAAAATAATGAGTTAGTAGACAGACTGTTTAAAATGGAACTCATTTCTAAGGCCGAAAGAAATAACCTCACTACAACAACAGCGTTACCACCAAGGATTTATAGACTACCTAGGTTACACATGGAAGGAACACCACTCCGACCGATTTGCTCATCCATTGGATCACCATCATATGGACTATGCAAATACATTATCAATATTCTAAAAAAAACTGACTGCAAACTCAACTTACAATATTCATAACACAATTGAATTAAAGAAAAGGGCCAATAACACCTATATCTGTGACGATGAAAAACTAAAAAAAATAGGTATTTCAAATTCAATGACAAGGTATACACTCAATTGAAAGGCATGCCGATGGGTTCACCTGCTTCCCCGATAATTGCAGATATTATAGTGGAAGAGTTATTAGATAACTCGATAAAAAAATGAACAAAAATTTCAAGAGTGTTCACCAAATATGTTGATGACTTATTTGCAATAATTAACGAAAATGAGATACAAAACACACTTGACGCACTAAATTCTTTTCACAAAAATATTAAATTTACAATAGAATTGGTAGATGACGGAAAATTTACCTTTTTGGACTCTACAGTAATCAGACGAGGAAATCAATTGAAACTCAGGTGGTACAATAAACCAACATCATCAGGACGATTCATCAACTTTAATTCTAAACACCCTAAGACGATGATAATAAATACAGCAATAGGCTGTATACGTAGAATGTTGGAAATATCCGACGAGACTTACCACAAAGAACTAGAAAAAGAAATAAAACATACACTAAAAAACAACGACTTTCCGGATCATAAAACTAAGACATTATTAAGAAAATCACTATATGCAAAAACCCAACAACGTCAAAAACAGCCAATAAAATATAAATCCGTAATTTATGTTCCAAATTTATCAGAACGCCTAACCAAATCAGATTGCTACAAAACCGATGAAGTGAAAATAGCCCACAAACCCACAAATACATTAAAAAATGTATTCAACAGAACAAAATCAAAAATACCCCTAGGAGAAAAAAGCAACGTTATTTTTAAAATTCCGTGCAATGGTAAAAATAACGAAATCTGTGACAGTGTTTATGTAAATTAAAAACTAGACTATCACAACACAAATCAGACTTCAAGCAGTGCCATAGTACAAATTTCTAACAAACAGCACTAATGGCCCACTGTGCAAATAGCGGTCACTCACCAAATTTAGAAAAAGCAGAGATTCTCCAACAAAAACAACACTACAGCAAACGGTTTACATTAGAAATGCTACACATCATCAACATACCGACAAACAAAAGACTGAATTACAAAACGGACACTGATAATTGTGCTCACTTGTACAGACACTTGCTAGCAAGTAAATAAATATGAAATTAGTATACAACTCCACCTCAAAAGGAGCGGACGTGTTAAATAATATATGTATGAGTATTGTTATTTTTTAAAAAACGTATGTACGTATTTTATTTATTTATTTATTTATTTAAATTAATTACAATTAAAATTATAATTAATTAAGCACTAGCTGCCAGGGCTATCGGCTTAAGGTGTATAAAAGGTTAGATTAAGTTATCAATATGTATTGTTTTGCAAAATTCAAATAACAGTTTAATATTTTTCTCACTTGGAGTACTTAGCAAGTCAAACGGGTTGAGGTTCGGAAAAGAGGAAGATCTGTAATGTGTAAGATGGGAACAGTCTTTGAGGATATGGGAGATGGTTAAGGGAGCATTGCGACAAAATTGACAGGCTGGTTGAGACTCGTTTTCCAAAAGATGAGCGTGAGTTAGACTAGTGTGCCCTAGTCTGAGACGGATGAAGCATTTGTTCATGTGTGCTGTTGTCGTCGTGGGGAGCCTGATCTTAGATCTGTTTGGATTATATGTCTTATACGTGTGGGAATAATTTGCCCATTTGATAGCACATCGTTGGTACGCTGTATTAGAAATTTTTTTCGCCACTGCTTTTCTTGAGAATGGCATGAAAGTGAAAACTGGAGCTTTTATAGCTGATTTGGCAGCTTTATCTGCATACTCATTTCCATTGATTCCGGCGTGGCCAGGAACCCACATCAGTTTGACTATTTTCTCTAGTTGAATGGTGAGTTCTTTTATTGCGGCAATTGGTTCCGCAGAGTTCTGTGCCGATTTGGTGGCTTCAAACGCTGAGAGGCTGTCTGTGCATATTATAAATTTGTCTTTGGATCCTCTAACTAGAAGGAGAGCAGACAGTATGCCCTGCACTTCTGCGTCAAAAACTGTGGCAACCATTGGCAAAATTCCTTGTGCTAATAAGATGCCATTAGCGTTGACGACTGCAAAGCCAGTTCCGTCTGTTGATTTTGAACCATCTGTGAAAAGGAGTATCCATGGGATTTGACGGCATCGTACATAATGAATTCGATCTTCAATGGTGAGAAAGCCGCTTTCGGCCAGTAGATTTTCAGTTCGCGTGGTTCTAAATGCTCTCAGGCTACATCTTATGGCTGCATGATATGGTCCCTTAATGCGAAGTAGGTTGGATTTGGAACATTGGCCATACATTGCCAATCCATAGTCAATTTTGGAGAGCATTGTGAGCTGCGTGATATTGAGGAGGGAATTGGTATGTATATGACTTCTGTTGGAGGAAAGGTATTTTATGAGGTTGAGTCTGGCAACTAGGCTGGATCTTAAACTAATACAGTGTTCCTTAAAATTATGCTTACAATCAAAAGTTACAACTAGAATTTTTAGCTGTTAAACATTTTCTACAGTGAAGTTATTAATCTTAATTAAAATGGGGTCACACAGATGTTTCCGACATACGTGAAGATGCTTTCATTTTTCGAGTGATTTCCTTTTGAGCGCATAATATTTTGCTAAGCTCGTCGAATGCAATCAAAAATAACGTCGTTGAAAGCGGAGATCCCTGAGGTATCCCATTGAAAAGGGGATGAATTGATGAGTGTGTGCTGTTTACCCTGCTGCGCAGTGATCGCGATGTCAGAAAAGATTTAATATAATATAGTTAGAGCAAATATTTGCGGATTGGCCGAGGGAAGTGGTTTTAGCTAAACGAAAAGCAGAGGAGAAGTTTGCGTCATTAGAGTTCGAAGACCAGAAACCAGCAAAGGTTTCTGCGATGTCTTTGGGATCCGTAAATGTGGTCGAAGCCGTTTCAATTGTATGTATATTGGAAGGCTTATACGTGCCTATTAATTTACGAACGTTTTGCCAGATTACGGTTGTGGAAGTAGTAGGATTAATTTTCCCGGTGAAATCCGCGAAACTTTGCTGTTTAGCTACTTTCTTAGCTTTATTAAATGTAGAGTTTGCTTTCTTATATGATATTAGAGTGTCACAAGTGAAGGACTGCCTGTAAGCTCTCCAAGCATTTTGTTTAGCATCTCTTAACGCTTTTAACTTTGATGACCACCAAGGTACAGTCCTACTAAATTGTTTATAAGTTGTTCGGGGAATATAATTGTTGGCTGCTGAGCGTATTATCTTCTTAATACGAGCGGCTTCGCTATTGATGTTATCGGTAGGTGGAAATAAATGTGACAAGTTTAGAATACTGTCTTGAAACAGTGACCATTTAGCCTTTTTGGTATTGAAAAGTGGAATTGTGCGGTGTAGGGTATACCGATCAACTGTAACAGATGTTGTTGTAGGGAAGTGGTCACTATTATGCAAATCATTAATAACGTACCAGGGTTAACGAGTTGTGCGTACTGAAATACGTGGGCAAACCATCATTAAGGACAGAGAGGTTGGATGCTAAAAGAAAGTCTTCAATAATTACTCCTTTGGAGTTCATGCATTCAGATCGCCAACTATTATCACTGGGTTATTAGCTACGTTTATGATGTTGAAAAGCTCAGAAATTAGAAGGTTGTGTTGTGGGGGAACGTAAATAGAGATTACAGTGAATTTTTCTTTGAAATTTATTTCAGCTGCGACGACAGAAATACTTGAAATAATGTTGATAAGTTTATATGGTATGCTCTTGTGAATCAATAAGGCTGTACCCTGCTTAGCGGAGGTGTTATACCTAAAATTATGAAAATGTGTGTTGTATTGTTTAGGTATAGTTGGAGTTGAGTTATATTTACAGTGAGTCTCTTGTAGACAAATTATCTTTGGCAATTACTTACTTACTTACTTAATTGGCGCATTAACCGCCTAAGCGATTTTGGCCGAGGTCAACAAAGCACGCCAGCTGTCCCTATCTCGCGCTAACTGGCGCCAATTGGAAGTCCCAAGTATAGCCAAGTCTTTCTCCACTTGGTCTTTCCAACGCAGAGGAGGTCTTCCTTTTCCTCTGCTACCACCCGCGGGTACCGCGTCAAAAACCTTCAGGTCTGGAGCTATTTCATCCATTCGAACGACGTGACCTAGCCAGCGGAGCCGCTGATTCTTAATCCGCTGCACTATATCTACGTCATTGTACAGCTCGTACAGCTCATCGTTCCATCGAACGCGGTATTCGCCGTCGCAAAGACGCAAAGGTCCATAAATCTTTCGAAGAATCTTTCTCTCGAACACTCCAAGAGCCCTCTCATCTGATGTTGTCATCGTCCATGCTTCTGCACCATACAATAAGACGGGCATGATAAGAAACTTATAGAGTATGGTTTTTGTCCGTCGAGAGAGGACTTTACTGTGCAATTGCCTACTCAGTCCGAAGTAGCACTTGTTGGCAAGAGAGATTCTGCGTTGGATTTCAAAGCTGACGCTGTTATTGGTGTTAATGCTGGTTCCTAAGTAAACGAAGTCCTCTACTTTTTCGAAGTTATAACTGTCAACAGTGATGTTTGATCCCAGTCGTGAATGTGCCGACTGTCTATTTAATGACAGGAGATACTTCGTCTTGCCCTCGTTCACCTCCAGACCCATTCGCTTCGCTTCTCTAACCAGTTTGGAGAAGGCAGAACTAACTGCGCGGTTGTTAAGGCCGATGATGTCAATGTCATCGGCGTACGCCAGCAATTGTACACTCTTATAAAAGATAGTGCCTGACCGATTTAGTTCTGCGGCTCGAATTATCTTCTCCAGCATTAGTTTGGTATCAAACGACTCGGAGAGGTTCTTCCCAATTCTGACGGAGCTGGTGGCGTCGCTCAACGTAATTTTACATAGCCGTATAAGTATAGCCGGGATCCCAAATTCAGACATTGCGGCATATAGGAAACTTCTTTTCGTACTGTCGAAGGCGTCTTTGAAGTCGACAAAAAGATGGTGTGTGTCGATTCTTCTTTTTCGGGTCTTTTCCAAGATCTGGCGTATTGTGAATATCTGGTCGGTGGTAGATTTACCATGTCTAAAGCCACACTGATAAGGTTCAATCAGTTCATTGACGGTGGGCTTAAGTCTTTCACACAATACACTTGACAGAACCTTATACGCGATGTTAAGAAGGCTAATCCCGCGATAATTGGCACAGACTGCAGGATCACCCTTTTTGTGGATTGGGCAGAGCACACTTAAGTTCCAATCAGTAGGCATGCGTTCTTCCGACCATATTCTAGAGATGAGCTCGTGCATGCACTTAACCAGCTCCTCTCCGCCGTACTTAAATAACTCAGCTGGTAACCCGTCAGCCCCGGGGGCTTTGTTGTTCTTCAGCCGTGCTATCGCTTTCCGAATTTCGTCATGGTCGGGTGATGGTACATCACGTCCATCATCATTGATTGGGGATTCGGGTTCAACATCTTCTCCATCGTTGTTGCAGCTGCTTCCATTAAGCAGTGTGAAGAAGTGCTCCCTCCATAATTTAAGTATGCTGTGGACATCAGTCACCAGGTCGCCGTTTTCATTCTTACAGGAATTCGCCCCGGTCTTAAAACCTTCTGTAAGCCGTCGAACTTTTTGAAAAAATTTTCGGGCGCTTTTCCTGTCGGCCAGCATCTCAAGCTCTTCGCACTCACGCATTTCGGCCTGTCTCTTTTTCTCACGAAAAATGCGTATTGCTTCCTTCTTCAACTCACGATAGCGCTCCCGCACAGCTCGCGTTGCGCCCGATCGCAGTGTGGCCCTGTAGGCAGCGTCTTTACGTTCCGTAGCGGCGCGGCATTCCTCGTCATACCAGTTGTTCTTTCGGACTCGCTGAAATCCGGTGGATTCTTCAGCGGCGGTATGTAGACAGCGAGAAATATGGTTCCACTGCTCGGAAATATCGTTCTGTTGATTATTGCTCTCAGAGAGCAGGAGTGCAAGTCGAGTGGCGAAGTGGGTGGCTGTCTGTTGCGATTGCAGCTTTCCGACGTCGAGCTTTCCTTGTGTCCGTTTGCGTGCGCTTTTTGCTGCACAGAGGCGCGTGCGGATCTTAGCTGCCACAAGAAAATGATCCGAGTCGATGTTGGCTCCTCGGATCGTGCGCACATTTAGGACACTGGAAGCATGCCTTCCGTCTATCACAACGTGGTCGATTTGGTTTCGTGTCTTACCATCTGGAGACAGCCACGTAGCTTGGTGAATCTTTTTATGCTGGAACCTGGTACTACAGACTACCATGTTTCGGGCCCCGGCGAAGTCGATCAGTCTCATTCCGTTATCGGACGTTTCGTTGTGGAGACTGAATTTTCCGACTGTAGAACCAAAGATGCCCTCCTTGCCCACCTTGGCATTGAAATCGCCAAGCACGATTTTTATATCGTGGTGGGGGCACCGCTCATACGTGCGACCAAGGAGATCGTAGAAGCGATCTTTGGTCCCATCGTCCTTCTCTTCCGTCGGGGCATGGGCGCAAATCAGGGAGATGTTGAAGAATCTCCCCTTGATGCGGATTGTGGCGAGACGTTCGTCCACCGGAGTGAACGACAGTACTTTACGGCGCAGTCTCTCTCCCACCACAAACCCGACACCAAATTTGCGCTCCTTTACATGGCAGCTGTAGTAGATGTCGCAAGGGCCTATCGATTTTTTCCCTTGTCCCGTCCATCGCATCTCTTGGATGGCGGTGATGTCAGCCTTCGCTCTGCTGAGGACATCAACCAGCCGGGCAGAGGCACCTTCCCAATTAAGGGTCCGGACATTCCAGGTGCATGCCCTCAAATCGTTACCGTATCTCGCACATGGGTTGCTCACGTTGCCCAGGGTGCACGAACGTGGACGTCAGAGAAGGGATTGAATACAGCCGTGCAACTGTAACCGCATACCCAGAAGCACCACTGTACCCCATTGCACCATTGGCAATCGCTCTTTAATTAATATCTCCAAGTTCGAGTAGTTGTTATAATAACCATGATTATTCCATTGAAGAATGTTCAGCATTAAAGCAACTAAGAGAAATTTATCAATGCACTATTAAAATACACTCACTCAGTGTATCGCAATAGTGAGTTAAGAGTTGTTAGAGGTTGAGTTTAGAGTTAGGTTTAGGGAGTGAATATTTTCTGTGTTAAGTTGTTCTTCTGTTAGATAAGAGAAAATTTGTGAGAGAGGATTAGAGGTGGAATGAAGAACAGGAGTATTTAATATGGCATAGTTATGATTATTGTTGTTACTAATGTTAACAGAGTTCTCATTAGGTTGATTGTCGGTGTCAGTGGTTAAGTGTTGATTGTTGATTATGATGTTATTTGCGGGAAGTGGGGAGGCGGGCTTAGAAGAGGTTTCTGATATTTGGCGGTCAGTATTGTTGTCAAAGGTATTGCTGATTAGTGGAACGTGTACTTCTGTTATGCTCTGAGAGTCAGTAACTACATTATAGTTAATAGTGGGTTGGGAAAGATTAGAGGGGGAGGCGGAAAAGGGCATAGAACCGGATTTATTGTTTTCAATATAAGATTTGTCAAGGTTTGAATGAAGGTTTGAAGAGAGGGCAGTGGCGTAAGAGGCTTCACAATTAAGTGGGTTATTTTGCTTGAAAATGCGTCGTGCTTCAAACATACTACATTTGTTCTGGGTTTTAATTTTTAATATTTCTTTTTGCTGTTGGTATGTTGGGCAAGAGTTGGCGGAGGCAGGGTGAGCACCGAGGCAATTGGCACACATGCTGCGCGTGCAGTTAGAAGGGTTGTGGGGAGGAAGGTTACAACTTGCGCAAACGGGATTACTATTGCAGTGCTTGAATGTATGCCCTAACTTTTGGCAGCTTTTGCATCGCATTGGGTTAGGAAAATATTCCCTGACACCGAGTTTGTACCACGCAATGTCGATATATTTCGGAACTGTATAGAGATCAAATGTAAGCAAAATTGAACCAGTGTATACAGACTTGTTATTAACTTTCTTCGCGAATTTATATACGCCTACTACACCCTGGCTTTTCAAATCTTCCAATATTTCTGCTTCTGGTGTTTGAATTAGATTTCTATCAAATATTGTACCTTTAGTTGAGTTGAGGTTTTGATGTAATGAAATTGACACTTTGCACAAGCCGCCAAAATTAGTTGTCTTAATGCATTTTTCAGCTACCTTTTGATTTTTAGTTAAAATGAGAAGACTACCATCGCGAGGCATATTTACTGACTGTACCTCAGTACTAATCGAATCTAGTGCCCTTTTTTTTGCAAAAACGCTGAAATTGTCTAGTGATTTTTCTTTCACCGCTGATTTGATGACGACAAACTTGGGCTGCACTTGGTTGGTGGTAGTTGGTGATAGTACGGGGAAATCCAAAAATGTTGTATTTATTTCTTTTTTCTTACGTTTGTTTTTTGGGCTGGCCAGTGACCATTGCGATCACTACGCGTAACTATTTGTGGTTTTATTTGTTCGGCCGATTGAACAATTGAATTATTTTTAGAGGTAACTAAAGAGAGTAATGCGTTTAGCCCTGTATGCTACCAGAAAGCTATCAACTGCACGAGCACTAGGGAAATGAGTCCGAACGAAGCGAGTGTTAGTCGATGACTGGTACGTATTTTAATTTATGTTGTTAAATAGTTTTGCCCTGAAGACGATTGCCGGAGTGCAATCGAAATATATCGACAAAAGAAATACAATTTCTAGTTTTATTACATAAAAATTGACCTCGAGCCAGCAAAAAAACCCCTTACTTTTATATTTTATTTTAAAATGATAATTTGTTTAACATAGACACCTACATTGTCAGAAAACGTGACGTTCTATGACAAAATTAAAGTTATTTTCGGATTAAGAACACCCAAAAACATAAGAACTACACAAAAAAGTATTATAAATAAGTCCGAGTTTAGTTATAAAGCTATGCGAGATGGTCAAATTCGAGTAATGGTCAAGTCTATAGAATCATACAGAGTTTTACCCTTAATAACCCATTGGTACCGCCAGGAACCAACCGTTTAAATTCAAAATTTTGTTTAACGAATTTTATTTTAAAATTTGCATGTCGTTATAAGACCGTTAACTGACTCAAGCGCCATCTGTTAATTCTTTCCCCACTTATAATAAACGTCAGTTGGCATATTGGTATCGTGTTGAGTGCATCTACCAGGCTTGTAGTGAACTTTGTCAAATCGCGTTTTGGTAATATATATTTGTGTAAATAATTCGTTAAAATCGGAACGAAAAAAAACTTACAGTTTACATAATAGTGTAAATAAGCTAAGATGAGTTGTATAGGTAAGTAAATTTCATTGGTTTGTAAAATATGTTTGGTTTTGTGGTTGGTTCCTTGCGGAACCGTCAGGCACCCGGAGTTCAAAATTTTGCAATTATGCAATTATATACAAAATGATTATAGTATGGTTTTTTTGTAGTTTTTTTAGCAATGTCTCATAGAATACGTAATTTTCGAACTGAAGAACAGTTAAGCGAGTTCGCTAATTCTATTGCGTGGTCGGAAAGCGAAGATGGTGGCGATTTTTCTGCTGATGACAGTGATGTAGACCCCGATTTTGACTTTAGTGCTGCTTTGGGTAATGAAGATTTAGAAGACGAAGTAGCAGATGTTCATAACACAAAAAGACAAAAATTACAGAGAGCATTCAACGTCCAAACGTTATCCACGAGTAAAACAAATACATGGGTGGCGTTGACCTCTTGGATTCGTCACTGGGGCGTAGTCATATTCGCATTAAATCACGAAAGTGGACAAACCGATTGTTTTACCACATTTGTGATATGGTTATGATCAATGCCTGGATGTTATATAAGCGCCATCATGCGGACACCAATCAAACTGAGCCCAAGATGGTATTGCACGAATTTGTGGCTGAAGTTGCCCAGTGCCTGACAAAATCTGGTACTGATATGAGAATTGGAAAAGGTCGAAGAACAAATCTGGAAGTAGAAATATCTGCAAAACGTCAACGCCTCTTGTCTGGTACTCTACCACCACGTGGCATTCGCCTAGATAACGTTGGGCATTTACCAGAGTATGTGAAGGAGGGAAAGCCACGATGTAAGAAACCCAATTGCACATCTCGTACAAAAGTACGATGTCAAAAATGTGAGGTACATTTGTGTTTTACACCAGAAAAAAACTGCTTTGTTGTATTTCACCAGAACTAAAACCAATAATAGTGTATATATTTCTGGAGTGTAGCCTGTGTATTCCTTGTCTTACAATAAAAGAAAAATTGACAAGCAGCAGCACTCAAAAACATTGACCAACTTCGAAATAAAAATTTGTTTGTTTAAAAATGCATCCTGTTTATTTTTGAAGTTCGGGTGCCTAGTGGTTGCGCTAGGAACCAACCAGGTATTTTCTACCTAGCTCAGGTAAATTTCACTTAAAAACAAAGTCGTAGGACAAAACTTGTTCAGAATCGTAAGTTTTATAACATTGATTTTTTTGAGCTCAAAAAAAAAAAATCAAGGCTATTAAGGGTTAATTGCAGATATGAAAGAAAAAGAAATCCACGTCCATATTAAAAATTAAAAAAGAAATCAAAGCATTAGGCTTTGAGGTTAGAAACATAAGCTATATACGAAGTAGATTTACAAACATGCCTTTGTGTATGCATTTTGTTGACTTAGAACCAAGCAACAACAATAAAAATATCTTTAATTTAAAATACCTTGGTATTTGTAAGGGTTGACCCTCCAAAGAGGGTAACTAACATTGAACAATGCCATCGGTGTCAAGAGTTCGGACACTCCAAACCGTATTGCACAAAGCCGTACAGATGTGTTAAATATGGTCTTGATGACGCAACAGCAAAATGTGTGAAAAGCAAAGATACACCGGCCAAATGTATTAATTGTTTGCAAAGTCTCCCAGCGAACTATAAGGGATGCAAGGTGTACCAAATCCTTGCCTAAAAATCAAATATGTCAGAGAAAAGACACAATGTTTCATCTTATTCCAATGCAGCTCAAAATGTCCCCCAATTAAATAATTCCACACAAAGAGAAAATGTATATGCCAACCCAAATTTATCTTATGCACAATGTGTTCAAAATAATTTAATTCAAGATAAAAATCTCCTTGAAAAAATTTAAAACTTACTATCTCAACAACTTGAAATGTCTCAAAGTTTATTTAAAATAGTAAAAATTGACATTTTGTTAGTGTCCGAAACTCATTTCACGAGTAAATCGTTCTTTAAAGTTTTCGGTTATGATCTTATTTGTGTATGGGGGCTCTGCCATCTTAATCAGATACACCATCGAATATGAAAGTCTAGATGAAGCGAAAGAGCAATACTTACAAGCAGCCGGGGTTAAAATTTAATGAGACACCCACGAATTACCCATATACTCAGTATACTTTCCTCCACTGTTCAGTTTAAAAACTGAACAATATGATGAGATTTTTAAATATGTTGGTTCCAAATTTTTTGTAGGTGGAGACTTTAATGTTAAACACCCTTGGTGGGGCTCTAGACTCATTAACCCCAAAGGTAAAATGCTCCAAAGGTGCATCACCCAAAGAAACTATTTCATTTTGTCCACAGGCACGAAAACATATTGGCCAAGCGATCCAAGAAAAATCCCGGATCTTCTTGATTTTGTGGTATACTCTGGTATACCCAGTCGCATACAGAGCAGTAATGACCTAACTTTCGATCACTCACGTTTAATTGAATTGTACAATTACAATGTTCACCACATTTCCAAAAAATATAAGGTCCTAACCCCAAAAACTGATCTCGAATCCTTTCAACATAGGATTGGTAAACATATAGGCTTAAATGTGCCATTAGAAACGGGTATTGAACTGGACGCAGCGATAGAATCATTTACAAATCTTATTCATGAGGCCGCATATTTGTCTAGCCCGAAAAGGGAGCAACCCACTTTTAATGACAGTTTGCAAGTCCCAGCTGAAATATTACAGCTCATTACTACCAAAAGAAGATTAAGAAAAGCCTGGCAGGAAAATAGATATCCGGCAGAAAAAAGAGCACTTAATAAAGCAACGAGGCAACTAAAGCCAAAGCCATCCGATTTTAAAAATCATTACTTCAGTTCGTTCATTAAAAAACTTCAGCCAACAAAAAACGATGAGCAAGTCTCTGGAGAGATACCAAGTATCTTAAGCGACCAACCAAACGTAACGTCGCCGGAAGGGATTCCGATGGGGTATGGTGTAGGAATGATGAAACCAAAACAGAGGCTTTTGCTAAACACCTTTATCAAACTTTTCAGCCTAAATCTTTGTGTACTATCAGCGATGTACCGACATACTAAACTTTCTTCAATGTCCATGTCAAATGGATTTACCAATCAGCAGAATATCAAATAATGAAGTAACTATCTATCTATAATTATCTACAGAAGTACTTAGATTAAATAACTGCAAATCGGCTGGATATGTCTATATTGATAGCAAAGTTTTTAAAGCTCTTCCTAAGAATGCTATTGAATTTCTAACATTAGTATATGTACAATGCTATCCTCAATACAAACCACTACCCCACCCAGTGGAAATGTGCTGCTGTAGTCATGTTACCTAAGCCAAATAAACCCGAAAACAGTGTCAAGTCCTACCGTCCTATTAGTCTGCTGGTAAAATTTTCGAAAATATTTGAAAGAATATTTTTTCAAATAATGTTGCCAGTTATTGAGGATCACAACATCATACCTGAACATCAGTTTGGGATTATATTTAGTAAGGAATGGTACTCCAGAGCAATGCCATAGAATTGCTACTGTAATAACAGATACGCTGGAAAAAAAATATATTGCTGCAGCTTTTCTAGATGTTCAACAAGCATTTGACAGAGTATAGCACCCGGGCCTTCTTCTTAAAATAAAAAGGCTTTTGCCAGCACATTTCTATCTAGTACTTAAATCTTATCTGAGAATTGCGTCATCAGAAATTTATAGCATTAATGCTGCTGTACCTCAGGGCAGTGTCTTAGGTCCCATCCTATATACTATATTTACATCTGATATGCCAACATCAGAAGAAGTATAAGTAGCTTTTATCGCCTGTAGAGGCTTCCTCAATGCTAAAAAATCATTTTAACAATTTGGAGTCTTGGCTTAACCAATGGAAAATTAGGGTTAACTCAGAAAAGTCTACACATGTTACCATTACATTGAGAAGAGAGCAATGTCCTGCTGTATTTCTAAACAATAATCAGATTACCACTAGTGACAAAGTTAAATATTTAGGAATGCATCTTCATCGACGCCTAACATGGAAAAACCATATTAAGGCTAAGCCACAGCAGCTAAAAATTAAAACAAAACGGATGTACTGGCTATTAGGTCGTAACTCTGAACTTAGTCTTGAAAACAAAGAACGGCTCTACAAAGCTATTCTTAAGCCTATATGGACCTACGGCATACAGCTTTAGGTAGCAGTACCCTAAAGCTGTATGCCGTCCAATGTCCAATGTGGAGATCCTGCAACGTTACCAATCAAAAATATTGCGATCAATGGTTAATGCCCCCTGGTTTATTACCAATGTAGCTATCCACAAGGACCTTTTATAAAGAGTGAAATTTCAAAATACAGTGCTAGATATCTTGAACCTTTGAAACTATACAATTAAAACGACCTCATATCTTAGACTTGCCATTCCTCTAGCATAACGCAAATCTACCGCTGTCATTATCTTATAAGATCTCATTTGCTGAATGTCTCATGTAGCACAGATTGCAAATAAAATAATTTATACAAAAAAAAATAAAAAATATTGACTATGTTCAAAATAGGTGTTACTTTATCGCTGATTTCCGGTGTAACGACGTGTTTTGGGCGACCTAAACATTCGGCGTCATTTGTGCTGATTCGACGACAACGGAACTCGGTAAATCACTTCTTAACCATTGAAAGTGATGGAGCAGTCTCCGCACAGTATACATTAAGTGTTTCGTTGGTTTCGGTGATGGTTTTTTACGCAAAAAAAAGCTTAATCAGCACACGAAATTCACTTTATATTTTTTTTTTTTTTTTTAAGTCAAGAGGTTATCTGCTTTCAATGGCTATCCAGCATAAATTAAATTACTCAGTTTGCTAAGATAACTGACATTTGTCTATAAATAGATGGCAGTTTAGGGCAGCAGTGATGTACTTAAAGTTTCTGCGCTGGAAACTCATAAAGTCAAAGACTTATCAAACTGCCCTCATATTTATAACTAAATGCCCGATTCTAGTTTCAAATGGCAACAAACTACAAATAATTTTTTTAAATTATGTTTAACAGACCAATTAAATTTTTTGTTATACTATACATGTAAGATATTTTTTTTTTATGGAAGAAATCGCGGAAGTGTGTCAGTGGAAAAGTTTCCAAAAAAAAATTTTTATCTAAAAAAACATAAAACATGAATATGTTCAAATTAAAATATAGATCTACTTTTTTTGTGTTAAGAAATAAGTTTTTAATTACACTTTGATAAATTGACCTTCGAGGAGCGTTGCCAACTTACCTTTTTTGTATAAAAACTCTCTCTTTTTAATGAAAATATTTTATTTATAACATCAACAGATTATGGCGTATAATAATTTCATTCAAACATAAATACAGTTTTATATCAGTAAGTACAACTATTATTTGTATATATGTTTAGATATTTATGAAACTTTAATAGTTTTAAATGCGATATTTGTCTTTAATAAAAGCAATCACTGGCACTAACTTCGTATACATATAAGGCATTCCATGCTAATTCAATGAAAAATCGGCATTTTTTCGATTTTAATATAAATTGAGTTTGTTGTAGAAAAACCGATAATATGTGAGACAGAACGCGCGGAATTGAAAATGTGCTTTCTTTCAAAAGTTCTGCCACATCAAAGATGTAAGGTGTCTCGACGTAAGCCAATGTTTATCACTTCATAGCTCGCAAAATATTAGTTTTATTAAAGAAAAATATTAAGTACTGTTTTATTGACGAAGACGAAGAATCGGCATATTATAAAAAAATTTGTTTTTAAAAATAAGAAAAAAAATGTGTAAACGTTTAATAATAAAATAAACCAGTCGCTGAGCGATCATGTTTGCACGTCTTCAAAAATTAAAAAATATAAATATTTGATAGAACGTAGTATATCAGAGAATAAACTGACAAATTTTCAAGGAGTATTTATTTACAGCGCCTGAGATATCTAAGCAATAAAAATACATAAATTTTCAGACAATGTTGCACGAAAAATTAATATATCAGGCGCTATAAGGAGAAAATTGGTCAGCTTTTTTTTTATTCGCATATAGTTTTTCGAATTTTAAAACCGTGAAAACATTAATTTTGCAGCAATTGATTTTTTTTTTTTAACAAACGCATGAACATTTTTTATTTATTTTAAATAAAATTTTTTTATAAATCAATAAAAAGGAACTTAATAATTTTTTTTTGTTAAACTAATAATTTGCGAAGTGATTAACATTGGCTAACGTCGCGACACCTAACATCTTTGATGCGGCATAAGTTTTGATTTTTTTTAAATTTTTTTGCTACAAAATACATATTCAAAATTCGCGCACAAGTCGTAGTGGAAAGCCTCTATGCTAGGACTCATTTTCCAACATCTGGTTGGTTGCCCTTTTATTTTCCTTAGTATTCTACCTTAATATTTGTGTGCGTATGTATTTATATTCATACATATGTATATACATACATATGTATATATGTATGTATAGATATTATTGTAATAAATATTTTTCAAGTTCAACAATTGTTTCTATTTTTAAGAGTTAATAACATATTATTATATACATATATTCAATACTTTATATAATATATGACATTTTACTTCCCTATAACTATTGTACCCAAACATATTTTCTGTATATAAGTAAATACATGTAATTTATTGGAAAGAAATTAGATATGCAGATAGAATGCTCGAGCAACAACAACATACGCTTTGATTATGGATTTTTCCTCACGCATACATATATGTACATATGTACATATATAAACATATGTAATCGCTTAAACAGGTAATCATTATAAGTAAAAAAATACACTGGCCTACACTCATTTTGGTGCCTATGATTTTAGACCTGATTTTGGGGATATTTTTAGACCTGATTTTGGGGATATTTGGGATAAGTATGTATCAACTCTCAATTTTTTTCATTATTACTGCCAGCGTACAATTGAGTATTTGCAAAAGTTTTAACTATAAGTTCATATTGTACAAAGACCCAACTGCACTACTATTTTCAGTGAAAATTTTTGGTTTAGATATCCATAGGTTTAAATGAGTTCCCAACTTTTCAATTATTTATATTCACCCGCAAATATAAAGAAAACCGTTAAGGTACTGCACGTACAACAAAAAGGACGGCGCTTGAATGCTCTTGAAAACATGGAAACAGCAACTCTGATACGATATTTGCACCATTAAGGCTTGTTTACAAAAAAACAAAACAAAGACGTAGGTAAAATGACAGATACAAAACAAACCTGCAATACCTAAACTGACTAAAATTACTGACTATCTACCTGTTCTTACCGCGAAGGCAGATTTGAGATAAAATATACCTTTTTGGACTGTAACCGCGCGAGACATTAGGTACCTATACTCAGGACACTTAACATTTGTTAACATTTACGATTACGCACCAATACCTGATTGACCAAGAAAACGAAATAAATACGGAACAACAGACATAAACTGAACAGAACGAAAATTGACACTGAAGATGGCACAACGCCGAAACCGGTTTGTCTCCAAACTTGACAAGGGATGACGGCAAATCGTTCCAACAAATATCAATAATTCACCCTGTCGGACAAGAAGAAGAAGAAAACAATATATTTTGTAGAAATGTGGGTGCTTTGGGAAATGACACTTTTGATAGCACATGTATCTCTGTTCTTAGCTAGCTGTGAGAATTGCTATGATCACTTTCAGTATTAAAGTCCCTTGCTTTCGTATAGCAAGTTAAGTTCCAAATATGTTGGGTACTGAACTATTATACTGTGGGTGCCAGGTCGCATGAAAATACACCAAAAATTAGATGTTTGTTGACTTGATCAAAGTGAGATTTTACCAGATTGGATGGCTTATCATTTCTAACGACCAAGCCATTAGGCATTCAGGGAACTTAGTAGTATCCTTATAGGCCCCAAGTTAAGTTCCTAATAGGTTGGTTACTGAACTATTATACTATGCGTGCCAGATCGCATGAAAATACACCAAAAATTAGATGTTTGTTGACTTGATCAAAGTGAGATTTTACCAGATTGGATTGCTTATCATTTCTAACGACCAAGCCATTAGGCATTCAGGGAACTTAGTAGTATCCTTATAGGCCCCTTGGAACCTTCCTTCTGCCTTAGCAGAAGAATTCGGATTAACGTTTGTAGACGTCCCGCTGTAACAAATACAAAATGTCGTTAGGGTAGCAGCTATAATCCCTTTAGATTCTGAATTTTTCAGTAATGTTAAAACTATGATGAACAGAAATTTGCGGTCATTACACTCGATAGAAAGCCTGAAAACTATAATAGTCTTGGATCATACTTGGGGATCTGCAATCAAAGGATATACAGTAAAAATAAAAAAGTAAAGGAGTTGGAAAGATGTAGACGCTTGGACGCCATGACTAGGGAATTCTGCTTCTGCAAGAAGTTTCAAGCCCAGTTCTTATCATTTCTAACGACCAAGCCATTAGGCATTCAGGGAACTTAGTAGTATCCTTATAGGCGCCTTGGCACCTTCCTTCTGCCTCTGCCTTAGCAGAAGAATTTGCATTAACGTTTGTAGACGTCCCGCTGTAAAAAGTACAAAATGTCGTTAGGGTAGCAGCTATAATCCCTTCAGATTGTGAATTTTTCAGTAAGGTTAATACTCTGATGAACAGAAATTTCTGGTGATTACACTCGATAGAAAGCCTGAAAACTATAATTTTTTGGGACATACTTGGGAATCTGCAATCAAAGGATATATGTACAGTAAAAATGAAAAAGTAAAGGAGTTGGAACGGTATAGACGCTTAGACGCAATGACTAGGGAATTCTGCTTTTGCAAGAAGTTTCAAGCCTAATTCGCAACCAAGAATTTGACCGGTACGTGTTCGTATATCATTGAATTAATTGAAATTTGGTGCAGATTTATATCTTGGGATTCAGACAGCTCTAAGGTCGAGGAGGAATGGGTGTAGAAATTTATGGAGCTGTGATCAACTTTTCATATTGATTGGAAGAGACGTTAGAAATTTCGAATTTTATAACTGAACGTTTTACCGACGCTTTTATAACTAGACAGATTTTTAGACGGCCAAGCCGCAATGCGGGGTATCTTGTAGTAAAAGATTACATCAAAATTGTTCAAGCAGTGCCATTGTTTGTCGCTCACATTTCCTGTGTGCTCAGGAAACAGGTCTAGGTGCGAATATACCAAGTGAATTTTGAGTGACAGTTTGCTTTGGTTGCATTTTCATTTCATAATTTTTATTAGCAAAGATAACGATCAGAGACTTTTTGTGATCTTTGAAAGTAAAACTTCTGGGTTAATTAAAACACTGTCTTGATATGCAACAATTAACTTATGTATGTATACTTAACTCCTCATTAATTAATTATTTAGTAAGCATAACATCCGTCTGGCAAATACCTTGTCGCTCAGTGCAATAGGTGATTAAGAACTTTGATATTCAACTTAATAAATAATTGTAAAAACCTCCGAACATGAGAAAATATTAAAAAATCTTTACTTTGACTAACTAGTTACAAAAATATTATTAAAAAATGGCTGATATGTGTAGTTTTCAACAAAGTCCATGGACTAAAGTTGTCCATAAATCTGCTAACTCTATTTGAATTAAAATTAAAAAGTTGTTAAGTGATTATAATTAAGAAAAAAGCCATCTCCAGACAATTAAGAAGAAAATTTATTTCGTATTATACTTACAAGAATATCCATTAAGAAATGCTTTCCTTTGCATTTTTTCTCAATTAAAGAATTTAGAAATCAGCGGCGTCTAGCAACCCTAAGCAAGTAAAATATACACACTCTATGTTTACGTTAAATAAATCTATATAAAATATATATGTATGTGTAAATACTTATGCAGAGAAGGAATTCCTTAAAAAGTATTGTGTGCGGTTTCCCACTGCAGGCTGTATTAAATGCGCTCATTTGGGGATTAGAAAGAATCAAAGCCGGATATATCACTTCCTTGCTGTAAGGAAATAATGAAAAACGAGTGGCTCTTAATAGTTTTTTTTACCGATAAATTTATTTTAATATATTTTGATCTAATATTACTAGATCATAACGAAAATGTGATAAAATTTTAATTAATAAATAAAAATAATTAGGGCCTTAAAGGGTTACAAATTGTAAAATGTCATAAATTAATATATTCGCGCTTTTTTTAAATTATTATAAAACACTAAACATCATGAAAAAAAATTGTTAAGGCCGGAAACATTTAACAAAAAAAAACATAAAATTCATTAATTAATAAATTTACTTTTCTAATTCGATTAACGATATATTATTAAAAGAGAAATAAAGTGCGATTTTCTTCGCCATAATAAGGGAAAATTAGTGCCATTTTGAGGTATTTTTTTCTTTGTTCGATACTATTTTTTACTGGTACCCATAATTTTTAATAGGACCAATGCTTGATTGTTCGTAGTTCTCTATATTTTCTTAAGAATCTTATTCAATTATTGTATAAAACGCGAAATGGAGCTATCATTTTTATACATATAAATATGAATGAGAAATGGATTATACACATACCAAATCCGGCTTGTAAAGGTGTGTATGGGGTAAAAGAAACGTGGAGCCAACATCGCGTTCTTCCATCGTGTTCGCCTCCTATTTCAATAAAAAATGGTAAGAAATTAAAATATATATATATGTATATGTATATATACACATTAATTGTCGATATATTATGCACTTTCGAAAATTAAATATCTGACAAAACAAGCGATTTAAATAATATAACTGTAATGTTAAATTTTGTAACGAAATACGGGGTTTATGCTGAAAGTTTCCGCTTGAGCATAGCAAAAAATAAGACTTTATTTAAAAAACACTCTTTATTTTTTTAATTTAAATGCGCTGTAATTGTTAAAGAACAGAAATCAAAAAATTTCAAAATACACGAAAAAATCGGAATACTCGCTAGACTAGGGACCAAACATAGTAATACTCCGTTTTTAGTTTTTCTCCCTGACGTCAGGGTTTTTAAAGGTCTTTGAAATTTCAAGGATATGTTTAATTAAACAAAAATAATTAAAAATATTCATAGCAATGTAGAATAAAAATATGGATATTCAATGAAAGAGAAAGTTCAATAGAATTGACAGAAAATATATTTTAAATACCACTATGTCACTACTAGATCTTCAAATTTTGGCCATTTTCCTCTATTAGTCAAATATTGAAAAAAATTTGACTTTGCACTTCTCTCTCTCAGAATAATTACAATATAGATACGCAAAAAACGCCAAAAAAATGATTAGCAGTGAATGGTACAAGATTTTCAAATGGATTTAGTGACTCTGATGGAAAAGTTTCAATTTAATTGTGCTAAAATTGTCAACTCGAAGCACTATCATGCCTTGTAATTGTGGACATAAAGTCGACCGTGCTCAGTCCAAGGAGCAGTGTTCTAAGTGCAATGACTTATTTCACTTAGAATGTGTTGGTCTGGTATTGTCTGACTTAGAATTCGTGCAGAATGCAGGTAGGTATTATTTTTGTTAAAAGTGTGAAACTGCTCGTCGTCAGTCAATTCGCTCGCCTCCTCCCTCGGTCAACTCTGATATGTGCTCTACTGCTACCGAAGCTGTTGGTAAAACCTTATCAGACTCTTGTAATCTGAATTTGGACATAAAGCAAGAGCAAGCCGGTTATAAAAATACGAACAAGATAACTTTTTTGACTGTTGTTGATGAAATAGCAGCTCTAAGAGCGGATAACGTACGCGTACTTAGTCTTGTGATAGACCTGCATAAAGATAAAAAAACTCTTACTAAAACTATTGAAGAGTTTTATACAGAATAACGCTCTTTGCAAATTAAGCTCCATGCGCCATTTCATCGCTGACTGATGAAATCAAATGCTTTCGTACTTACATTTGGGACTATCATAATAATCCAAAGCAAAAAGCGAATAGTAACAAACTAAACTATTGAAGAGTTTTATACAGAATAACGCTCTTTGCAAATTAAGCTCCATGCGCCATTTCATCGCTGACTGATGAAATCAAATGATTTCGTACTTACATTTGGGACTATCATAATAATCCAAAGCAAAAAGCGAATAGTAACAAAAAAGAGGTACGAAAAACCAATCGGGTTGCTGCTGTGTAGGAAAAATGCCAGTGTTAGCTCTATTGCGCTTACTCGTAATACTCCTAATACTTCCACGCATAGTAATTCTAACCCTACCGCCTCTGTTTGTGTTGTTGAAACGAGTTTAACTACGAAATCATCTTCTTGCGCTGTTGTTGCTGCTTCTCCGTCTGCCTCGGTACCCATGGCATATTAGACTCAGGCAGCAACCGCTGTGAACCAAGCCGGTCATATAGTCGCTAACAATAATAACTCAGAGTGGGAAGTTGTGACGAAAAAGAAAAACAAACGTAAACATAAGGTGCGTGTTGATGGATCAAACAACCGCTCTGAGTTAGACGTCGCCTCTCGCTTAAGTGGCTACACTTGTCTTATTTTCGACCGAAATTTACCCCTGACGAAATAATTGACTAAATAGTCATTATCTTTCTTCAAGCTAATTAAAAAAGACTTGCCGACGGATTCCCTGAAAGCGTGTTAAGGTGTCGTAGAATCGCTTTGCGAAATGGTACTGAATGCAGAGCTTTGGCCCACCAACGTCACCGTTCGTCCATTTCATTTTTTTCGAAACAGGAAAGCCATCAACCTGCGGCTTAACCGATTCAGATACTAATCTTAATCGTCTCGCATGCAATATCGAAAACACAACTTCACAGCCACATGCGTCTTATAAGTCTGAGTTAAATGTTTACTTTCATAACGCTAGCGGCTTACGTAAAAAACAAACACAATGTATCTAGCAGCGGCAGAGCATAATTTTGACATCATCATATTGGTTGAGACATGGTTGACTGCAAGTTTTCTCTCGTCTGAACTCTTCGATGACTATTATGAAGTGTACCGAAGAGACCGAATACTTCATTCTGGTGCTACAAGAGGGGGAGGGATTCTGATTGCGGTGTCTACTAAGCCGTGAAGTCGTACTTACGCAAGCAGATGCTTTCACCGAGCAAATGTGCATTGCTGTTAACATTGGAAATAGCCGCGAAGACGGAGTTAATGAGATATTCTTTGTTGTTAGTTATATTCCGCCCAATAGCGACTATGTGCTGTACAAAACTCATATTAATAACATAGACGCCATAGTAACTTCTTTACAGCCCTCTCAAGCACCTTGTGTTATGGGAGACTTCAACCTAGGTTCCATCGAATGGATATTCAACGATGAAGATTGTATTTTCACTACATTCAACATAAAACATGATATAGAATCTGTACTATGCGACTGTTTGTATTCACTCAACCTGTTTCAAATAAATAGTGTTACTAACGACCTCAATAGAATATTAGATTTAGTTTTTATAACTAATGATCTAGCTCATAAGATTTTCAGATATGATAGACCTTTTACCTGCGAAGCCGTTCATCATAAGGCCCTCATAATTAGTTTTTCTTTCTATAGATACAGCAGTACTCCCTCTGAACTGGAGCTCTATTATAATTTTGCCAAAAAAAAGCTGTCAGGGAATGCTTAAGCCTTTATGTTCCCGTACACACAAGAAAAAGAAAGTTTAGTCTGCCGTGGTACAATAAATAATACATTGTTTAAGCTGAAATAAATAAAGCTCATAAAAGATAAAATATCCCTAGAGGATAAAATAATTTTTTCTCAGCTTAGGAAGACCCTATCAAATTTTTTGCACAGGTGGTACGTTTACTCGATGGAGTCTAACATTAAACATAATTCTAAGTCTTTCTGAATATTTTACAATTCGAAAAGCAAGGTGAATGGCATCCCAAAATCAATGGAATATAAAGGCTCAATTTCAACTTGCCCCATGGATTCTTCAAACTTATTTGCGAACTTTTTTGGTAACGTTTATGATAGTTTCAAAAATATCGAAATAAGCCACGAATCGTCTCAATTACAGCAGGTAGTGGATTTAGGAAAAATGTCGGTTACAGAAACAGAGAGCTTTGAGTCTTTGTTAGAATTGGATGCCTCGAAAGCAGGTTACGATCTTCTGCCACCCTGTTTCTTCAAAAACTGTGAAGACACTTTGTTCACCCCATTGACTCTTATTTTTAATAAAAGTCTTAGTTCAGGCATTTTTTTATATGATTGGAAAATTGCTTTTATTGCACCTATTTATAAATCAGGATTAAGGAATCTGGTGGAAAATTATAGACCAATAGCCAAGCTCTCAATAATCCCGAAATTACTGGACAAACTAGTTAATAAGTATTTCTTATCCTCTTCTATCCCGGAAAGTCTACTTATACCAACCTTGCTATTTTTTAATATTAGATGTAATAGAGATGGGATCCCAGGTCGATGTTCTCTACACAGACTTTACAAAGGCTTTTGACAGTTTAGACCATGATCTACTCCTCTCCAAACTGGGAATGCTGGGGGTTCACTTCATCGCCCTAACTTGGTTTGAGTCCTACCTGAAGAACAGGGAATTAATCATCAAAGTTGGTGACAGTCATTCTCGCGTAATTTCAGTGACCTCTGGTGTGCCACAAGGCAGCCATTTAAGCCCATTACTCTTCACAATTTTTATTAATGACGTTTTAAATGCCTTCAAATATGCCGAGTGTCTGCTTTACGCCGACGACCTCATGTTATATCTGCCTATAACAACTCTTGAAGACATCATAAATCTGCAAAATGATATTAACTCACTTATATTGTGGTGTAAATGTAACGGACTATTACTAAATTTCTGAAAACGTAACATCATAACTTTTTCGCGGTCAGCTAGTCCAAACATGTTTAATTATATACACGGTACAGACGCTATGTTACAACATGTTAGTAAAATCAAAGACGTGGGAGTCTATCCCGACACAAAATTTAGTTTCGACTATCATAGAAAATACATAATCTCAGCAGCCAACTCCTTAGATTCCTAAAACGAAACTCAAAGGAATTTATAGACCCGTTGAGCTTTAAAAGTCTCCTTTTAAGCCTTGTTCGATCCTTCTCGAATATGCAGGTTTTATATGGGACCCGGGGCTCAAAACGCATTCCGATCGATTGGAGAGAGTTCAGAGAAGCTCCACAAGATGTGCCGTTCGTCGAAAGTATTCATCACACTCTATGCCTTCATATAGTATTTGGTGCAGAACCTTAAACCTAGGGAGCCTTTCTAGTAGAAGGAAAATGCAAGGCATTATCTTCATTATGGACATTATGCATAACAGAATTGATTCACCTGAATTATTATCGCTCCTACTTTTTAACGCTCCAGCAAGACCTCTTAGAGGTAAGTCGGTCTTCCACGTAAAATATAGAAGAACTAATTATGGCCTGAATGAACCGATTCATAAGTTTATATCGCATGTAGATATCGATACGATCATAGAATGCCTTTTAAGCCGTGCTCATCCATGCATATATGTACATATATGTTAGTTTATTTTTCTGTTGGCCTAGTAAATGTTAATAATTTACAATTTGATTGAGCTCAAGGCCAGTTTTTTATGGAAGATTTTTGTGAAAAAACAACAACAGATTTTAATGGTAGAAGTTATAGTTATATACTATAAAGTAAATAACTTAAATACAGAATTTGCAAATAAAACACAAACAACAACCACACAAACAAGTTAAATAGCGGCAGATCAGTTGCTCTTGTTCTTAGTTTGTTTGTTTAAGGAAAATGAAATAAACACAACAGCAAACTCGGCTAGCGTAGCAGAATATGTAGTGTATTGGCTCTGCAACTCCCGGGTTCAAAGCCTGGGAGAAGTGGTTAAGAAAAATAAATTTAATTAATTTAATAAAAATAAGTCTGATGAGGAAATGTGGTGATTTCCGAAAAAGTACTATAACTTCTACCATTAAAAACTGTTATTGATTTTTCACAAACATCTTCCATAAAAAAATGGCCTTGAGCTCAATAAAATTGTAAATTATTAACATTTACTAGGCCAACAGAAAAATAAACAAACAAAATCAAAATTATCTGGCAAATGGTCGTTTCAATGGTGCCTTAATTAAGGCACTGTCTCTACGCGGCTTTAGTGGCCCTTTCCATTTCAAAACGGCCGGTCGTTTCGGGTCATGACTTTAGACGAAACTTGAATATGTTGTTTTTGGGTGAATTTAAGGTGACGCGTATTTTTTCCCCCAAAATTTTTTTTGTGAAATTTTTGCAAATCGATTTTTCTCGTTTATTTCACGATCTCTTTAATTTCAAACACGCATGGCTTCGACAAATATCAACCGATTTAAGTATTTTTTTTTCAAATGTTTGTAATTATCTATTGTTTTAAATAAAAAAATACATAAACATTTTAATAATAATGCAAAAAGTTTTCAAAACTTAATTTTTCAAAATTCTTTTTTTTTCAAAAATTTTCCAAAGAAAATAGACAGTTAAAACTTTAATCTGGCCAACTGCCAAGTAGCCTAAATTTGTTTTTTTGAAGTTATGATTTTTTATACAAAAATCAATCAAGACGGCGTATATTTTGATATAAACTATGCAGAAAAGGTTGAATAAAATCAACTGTCGACCTAGAACACTACATTTTTAGTATAATTTTTGGATTAGTTTGTTCACAAGAATAAAGTTGAAGTTCAATTTTGCATTCGAAATTATACTTTTTAATTTTTTGATTACGTAAGGTAAGTCCTTCAGGCTTTATGAAACCAAAAAATCTTTTGTTCGTTTGATAATGTATATTTAAAACAAATTATGTAAATGGTTTGTTTAGCAAGACTGATCGATGCACATACCGTTGATTTTTGTATACAAAATCATAACTCTGAAAAAACAAATTTCGGCTACTTGGCAGTTGGCCAGATGTTTATTGTTAAACAAAGAAATTATTAAAATTTTCATGTATTTCCTTATTTAAAAGAAAAGATAATTACAAATATTTGAAAAAAAAATTTGCTTAAATCGGTTGATATTTGTCGAAGTTATGCGTGTTTGAAATAAAAGTTTAGACGTGTTTTGTTGTCGGCAATTTTCTATTTTTATAAAAAATTTTGTAAAGAATTTGCATCAAATTTTGTTGGAAAAATGGAATTAAGTGCTCTAGAACACTCGAAATATTGATAGTGATGTACGGTGAGTCTGCTTTAAGTAAAAGTATCTTTAGAAGTGGTCCAAACTCTTCACAGATGGCCGAGAAGTTGCCAAACATAAGCCTCGCTCTGGACGCCCCAGCACATAAACAACAGAAGATATCGTCCAAGCTGAGAAGGAAAATGCTTTCGAAAATCGTGGAACTACCATAAAAGAAATTGCTGAGGATGTTGACATATCACTCAGTGATGATCCTGATTTTCTCAAAAGGGAGACGAATCATGGTTATTATGTTCCTAAAACTTAAAAAAACCTATGAAAAGACGGAGAGTTGCAACGATTGATGAAATAAAAACAGCATCGTTGGAGGAGATGAAGGCTATACTAAAAAGTGCTTATGAGAAGTTCTTTGAGGATTAGCAAAGTGTTGGCACAAGTGCATTGCATCTGCGGGAAATTACTTTCAAGGGGACAATATAAATATTGACGAATAAATAAATAATTTTCATAAAAATAAAAAGTCACCATACTTTTTGAACACACCTCTTATATACTTACTTCTTGTTAAATCATTTTTGATCGTACTTACATCGTTTGTATTGGTAGTTTGTGTATCGAAGCAAATGTGCAATGGTTTCATGACAGCTTGGGTTGTAGTTTCATCAATGGAGTGGGCCTCTGTCGATCTAAGAATTTAAATAAATGTGTATGATAAGAACGGGTAATTATACAATATGTATATACATAAAAAAACGTTATCATTGTCATCATATACATAACTCGTGCGATTGTGTCATTTTGTTATGTTTAGAAAATTCTAATTTTTCACTTAATATTAGGACATCGGGTACTGAATAGTTTGTGTAACCAACATTCCAAATCGAGGTGAATCAGAGGTATCAATGCGACTATAGGCACTAAAAGTGTTGCAAAATAGCAATACTGGTGTGTGAACTATTGCTTAGTTTTGCTTTACTATCTCCTGCAAACAATCGGCGGTCAAAACAGGATAGAAGTTTATGCATCCAAACGCGAACTAGTATTTTTAATGATATTAACAATTCACAAATTCACAGAAATCGCTCACCTGAAGTTAGAATAGATAACTCGGAACCTTTCGTTCGAGACGGAATACCTGAGCCGCATCTCTTAACACCGGCAAAATACGTTAAATAAAACATTTATGGAAAAACCTGAAATAATTTTTCCTGTCTAAGTGCCGTATTCCACGCCACTCTGCCCTGGACACTCATGTTACAAAGCTAGAGTTGGAGCACTACACCCACCACCTGCCATAGCTGCAAAGCACCGGGTGCAAAAGAAGCGGTAGATCATCTCATGTGTAACTGCCCGGCACTGGCTAGGTCGTGAATGACATTACTGGCAAGGCTTTTTTCGGTGACTTTTTACGTAAACATGATGAATGGGCTGGACTTAAAAGAGGCCACATTTAAAAACTCCACCTACCGATGCTTATTGGACCCTGCAGCAAAATAAAATGGTTCAGAGCTCGCGCTCAAACTCAAATCAGTGAATTCAAGTGTAATTTTTAACACGGCGATGTTCTACGAAGTAGAAATTGTCTCTCTATGCAGAATTTCGGAACCAAAAAGTCTGAAGACAGCGTAACAAGCGAAACGCGAGTTTCGAAAGTCTCCCTCTGCATCCGTTTGGTGGTAGTTCGGAGACAATCACGAAACTGATAGTGCAGAAACATCGGCAGTTCAGACAGTTTCTAAATTTTGCTGCAGGGAAATATTAAACTCAACGCACTTTTTATATTGCTGACACTGAATCCAGTCAAGGCGACTCGCCCATTTTCAGCAACCCGACGGAGATATCAAGAGTCTCAATGTTAGAGCGTCTAAGGTTGATCTGACAAAAAAAATGGTGCGACTCGAACAATCATGTTGGAAAAAAATTGTTTACCAGCAATTCGTCAGATAAAAAGGGCTAACCTCAGACAATTGATTTTTATAGGTGAAAGTTATAAAATAAGGCAAATTAAATATACAAGAACCAGGAAATATTTGTTTAGTCAAGCTTCCTTAGAAGAATACCTTCAGAGAAACATTTTTGGGCCAATATCATAATAAAGTTAAAGTCAACTCCAAAGTAAGTAGCAGCTTAGCAGTATATCAACTTTTCGATGAGATATCTGTCAAAAAAGCTGATGCTAACTTTAGAGTCGACTTTAACTTGACTATAAATATGGCCCATTCATTCCAAGAATAACTTATGCAAAAGTAAAAGATGGAAAAAAATATCTTTACGTGATGTATAGAAAATGAAATTGTGTTTCTTAACTAACATTTTTGTCGGTCCACAAATACGGAAGTTGTTAAAGAACGACGATTTTTTAATAAGAATTACTTGTTTAGAATTAATGCAATACATGCTTTTTTTCTCACTTCGGCCATTTTGGACGCGCAAGACGCAAAATTTTTTCGACCTGCAAAAATTTGCATAAAAAGTGGAATACCTTAAAACATATCAATTAATAGCCATTACACCTTAATTTTCATTAAACTATTAAATATATAAAGTAAATTAAGAATAAAACGTTCAAATACAAAAATGGATGAGCGGAACAAGGGGCGCACAAGTTCCTTGAACTCTGCGTGTAGGAGACCTAGAAGTAGGAGCACTTCACGGAAAAAACTAAAGAAAGATTCAACTACAACAAAAATTTCATCTTTAGATATACAATCAAACGAAATTGAGTTAGCAAGTAAGTCTGAATTTTCTTATAATAACAACCATGTGGGACCCTTCGTTGAGTACCTGGACAAAACCAATGAAACAGGAGAAAGACGCCCATAAAATTACTATTAAATCTCCAGATTATAGACGTAGAAGACGTAACAAAAATCGCTTATGGCCGCTGCAAATTAATATTTAAGAACGCAATTGCTGCAAATAATTTTAGCCGTGACATCCGCCTAAAAACGTACGAATATTCACCAAAAATATTTGCACACTTCGTATCGAAGATTTGTATCATGTTTGACATCCCGGTAGAGCTTTCGGAACAAGAATTGTTAAACGAAATACGTTCTCCGATTCCAATTCTAAAAGTTATAAGAATAACAAGACAAACTTCCGATGGAGACACCGACCGTGTTCCCACAAAAAGGATAAAATTAATTTTTGATGGACTAGAAATTCCAAAAGAAGTAAGCTTTGCGTACCCAAAAATACCAGTAAAACACTTCATACCTTTTTCAGAGTGCTATAGATGTTATAAATATAACCACTATGCGCAGTACTGCAAAGCAACAAACAACACGTGTTATTCCTGTAGTGAAACCAAAGAAATCATTCATCAGTGTAAGGAGACCAAATGCGTAAATTTTGAGGGGCCACATAGTGCCACATTCAAAGACTGTCCGCGAGAGTAAAAGCTTACTCAATTAAAAAAATCATGACGATCGAAAATCTTTCCCTTCGTGAGGCAAAACTGAAATACAAAGGCATATTTGAAAATCGTTTCGAACTTCTGAATTAGGATAATTCCTACCTCAAGGAATTTCCACAATTAACTCTAAAGAGTACAAAAAGTACGCAAAATTATACAAATGAAGCAGCGAGATATCTTCATAAACAGTTTCCATTTACAAAAGTAATTAGACGTAATATTAATAAAGAGAGGGAATTGAATAATGCAGATAAGACGATGACAGCCTGGAGAAATGAAATACAGGAAAAGCCGCTCCCAAAAAACATAACAATAGTGAAAACAAATAAACTAAATGAATTGGAAAATTTTTTTGAAAATCAAATTAAGGCTATTAATAAATCAGCTACTCAAATAACAAATTTACTTTCACAATGGTCTAGTGACAACAATAATAATAATAATTTTGGCGCGTACACTATATAGCTCAGTGTTTGACCGAGCTTCTCTTACCATTTGTGGTGTGCGTCTTTATATTATATCACAAATGGAGGGACCTACTGTTTTGTGCCGACTCCGAACGGCAGATGTATTTAATGAGAAGCTTTTTCATGGCAGAAATGCCCTCGGAGGTTTGCCATTGCCTGCCGAGGGGTGACCGCTATTAGAAAAAACTTTTTCTATTATTAAGATTTTGCTTGCCCTGACTGAGATTCGAACCTCGAACTCACCGGCACATCGAGTTATAGCACGCACCGCTATCAACTCGACCACAGCGGCTACTAGTGACAATATAGATATGGAAATAAAAAACACTTTACAACGTTCAAGATTGCTTTAAGCAAATTAATGCTTTAGCTGATGTGGAAAGAATTAATCAACTAACAGCGAATGAGACTACAGTTTAACATCCAAAGTTTAAAAAAAGACAACAACAAAGGACTATTAGAAAGGGCACTATTACAATTTGACATCGACATTGCCTTATTGTGTGAAACTTGGATCCGAGACAACAGCGTTACAAGCTTACAAGACTTTAATTATTTTGGTAAACTCAGATCTGATGGGTACGGAGTAGTAGCCTTCACCATTACATCCAGCAAAGGACTACATACTACAAGGGAGTGGGCTTAGCCCCCTGCTCTTCAACCTATACACGGCTAGTCTCCACAGTATAAACGATGATAAAACAACTATATTCCAATTTGCAGATGACTTCTTTATAATAACATCAGATGATAATTTTAATGCAGTCAAACTTAACTTAAAATCAAAAATCACGGAATTCACGGTATTATGCAATCAACTAGAATTACAACTAAACCTTAATAAAACAAATGTCATTCATTTTAACGCTAAAAAACAATCCTTGGATATTCAAATTAATAATATAACAATTCAACAGGTAGAATCAATTAAATACCTGGGGAGATTCATAGCCAAAAATAATTCAGTTAACATTCACGTAAATGAGATCCTTAATAAGGTAAATAAACAATGTAATTTTCTAAAAATCCTAAGCGGCTGTAAATATGAATTCCCAACTAGTAAATCACTGCAGTTCTACAAAACGTTTGCCCGCTCCAAAATGGAGTACGCAGCTTCATCATTTGCTAACATATCTAAGACAGCATTAGCTAAATTACAGAGTTGTTGCAATAAGCTTTCTCAGGCTTTCTCTGAGGCTTTGAACCCGGGAGCTCGGAGTTGCAGAGCCAATACGCTACCTATTGTGCTACGCTAGCTACAGCCAACTGTTGTGTTTATTTCATCTTCCTTAAACAAACCAACTAGAAACAAGAGCAACTGAAGTAAAAAACCTTGGTTCTACAAATCAACCCCCAAAATACCAGCCAACCGAATCAAACAAATCAACAGAATTTTATCAGGACATGCTTTCTGCAGAAATACATTGGCGCGATTTAAAGTTGTTGACGACAACTTATGTGAAATCTGCAATAATGAGGACACGGTTGAACACATAATATTCAATTGTAACAAATATAACACAGTGAGACTGAAACACCAAAAATTAATGTCACACGCAAACATTGAAAATCTTTACAAAGCTGAAGGAATACAGACTTATCACATACTTGCTAACTTCCTAAAGGAAATCGATTGCCAGATCTAACAACATAAGACAACTCATCTTTTATCAATCCAATTTAAACACAACATTAAATACGACTCAATAAAGACAACCCTACAAAATTCAACACTGTGCAAATACACCTCTGCACATTCAATTTAACTTTATCATATCAAGAATACAGATATATCTGGATATCACACATTCCATATATATTTAAATTCTACGAAGTAAACACGTATAGTCAGCGAATATAAAATCTCCTTTATAAAAATTATTAAAATAATTGGTGATGGCGCTATATTCTCTGGAATGGGCCAAATAAATCCCTCCTACCATTAAGCGGCGCGAGAGTAACTTAAACCTCAAAAAAAAAAAAAAAAAAAGACATGCTTTTGTTTAAAATTTCCATGAAGAGTGAAAAGTACGAAGCGTTTGGGGATTTATATGCGATGGGTTGTTATACAGTCTGCCGCAAATCTCTTAACGAAATGACTGAGCAGAGCAAACCTGTCCTTGGTTTAAGGGCCTATAACAGATCACGTACTGATCGGAAGGCATGCGAAGAGACTGGTTGCCCCCTTATAATGACTTCTGCAGAAGTTGCAGAAATGAGGAAGAGCCTAAAACCATATGGCACTTTCTTTGCGAATGTCCCGTACGATGGAAGATAAGACTGAAATTCTTAGGATCTGAATTATTCAGCAACCTAAGCGACCTGGCCAGGGTAGAGGCTCGCAATATTTTAAAATATGTAGAATATTCACGATGGTTCGAGTAAGGGGATCTTTTATGCATGCAGTATCACAATGGGCCTAAACAATGGACTAGGTGTGCCGGTGTGAGCGCTGGCAGCCACTTCAACCAAAGAACATAAATGTATAAGAAGGAACAACACGTTACTTTTAGCAACGAGTGAATCTCCAGGAGCATGCTTTCTCTTTTGCTCAAATGAATTTTTTGATTGGCTAGAGTAAGAAAGCACGCCCCTGGAGATTCACTCGTTGCTAATAATAACGTGTTGTCCATTCTTATACATTTATGTTCTTTGCTTCAACCTAACCTAACCTAACTGCTGTTGGTCTCTTAAAAGACATATTGACCGTGACCATAAAAAATATACAAACATTTCTAAAAAAAAACGTAAACCACAAGTATATTTGTAGTTATATTTAGTTTTAATTTTATGAACTCAGTTATAGAAATAAAAAATGTTGTATTGTTTTAGAATCAAGTTCGAGTGCTACAAACACACAACTTTTATAAAAAATTTAACTTTTTTCCTGATAGAAAGGCTTAACACCAAAGACATTTTGAAAAAGTGACAAATTTCTGTGTTCATTGTACAACAGTTACAGATCAGTCTGTTCCGAGAGACTTCAAATGCTTGTCAAAAGGACTTCACTTGAACGCTCTGAAGTAGGCTGCTCCCAACTTGATAGCCAGCTTTAATTTTCAAGTTGCCTTTGTCAAGGAAATACTTACAACTCTTGCAATATTTTAATATTTGTATTATTCATCGTTTAATTGCAAAAGCAACTTTGTGGAACGAACACGAAAATTCATTTGCAAAATATGTGAATGATCAGCAGCCCCATTCAAAAAAGGTAAAAGTTATTGATAAATTGAAATTCAAATCGAGTGAAAACTTTCGAAGTTCGCAGGTCAACGGTCAGTTTGAAAGGCTGTTACAAATATGGGAAATAAGATACGAACATACAATTAGAGAGGTAATGAACAATTGGCTGAGAGGTTCGGGTCCAAACATGCCGATTTCTTGTGTTAACGTCAGGGACTTCATAGAATCGCTCTTTAAACTCGCTTGAATGTATATTAGTTAAGCATAACTTAAATTAGAAAATATTTTTTATATTTACATATGCATGCAATATTTGCAATTTTCATAATGAACTTACTCATTTCCACATTCGTATCTTGCATTATTTCCCGAATTGTGGATATCCCCCGCAAAGTATGGCAAAGTACTATTTTCACTTTTTTCCAGATCTCTGTTTAAGAAGTGCTTTACCAGCTTTGTTTGTTCTATCAGTTGCTGTTGTTCCCTGAATGGTTGTGTGGTTTGGAAGAATGCTCGCATTGCATTATCATTTGTGTTACATGCTTTCGCACTACTATTACTATCATCGCCAATCGTATTTAATCCAGCAACAATAGTGTCCAAGCTATCGTATTTGTCTTTCGTTCGGCTATACTTTTGTCCATCAATCAACATATTTTCGCCAACCATGGCCGACACTTCGAAACCCGCCGATACAAGGGCACCCAACTGATGCAGATTCATATTTGTTAATCCACAATCGTTATCAATCACACCGGGAATAGAGAGTTGCGCGAGATATTTAGATCCTCCAGTATTCAGTTCTTTTGATGTAATTTTGGCAATTTTTTTTTGATGTTGCTGCAAGAAAATTAGTTGGAGTACAATTACTTTTAGCTCCCTACCAGAGGCATAGCACAATATTTTAAAAATACAAGTAGTTACGAATATTTCTGGAACGCATATACAGAGCTATTTTTTTAAATTCTTTTATTAAAACTACGAGCAACGTTATTAATTTAAATTATCGCCTCGACAAAAATATGGAATTAAATCGTGCAAATTGTCGCGCGATTATTTTTTACAATTTTCGACGTTATACGGCGAACAACAAGCATCATCCTTAAGGACCGGCAAAAACTCTCAGCCGACGAATTCGACTGTTTGAATTTTCTAAGGTGAGCTTTGCTCGCGAAGCGTTTCGAAGACAATGTTTGCCTGTTTTATTTTCGGTTTTATTGGTGGTCATGTGGCTACATAGAATAAGAATAACGTAAAATGGTCAATTCTGAATGGAATTATTATTTTTTTTTCTTTGCTACAAGTGCGTGGTGAAATTTGTAAAACAAACAAACAGAGGGAACCACATCGTTCTCCCAGACAATACGGGCTTAAACATCGGCACGCATAAAATAACACTGTGTAACACTGAAAATGAACTTTGAAAGAGACCTAGCCTAGGCGTTAGGCCTTATAAAACTAAGAAAAACTGTATACTTGAAATTTGCGAAACACCCCCAAAATCTCATTTTAGGGCCAAAAAACTGTTTTTGAGGTCATTCGCTAGTCAATCATCAATATCTTTGCGAATTTTCATCCGATTCAAAAGTGGTTTATATATTTTGAAAGGTGACAAATCACTATTTTAATGGCGTATAACTCATCAAAATCAAACGAGAACTGACGAAGCTACAGGGAAAAAAATCGTAACTTAATAAAAAAAAATTAATTTTGAAACTTTTAGATGATGACCATATTTAAAAATTCATTCATTTTGATTATCTTTCAACTTCAAATTTTTATTGTGACTGAAATTAAAAAAAATTTAATCATTAAAATGCTAAATAACTTTATAGCTAAAAATGTTTGCTTGATCTTCTGCGTTTATAAGACGAGTCATTTGTTTCACGTTTGAGTGCCCAGCAGTAATTAGCTATCATCCTAACTTGGTTCTTTCCTGTAAACCGTTTTTCAATGTTGGAGATTTCTTGGTGGAATCTTTCACCTTGTTCGTCGCTGAATTGACCAAGATTATCCGGGAAAAATTCCAAATGAGAATGCAAAAAGTGAATTTTTATAGACATGTTGCATCCCATTTCTCCATAAGCTTCCAAAAATTCATGGACCACCTCAACGTAATTTGAACTTCTCGTGTTTCCAAGAAAGTTTCGGCACAAAGAAATGAAACTCAGCCATGCTCTTTTCTCTACTGGGTTCAATTTTTTTATGAAGTCATCATCAGTCATAATCTTGCGAATCTGCGGTCCAACGAAAACGCCTGTAATTCATGATCAAAATGTAAAAATAAATTAGGATGAATTCTTTTTGAAGAATTCTTGTTGGGAAATTTTTAAAAGTACCTTCTTTAATCTTGGCGTCACTCAACTTGGGGAATACAAGTTTCAGGTGTAGAAAAGCCTCGCTGTTTTTTTCGAGTCGTTTAACAAACTGTTTCATGTACCCCAATTTTAAATGCAATGGCGGCAAAATTATATCATCAGGCTTAACTAATGCAATATTGAGAACATTATTTTTGCCAATTTGAAACTTTCTCGGTGGCCATATGTTACACTTGTAATGATTTTTGGCACGACTGTCCCATTCACAAAAGTAACAAGGATATTTAGTGTAGCCACCTTGCATTCCAAGTAGAATTGTCAGCACTTTAAGGTCCGAGACAATCTGCCAGCGAAATTTATTGTATTTAAGCAATCGTAGAATTTTTTCCATCGTTTGATAAGTCTCTTTCATATCAGTAGCGTATGCCACTGGAGCTGATGGCAATTCATTTCTGTTGTGCAGCAATACTGCTTTCAGACCTACGATGTTAGTCAATTGAAAATGAATTGATAAATTGTATTCAAATTTAGTTCTCTCACACTCATAACACATTAAATACTTACTTTTGCAAGAACCGTCTAGAAATAATCGCCAATCTTGTGGACAGTGCACGTGATCGAGTGCAGCAAACAATTCATCCACATCAACGCAATAAACTAGTTTGTTATTGGTGTCATCAGCTTTGAAAATGTGTTCGAACGAAGATAGGTCTCTGTCTCGTGCAGACGTTACTTTAAAGTTACTGTCTACTATATTCCACTGCTTTAATCTGGAGGCCAGAATCTCTGTCTGTCTTATAGACAGATCCATATCCCGCACAAGATCACAATAATCGTGATTTGACACGAAATGACGTTCCGTTTCTATTGCTTTGGTTGGAAGGTACGGTTCGTCATTTACCTCATTAGAAGATTTGTGGCTTGAATCAGGAAATGTAGCTGGATTTTTGTCTTTAGTTCGCTGATCTTGTTTTCCTCTTGGAATCGGTTTCGATACAGTCAACACATTGGCATATTCTATGAGGTGGCGACTTTTATAGTGAAGACCAGTGATTTTTGTTTGGCAAAAGTAGCAATCCTCCGGCTTGTGATATATTTGATAATGCCAAGCCATAGGAGTCACAAACGGCAGACGCTGGTCATCGCATTTACCGGTTTTCCATTGTTTTAATGTTGTGCAGCACATCGAACAAATATATTCGGGTTCATACCAAGCACTTTCCACGTATGAGCAACTGAAAAAGAGGTTGAACGCTTCAACCACAGCTTTATTTGTTCTTAAATCGAACCGATATTTCTTATCAACAAATAGACCGCAGGCGTAACAAAATTTTTTGCGCCTATCACACATTTTACCACACTTATTACACAATATAATTGCGAAGCGGTCGCAAGGTTGAATTGACGGCGTAAAATTATTAGATGACCACTCAAAATTTTTGGAAATGAATGTGTTTAAAATAATTCCTCATACTTGCTATGTTTCTAGTAAAATAACGCAATGAAATGCCTTCAAAGTAGAAAAATTAAAAAAAAAAAAAACTTTTCGCAAGGTAAATTTATTTAAAAGCAGAAAAAATTTAATAGCTTTGTCAATTTTTGTCCGATTTCATTGCATGAGCACTCAAAATTTTTGGACATGAATGTATTTTCAAAATGATATATTTATAGTAAAATACTGCAATAAAATGCGGTCAAAGTAGAAAAATTTGAAGAAAAAACAAATTTTCCAAGTTTACGCGATGAAAACTTACAACACGCTAGCTCAAAAAATAGATCTTTATATTTCAATTTAAAGGTATAATCCTTACCTTTCCAAAACATATTTCATATTGAAAATCGGTAAAGAAATGGCCAAGTAATGAAAAGATTAGCGCGTACACTTCCGAAGAACGGTTTTTTAACGGTAAAGCAAGATTTTGAGGGTGTTACAAATTTTCCAAAAACCGTTTTGAGTTATATTCGACCAGGTGAACAATTTCCAATATGTCACTTTAAAAGTTCATTCAATTTTTTCCATTTTGTAACACTGTGTAATTTATAACCGACTATATGTATCTGCGAAAAGGAATATATCCACTATACACTAAACAATTTTTTTTTTGTCCGCATTCACATCAGGCACAAACGACGATATCAACGTTTGATGAATTCAAAATGCATGTTTCGGAGTTGTCTCAATCGGCCTAGACAAAGAACTTCGAAAATTGGTTGGAATACAAAATGTATTGAATAACATGGAGAATATTTTGAAAAACAAAAAAATCATATTCAACAGATTTGAAGTTTTACTTAATTTTAAGAGAAGTTTATCCTAGTGCGTTCAGCTACTCACAAAATAAACATTTTTGTAAGTCACATGCAATTCGTGAATGTTCTAATGTATATAATCTATAAGTATATTCATGATAGGATTGAAATCAAATAGAGAGTTTCTCTTCTTCATAAGTGCAGCTTTGGGCTGAAAAGGCAACGCTTATTTTGAAAGTTTGAGAAAGCTATTGTTTGGAAGGAATAAACAAATAGGAAAAACGCTGGAATAAAAGGAGATTATGTTGAGAAATAGAAAGCTTTTTTGTGGAAAAAAAATGTTTTTCAAATGTCACTGACTTATCAAACCGCGCTCGTATTTCGGTTCACACACAAGAAAGTAAACAAAACATTGTGCAACTAAACTTCGCGTTCTTTTAAAATATGAACGCTTGCATGGCTTGTACAGAATCAACTAAAGCGAATTTTATTTCCTTGTGACAGTAGGAATGAGTAGTTTTTTTCGCATCACCTTCTAAGAAGGGTTTCTTTTATTGTATTAGACAATTTTGTTTTGAACAAACATTTGTACAAATGTACATATCTTCTTCTTTTACATATATAAAACAGGATGTGTGTATGTATGTAACGGATGGACTCCAAAACGGCAGGGCCGATTTTGATGAAATTTTCAGGGAATCTTCAGAATATTCAGGCGGGTGACACTGTGAAGTCTGATTTTTCTGCGGGCGGAGGGCGTGGCAAAATCCAATTTTCATATTGCACCACCAGTGACATACACATATTTTTATTTTTTTGGCTTTTTTTAATTTTATTTTATTTTTTTGAAAGCCGTTGTCATGTTTTTCAAAACGAGATATCAAACTCATTAATCGGTTATGTAGTTCCCAAGATATTTACAAAAAACCTATGATCCAATATCAAATTTTAAAACTTTCGGAATGTTGCATTCAAAAATCCGAGTTTTCGATTTATTTACAAAATATTTACATCAATCGATAACACAAGATATTCCGCGTTTACTAAGGTGCAACATTGTACAATAAGTTAAAAAATATATAGAATCGGCCGTTGCTTGCTACGTACGCTCTGGCCACTTGTATGATGCCAAAGCATCTGAAAAACAAACATCCATACATATCTAACAGTGTGTATCAAAGTTATCATTTCGCCTTGCATATGTTTATCAACGAAGTCAACATCACATCTCTCTAAGCATAGCCGAACGAAGTAGAAACGAAGAGTAGTTGATTTACTACTCACACAATTACACATGTATGTCCTTCATAGGCGTCAAAAGTACCTAACCGATTTTAATAAAATTTTTTAAGTAAGAGCATATAGTAAGCAAGTTGTAAGCTGTTCCACCGGGAACATCTTAGAAAAAGAATCCGGCTTCACAATTTATAATTACAGATGTAATTTTTGCATAAGCTAATTGCTGTTCCTCAACCAAAAGTGGTTGTTTATTTATGTTTATGAGCCTAATAAATGTTTTGAATTTCAATCAAATCGGTCTGTACATACGGATTTTAGAAAAACTCTCTGCTCCAGCGCCACCTATCGAGTATATTTTCACACTAAGTATTTATCTTTAGGAGCCTAATAAATGTTTTGAATTTCAATCAAATCGGTCTGTAAATACGGATTTGAGAAATATCTCGACTCCAGCGCCACTTATCGACATTATTTTTGCTCTATGACACGCCTAAGTCTAACAACCTCCTACCAAAATCTGGATTGGCTGTGCGAACGTGCAATTTTGGCACCAAAAAATTATGATGTCAACAAGCTCAATGAGCAAATTCAATTGAAACTGCCCGGCAAATTAATCAAATACAAATCGATCGACACAGTAATGGATGAAGAACAAGCCGTCAAATATCCCACTGAATTTTTGAATTCATTGGAACCACCCGAAATGCCACCGCATGTAATTCTTATTCGCAACTTAAACGCACCAAATTTATGCAACGGAACCTGATTGACCATCAAAAACTGTTCACCAAATTTAATCGAGGCAACAATCATCGGTGGCAGATTCAAAGGCGAAGACGTACTTATTCCACGAACTCCGATGATTTCCAACGATTTACCATTCCAATTCAAGCGGCTCCAATTCCCTTTGCGTCTTGCCTTTGCTATTACCATCAACAAAGCGCAAGGCCAATAATTGACTATTGCTGGCTTAATTTAGGAAAATTTATGTTTTTCACACGGCCAGTTGTATGTGGCTTGCTACCGAGTTGGCACTCCAAAAAATTTATACGTTTTTACACCAAATAAAAAAAAACAAAAAACATTGTCTATCCGCTGGCCTTAAGATGAAGTAATAAATAAATATAATTTCCAATTTGCCTTAAATAGATACATGCGTTTCTTTTTTGATTGAGCCCATATCTATACCATATGTAATTTATTCTGTAAAAAAAGTTATCATAGGTATACAATCGATTTTTATTTAAAGGCCGTAAATTTCGGTAAAAGCTCAATTTTAACCGTGTGTTAATAAAACACTAATGTTTGCTTAGGGCCAGCAACGCGGACCGGGTCAGCTAGTAATATATAATTTTGGCGCTTACACTATATAGCTCAGTGTTTGGCCGAGCTTCTCCTACCATTTGTGGGGTGCGTCTTTATATTATACCACAAAATGGAGTTTGTGCCGACTGCAAAAGGCAGATTTATTTAATGAGAAGCTTTTTCATGGCAGAAATACCCTCGGAGGGGTGACCGCTATCGAAAAAACGTTTTCTATCATTCAGATTTTGCTTGTCCTGACTGAGATTCAAACCTCGAACTCACCGACATATCAAGTTATAGCACGCACCGCTACCAACTTGACCACAGCGACCACTATGCCACAAATGTATGTACGTACAAAACCTAAAAACATATTCTTGAGCAAAATTGTTGAAACACTTCGACTTTTATTATTTTGAGTAGTAAAGTAAGCTCTACTTACCAGAATACCACGAAAATTGTCTTGTATTGTACCCATTGAAGTTGAATTATCGGATTTGTTTACTTGATTTTGTTTTTGCTGCATTCGTTGCTGCCTTTTCGATTTTTCCATTAAAACTTGTTGGTGAAATAACTGAGTTTGTGGCAATACGGACGCATGATACTTAGCACGCGGTATCATAACAGTTAGTGACCGATCTGATTGATCGGGATAATTGCGTTCCAAGTCCGTAAACATGTTTGGTGCTTTTATCACATATTTCCCACTTGCATTGGTGTTGGTATTGATGACCTCAGTCAGTGGAAGACGGTCATAAGAGCAATGGCGTTGATCGTTCGCTTGAATACTGCTGTCAATCTTTGAATCCGGATGGCGAGAGCGATGATGCGGCTTTTTTGGGCTCGTTGTGTGATCCTTATATAAAAGAATAGTGTCATATTATTATGTATTTAATCAATTCGTCATGGTGATACCTCATAAAACTTGTATAACAGCTTAAATCAATAATTCCACACATTAACCTTAACAGGCAAAGAAATTGTTGTACAAATTTTAGTCAAAAATGATATTTTTGATAGTTTTTTTCACAGCTGCCACTGTTTGGTTTCTATGACAGTTGCTCTCTCGATTTGAATTTCGAAGTACTATTTTGGAATAAGGTATCACACACCCTAAAACCCTCTCTTAGAATTGCAAAAGCAGTAATTCTGAGACTGCTTGGGAAGGAATTATGAATATTTCAGTTTGCCGCGTTGCAAATTACGAGCCCTTCATCCTACTTAGAAGCTCCACCGTTTATCCTATGGACGGATCACAGAGGGCCTGAGGCTCTTTGCGGTCCCATATTTTGCGCAAGAGTCAGCGCTTTCGTTGCTATCAAATCCCTCATAATCCGACACTCAACATACATAAGTGTTAGCCCTAAGTTTGTCAAGTTATTGCAATACTCTTGTGCTCTCAGCACTGACCTTACTGGCCGAAATAATGTTCATTGTGGCTTTATTAGCCCTTCTACGAAAACTTGTGAGCACATATTTCAATTTAAAAAAATTTCGCCGGGCATCATCAAGTTTGTATCAGTTATTGTACCAAACTTCATAACCTATGCTGATTGAGGTTATAATTTCTTAACAGCATTCCCTCTCAAGTAGAACAACCTTGTACGGCGTAGTAAATAAATGTTCGTCGACAACCAATGCCCACAGTGGAGGGAAACAACCCCTATTACGGTGCGGATATTTATGGATGCTCTGGATTTCAGCATGCTGGTTAACCAGACAATTGGGATATATTTCTTAGTCATACCAATTGATATTGGTTCGAGAGACGTAAAATAATAAAGTACCTGCTACAAATAGTAAGAAAAAACACTGGGCTTACTACTTACATTTCTAGACGTTCTTTCACATGTGGGTTTTACCCATAGATGAGCCCCATTTGCATTAAAATCAATTGATTTTTCCAAAGTATTAATAAGAAAGTAGCTAAGGCTAATGAGCCTATGCGCCTTTAGGTGACGATCTAAGTTAAGGTATGTGAGCAAGAGTTCATTATATGGATCCTATAGTAATTTTATCAAAACTTCTATGTAAGTATTATATTATTGCTAGACATATAAATTTAACAAACCTGAAGATGGCATAGTATTGAAGTTTTACTACTTTCACTGCTTGTATCCTTAATAATGGCACACTTATCTAAGTTGGCGCATTTGTTCTTGCCGCCCGATATGCCTCGAGGGCTGCTGCCTCCGATTAATCCTATGCCAACTAAAGCTGGGTTTTTCGCAGTGATTATGCGATGAATTCCAGTACTAGATGGCGATAACGGCCGGACTCTATGTCGCAATGAATGCCGCTTCGTACACACAAGTATAATGCAAAACATAAGTAGTGTAAAGAGCAGCGTGCCAATGGCTATTAAAGCGATGAGTAATATTTTCAAATTCACTTGACATCTTGCCCCAGAATACCAAACAAAACATTCGCAGACTGTATTCTCAAGTGCATTAGCTTGTCCAGTTTTGGTAGTACACTTGCCGTGATACTGGCATTGATCGCACCCAATCAACTCTGCGGAACACATGCGGCCGGGATAGATGGCGTTGCCAGATAAATCTGCGAAGCTCTCTATGCAACTGCATGTGTAAGTGCCTTGCAAATTAAAGCAACGTGCGTTCGGAGAACAATCGTGAAACTGTATGTAGGCGCATTCATCAAAATCTGCGATTTAACATTTCATTTAATATCAGCATATTATCATAACATAATAATCCTAAATTGTACACTTGCCCATAATTGTCAATGATTTCACACCATTACGATTTGTAAAAAGCTCCGTCCCACCAATGCTATAGTTACTGAGGCGTAGATACTTCTTGAAGACGCTCACCAGACGCTTCTCGTCGCTATTTTCTGATAGCTGTGTAAATGATAAAATAAGAAGAATTAATAGCTACGAAGATTTGCTAAGAGGGCTTTGATATTTGAATACGCCCCAACATTGTGGAAAGCACTAAATTGAAAACTAAGGAACGGATCAGTAGATTTTATCTTATTTTAGCGCAGGTTATAGATGAAACTGTGTCACACCAGTTAAACTCTGAATATCAAAATAGATATCAATGTTGGTCACAGATTTGCCGATATTCACTAAAAATAAGGGTGATGTAAACAACGCTGGTAATGAATGGTTTTATGAATTTTAAAAGGGATAAACTGCTGCGTCAGTTTAAATAATTTCAAGAAGAATTGCCCTTGTCCAATCCAGAGGGTTGTCGTAGCAAGACCTTAAGATGCGCTATTAATAATCGATATTAAAATAGGTGAAAGTATTAAATATTCATGAAAATTCCAGGTAGTAAGAAGTGGTCAAGAAATTTCTATACTCCACATGGAATTTACGGATGGTACGAAACTGAATGGCAGATTGGGAGGATGGGTATGCTCTCGGGACTTATCTCTGAGCGCTTCCTTTCGGTTACCGGAACATTTTAGGGTTCTTCAAGCTGAGGTTTTAGCTATTAAGGAGAGTATGGACATGTAACAAATCGCTTTAAATGGGCAATGAGATTTTTATCTTTAGTGATAGCCAAGCAGCAATTAAAGCTCTGACCTCAGCGGCGATTGAATCAAAGATTGTACAGGCTTAAACACATTTTGGTTTCAAGCCACAGGGACATCGTGGGTAACCTTTTAGCAGCTGTACTGTGAGGGAGGGAACAATCAAGCAGATGCTTCCCGTTAAGAACGCATTGGTATGCTCTTTGGTAATTGCAGGCTACTTTTAAAAGAATTTTTTATGCTCAAGGTGCTTGACGATATTCGACAAGAATTCTTGATGGTTCAGCAAGGGGAATGAGCGTTTAGTTGATGGTATCACAACGGGTCCGTAAGTAATGGCCTAGCTGCATCGCTAAATACTAGTGACACGCACACCTACCTACCTACCTATTAAATATTCACAGTATTATATGGCTGTCTAAACTTCAAAATGGATATGCATACATACAAACCTGTAACAAGAAATTAGCTGATACACCAAGTTTTTGCTGCTTTGCGTCGTCATTAGCCAAACTCGTTGCTTCTAATGGCATGAAGGTAGTCAGCTGCACACCGTGATAGATATCGCGGAAATCTGATTGCATTACCATGCGGTCGACAGCCTCCTTCGTGATGCCCGCCAACTGCTTATACTCATCCGTGGAGTTGTCACCCAAAGTGCGATGGTAAAGTAGCTCATAGTTGCCAATGCAGTCGATCAGCAGACGCATCGCATATGTGTAGGTGGCTTTATAGTTTTGGAAAAAAATGAATTTGATGCAAAATCTGCTAACACTTGTTGATATACATATACCATACATACATATATGTATGTACCTATGTTACTTACGTTTGCATGGACGATCGGGAAACATGCGTGCAAAACCAGGCCGGCAGGCACAGCGCCAGTGCCGATCTCTCAGTGCACACACTTCATTTCGTGTCAATTTGCATGACGGTTGGCAGGTTACAGAGGCGGCAGACCCTTCAGCTGTGCCCGTGCTGCCGTAACCATTCAAAAGATTTGGTGGTGAGGCTATTAGAACACCACCCAGCAGCACCTGGTTTGGTAACTTCTGCAGATCATGATGTACAGAATCGGACTCCTCATCGCGCGTGGGCAAATTAAATACCGATAAGCTGTCCTCGTAGTCTAGCTCAATAGTGGTCGCGCCTGCATCAGTGTCACTGCTGCTTTCAACATCCGTAAATGAGCCATCGACAATGCCTTGGGTGGGCTTACCTTTTCCACCATTCTTTGAGTGTGTCATCACAATTAAAATGCTGTTATTGGATGGTATTTGATTGGCGATGCTGCTGGTAGTATCGGCAGTGTCTGGTGGCTGCATAAACTCATTGAGTCTATAACTATGATTATCTATAAAAGGTATTTTCGTATAACTGACGTTGCCTTCCGCTACTGTCATGGACTTCATATCGCTTACTAAATTGTTTTCAGACGCTATTGAATCCATTTCAATATTCGTCGCTATTGTCGTGGCAAAAATGGTTTCAGACTCAATTATCATTGTGGGTTGGACTAGTGTACGTATCTTGGGTTTTGTTTTCGTTCGTGTTGCAATCGCTGTGGCTGTTTCAGTATCCGTTTCAGTGGCCCACTCCGTGTGTGTTATTGTATTGAGAATGGTTGCCGTCAGTGTTTTAGTTACCATGAAAAATTTACTCTGTAGCGGTTCATTAGCAGATGTTAGTACAACGGTACTGCGTGTGGTTGTGACAGTCAACAATTGCGTTCTTGTTGTGTACTTCGTAGGTAACAATACAATCCCATTTAATAACGTGTTCGCTGGCAAATTTTGGATTCCACTCATATGGTTGGTCTGCTGTTGCTGCTGCACCTCTTGGCGTTGCTTTTTTTGAAGGTTAAACGATTTTTCCGGATTCCTTGAAGTCTCCGATTTAGCGTGACTACTATCAGATGGCAGTTGAATTGTCTTCGTAAAGGTATCTGTATTCACAAAGTTGCTTTCAACAGCAGTTGTTGATTCTGATGATTCCAAAACTGGTTTTGGATACAGCTTCACTTGTTCATCTTTCGTAATTTTCTTCACTGTATTTTTCATTGCCTCATTCGCCTCATATAATTCGATTTTTACAATATTTTGTGGTTGTTTCAATATTTGCTGAGTTGCAGCTGAAGGTTTGATAGTAGTATTGTGTGTTATTTGCTCTGTTATTGCCAGCTGCGCAAGTTCTTCATTTGACCTTAAGGTGCTGAAATTTTCTGGAATATTTCTAATTGGAGCGATGCCTTCCGTACTTGCTGTCGAGCTGGGTACGGCATTCGTTGTTGGCCTATTAAGAATTTCATCGTTAGACCGGCTGTCATCTTTTGTTATCATTGGTGGTATTAACTCTGACTTCGGAGTAACTCCAAGATACATTGTGGTGTTTCGTAGTGTAACGGCTTTGGTTATAGGTATGAGTTTTTGTTTTTTTAGTGGCCAATGTTCTGTTGTGCGTGGTATGTAGCTTATTTCGTGACCAGTTGGCTCCGTAGATTTCGGTTGTGGCGATTGCAAAGGCGCCTGCCACATTGTTTTAAAGTTAATCGTATTATATATATGTTTGCTATTATTACCGCTGGCGCTTACGTATGATGGCTCAATTTTCATTGGAGCAAGCAGTATCGGCTGTAGTTTTGGTTTCGGTGGTGGTGGTGGATTCAAACCAACAATGCTTTGCGCATGTAACTGCTTATATCCAAATGAAGAAATATTACTATTTGTAATGGATCCTTCCATATTTGTTGCGGCTGGTTGCGGCAAACGCATGTCAGTGCTATACGCAATAAGCTGGTGCAATCTATTTGTTGGTTTAGGTTGCGCATTGGCTTGCACAATGTACTCCAGGTCAGCTGGCGTACTTTCAAAATTGTTTGCATATGATGTATACACGTCATTGAAAGGCTTCGTTTGCTTTACGGGCTGGGTCTTACGAGTGGTCATTGTTGTCGTCGGCGTATTTTCGCCATCTTTTGAATTCGATGTCGCAGCAGTGACTGGCGGAGGTGTAGCGCTGCTGCTAAATAATTGTAGACGCTGAATACTTGCTTGTGGGCTGCTCGTTGGCGGTTTTAACGATGACGTGCCAAATTTGACCGTCATTGGTGCGAACGTGGTCCGCGATATTGGTTCGTTTTTGTTATAGTTGCTTATTTCCAATTTTACAGCCGCGGTCGTTCTTGTATTTGTATGTTTCTGATCATTTAGGATGTATGGAGGTCGTGTCGTTGCTGAACTGTGGCTAAAAGTTTTCTCCGTTTGAACAAGGATTTCATCTTCCCTAATTTCTGGCCGCTTAAAGCCTTCACCTTTAGCAACATGCACTGGCTGCGTAGGTGTTTGTGCCTTAACATTTAAATGTGGAACGGGAAATTTGTCTGATGTGAATGAAACACCGCGCAACTTATCATATGCGCCGTGCAGATCGTTTAACTTCAGTGCGGCGTTTGGCGACAAAAACGGTTGTAGTACTTGTTCCTGATTAATTTTTTGCTGCCACTCTTGCAGTTGAAATTTTTTCGGGGGCGTACTGTGCAATGTTATTAGTTGTTGTTGTTTTGTTTTCATTTGCTCATGCAAACTTTTTGTCGCCGTTGCTGTACTTTGTTCAGCGCGTACATCAGCAAAACTGTCATTTCGTTTGCCGCTACCATAGTTATCTTCCTCAACCGCATCCTCATTTTCATCCAAATTTAAAGAATTTTCAACTTCGTTAATAGTATTATCATGATCATAATAGATCGTTGACGTACTAAAATCACCAGCAACTGCATTGCCATTTTCTTTATCGTGCTCGTTAGCCAAATCGGCAGCTGGCGCAGTAAACTTGCTCCCAATCGAGTGGTACGTATTTGATTGTGGGTGCACTTCATAAGGTGGCAAATTATCGTTTCCTACAAGCGTCACAGTTGGTGGCGTTAATGATAAACCATGTGTTGGCTGCGATAGCGCTGTTGTTTTTTCGTTTTCTAATGCATTTTGCGTCAACGTGGCAGCTATTGCCGATGACGCCGGTTTAAGTACGCGTTGGAGAGTATTCACTTCTCTAATGCTGGCACTATCACTATGCGACATAACATACATTTGTGCATAGTTGTGACTTGGTTTCGAGTTCTGTGTTAATTTTGGTGAATTGACATGCGTCGGTGATAGGTGCAGTTGGGTATTCAAAAAGCCTTGTAAACTGTTGTCAACCGAAAATGAGCCAATAACGGCACTGGCTGCCGAATTTTCATTGCTGTAAGCGGTTGGTGGAGCCTCCATGGAAGTGCCGGCTGGCCGTTTTGTGTTTGCTTTGGGCTTGATTATTTGGCCAATGACGTTTTGAGGTGTTAAATTGACTTGTATTTGCTTTTTATTATGCGGAATGTTCACATGTGGCATGTTTGCAATGGTAAATGGTAATCGTTGGCCTGTGCTAGCGATATTGCTAGGTATTTGGCCATGCACTGCCGAGGCGTGCGTCGGATAATCTGGTTCCCTCTTAAACGTTAAAGGTGGTGCATTCATATTAACATTATGACTAAACACGTGCGTATTCAAGTTGATATGCTGATGATTGGAAGGCGAACCGACGGGCTTACGTTCCTGCAGCGGTGGATCTTCACCATCCATTGTATCGTAGGTGGCATTCAACGCTGCATATGAATATGATGAAAACTCTGGTGGCACGTAACCGACGCTTGCCTGCTGCGGCGTTTTCGAATGCTTTTCATAGTAATCGACTGATTGGGGAAAAGTGTTTAGCATAATATCGTATAGGTTGGGTGCCTTCTTGAAAGTAATCATTTTCTCACCCAACGCACTCGTTTCGGTAAGGTTCGTGGCTGTAGTAATTTCATTGCGATGCGGTTCATATGTAAAACTATTTAGCTGACTTGTATCGGTATATGACGGGGGAGTAGCATGTGTGTACTGTGCTTGGGATTGATTTTGACGTGCTTGCTTTTGTATTGACTGAACTCTCGAAAGCGATAGAAACGGTGATGTGGGAAGTGATGGTGGGGTACGCAAGCCCAATGTTTGCGCGTAGGCGGTGTACGAATTAGTCGTTGTTGATGGCATTAAGGGTGGTGGAGAAAGTGGTGTTACCGGAGACGTTGATGACTGAAGTGATCCCATTGGCGGTGGCTTTAAAATATTATCATAATTTTCTTTTGGCCAATGCATGATTTGTGCATAACGGTTTTTATCTTGCTGGTATTGTTGTCGGAGTTTCGTCTGCACATGTAGAGTCGTGTGCATGTGCGGGAAAGTGGAGCTTTGCTGTTGTAGCTGCTGCTGATTTTGATAGTCGGTCAGCGTATACGGCAGCTGTTGCATATCCAGCAAAGGTATTGCGCTGATATGGTTGCTGACCGGCGAATTGCCTCGATATGATTGGGGTGCTTTTTGTGGTTCAATCGCTTTGCCAGGTGGCGTACCATGTCTAGTTGGTGTGAGATTCGTAGACACAAGTGCGTTCGTTTTCGGCACATGTATAAGGGGGTATTGAATGCCATTTGGCTTACCAATAATGACGTCTGAGTTGGCAGATATAACCTCGCCCGGCCGTATCGGTATACCACCATTTATTAAAGACGTTTCGAACCCCTTCTTGTCACTTATCAACCCAGCTGCTTGCGATTCACTTTGCTGGTCTTGATTTGAACTTTTTGGATGAGTCTGACTTTGACTCTTATAATCGAGTGGTTGCGATTGTGGCGAGACTTGTTGACTTGCAAATTGTTGTGAATATAAATCGTTGGCTATGCGCTGTAGCAACCAGCTGTCTTCGTCATCTGTTAGAAGCACATCTGTCTGAGGTGGTTGTATATGCAAACTTTGAGGGCCATTTGTATCCAATAACTCGGCGGCATAATCAAAAGCCGCTGTTTCCGATTGTGGCCTATGGCTATCTACAGCAAAACTGGTGTCTTTTACCGGTATATAAATCGGTTGCTCGAATTTCTTTGCCGTGCTTGCCTCTATGTGATGCTTAGTTTCCGTATCTGCACTGTTCTCCAATTTAAGAACAATCCCGCTATCTGTGTTTAATGGTACACTGTATACTGGCACGGGAACGGTCAAAGTTGCCATTTGCTGCAACTGTTGTTGTTGTTTGTGCACACTGCTCATATTCTTTTGATTCAAAGTAGATGCAAAATTACTTTGCAGCAGTCCGGCCATTGCATTAAAAACCGGTCTTAAAGCTGTGAGGTGTTGTAAGTTCAACGACCCAATAATGTGATTGACTGCCACCGGTAAACGGTTTTGGTTATTGTTAGCATTACTGTTTTCTATTTTTTGATGCGTTTGTGGTCTTGATGGTTTCTTCACAGTCGGCAACTTGCTCACATAGACCGCATCATAGTGGGAGTCTGCAGGTAATGAATCTGTGTCATTTAACTCGTAGTCATTGTTACCACCGGTTTCATCAAAAGACGTTTCGTCAACTAAAACGCCATCAAGCTGTCCGTTGGTGTTTTTTGTTGCCGATGGATGCTTTGATGTTGCCGAAACTTTTGGCCATTTAGTGGTATATGCGATAATAGTAGCTGTTGCTTTCGTTCTTTTCACAGTCGGTGCACTCGCATTATTATTGTGGTTTAGTTTAGTAAACTTCGTTATTTTGTGGCTTGTTGGTCTGATTACCGGATTTGTAGGTTCCACAACGGTTTGATTTTGCGTTGTGGCTGTCTTCAGAGCCGGCGTCAAAACGTGCATCGCCGTTATTTTCAGAGTTTGCCCGCCCAATAACGATAATGTCGTTATAATGACGCGTCGTTCGTTTTTACCTTTCTTTAGTTCATTACGAAATTTCGAAACCATTTCGCTATTAATCCACGAATCGTGTAAGGTTTCGGTAATCACATTTTCAATGATGCGGGTGTGGTAGTTACTAACAGCGATCGGTGTTTGCCCACCGGAGCCATTTATTTCAAACTTTTTCGAAGGCGTACTGAATTCTTCGCTGCCGCTTTGACCTAACAATAACGTTTTATAATACATAAATGTGGTGGCAAATGTTTTTGTCGTATATATGTGTATATCATTTTCTGTTCGTAATGGATGCGCTGTTGCTTCCTCTGACGTTTCGGCTTTGATGTTTGCTGCTAATATTGGAGAAGCTTTTTTGACGTTTGGTGCCCTTTGGTCGTCGAAGTACTCAACTTTTGTAGGCAACAGCGTCGCGCTGCGTGGGGGCATTGACTCTGTCACGATCACCTGTGTAAGCATATTAGTGGCTGTGATAAATTTTTGGACACCATCATCGTGCAATGTATTTGTAAATGTCAACTTGCTGTAATATGTATTGGTTTCATGTGAAGGTGTGGCATCCTCGGATGGTTGCAGAAAATGTATATAATCATCAGGGCCAGTAATTGTATTTATAATTGTACGTTTCGATTTCTGAACCAAGCGGGTGTCAGCATCTTGAATGGTGTTGTAGTAGGAATAAGTTGTTGGGAAAATACCTATGGCTAATGCCGGTGTCTGTAAGCGATAACAAAGTAAAATATGCATGATTGACGTTTGGGATAAAGTATGTATGTTTATAGGTTTATTAGGGTAGTCAATAAAAATCCCAAACCCCCTGCTAAAGAAAAATGGTTTGGATATTTAACAAAAAAAAATAATAATGATCGTGATAATTATTTAAGATTGTTAAAATGTTTATACGTTTTAAATGAATAAAAATTATTGAACGAAATAGTGCTATTACTTATACCGCTTTGGGTGTTGTTGTTTTTTATCTAATTTTATCAACAAAAATTGGCTTTTAGCTCATTTAAAAATTAAAAATGGTTATCTACAACAGAAATGCTTATGCTCCAATGAAATTAAAATTATTAGAAATTCTATGTATTTAGGAACATGTGATGATGCTTGACATAGAATGCTTTATTTTGTGAAAGTCTTGATTAGCGGTTAGCAGAATTCTAATTTCCTTTTCACGCAAAAAATCAACTTGTGCAACTATTTTTATAGAAAGACTCTATAAATATCCATAGACCGTTTAAAAAAACAGAATTAAGAGGCACACTGTTTATAGATTTAAAACATTATCTGTTTTCTCTAATAAAAAAGTGCAGCTAAAACGGCTAAGGACGTCAACATTTGTTTTTCTTTATAATTAGCAACGATATTTAATATTACAATGTTGTTTGTTCAACCAAACTGTTAGGTGTTACATTTATTAAAATAAAGTCGATGTCATTTAAATGCGGTTTACTGGGATAGAAATTTGTTCGCGTAAAAATAATAACATTTGAGTTCAAATTTATTTATTCGTTCCTATTTCGCGAAAAATCCGTAAAGCGTAAACTTTAAACACGTTTTTCTCGAAATTACATTTTCTCAACTTGCGGACGGTTAATCTCCGGATTGGCTAGACCGATTTTAATAAATCTTGGTGCGTTTTATTTGTTATTATATTCTGTGTGAGAATTCTCCACAATTCGACCAAAAATTTTAAAATAAATGTTTTTTAACTATGAAAAACAGAAATGACATTTTCTCAATTTGGGGACAGTTAATTTCCGGATTGACTGGACTAATTTTAATAAATCTTGGTGCGTTTTTTTGTTTTGATTTTAAATATTTTTGAGCTCTAAGGCCGATTGGTATGTTTGGAAAATTATTGGGAAAAAACTACAATACTCAAAGCGGTAGAAGTTATAGTACTATTTCGGAAACCACCACATTTCCTCATCAGACTTCTTTCTTCTTGGCTTCTGCGGGAGTCGAACCCGCAACAACATGCGCAATACTTAAGCCGGCAGCTAAACGCATTCACCTAAGCTTACGCTGTGTGAGCTGTTGTTATTTTTCCTGCTTTCTCTTCACCACTTACTAGAATCATCGTTTTATTTGTTATAATATTCTGTGTGAGAATTTACCACAATTTTTTTTTTAATTTTGCCATTTTTTTTTTGGATTTTTCACTAACGGTGGTAAATGGTCACGTGGGAAACCTTCCGTTTTCAAATGCCGCACGATTTTCTTGCTTCAGAGATCGCAATCCTAAGATTAACTGTCCGCAATCGGAACAACTTTTTTCGAGGGCTCGACTTTTATGTCCTCCATATAATATGACTGCATATGTATAAATGACAAACACTTTTTTTTTGTACTTTCTAAAACTTAAGTATTGATGTTTAAAAAGTTGCGTGTTCATATTTAATAAAGGGACTGAGAAAAAAAACTTGAAAATATGCCTAATTTTGGAAGGGAAGTGACCAAATCGTTGGTCATTTCAATTATGATCTTTAAACTTGCAATTCAAATATTAAAAATTAAACTAAGGCACAAAATCAGAATGAATTGCAAACCGCGTAAAAATAAAACAACAGCGGAGTGCAGAATAATCCGTGTTTAAAAAATCCGCGTTAAAAATGTAAAACCTCATAAATTGTAGAAAACTGCGCGTAAAAAAGAACCGCGTTAAATTGAGATCGTATGTATATATGTATGTATGTATGTATGTACAAATATAAAAAATCACATATGTAACTATATTGGCTTTAATTACTTGATAGACGTCAATAAGATATAGCTAAATTTCTTCTTTTCTGAAAATTAATTTGCATTTTTATCTTCAGTTTTGATTTAGTCTTGAAAAGGAACGAAATTGGAATTGAATATTTTCGCCACGTTATTCATTTTTAGATTATTTGCTTTTCTCGTCACTCTGTGTTTATTAGTGAATTTACACGCGAACGTGAACGACGCAAAAACTTTAAGAGAACAAGAAAAAAATGCAATTTGTTTTGCGTTCCCGTGTGTTAGGGAGAAAAAGATTTGTTATTGTTCGCACTCGTATGTGAAGGAGAATCAAACTGAACTAAATATTATCTTACTATGAAATATATATTTACAAGTGCTTTAATATGCATGCATGTGGATGTAGATATATTTAGTTGAATTTTTTTCTAACTACTAACGTTATTTTTCAAGGCCGTTTTCCTTTGCGTACCACGTACTTATAAAGGGTATTTTTTTAGACATGTGGTTTTTAAGAAGAAATAAAACGCATATAATTGAATGCTATGGCCAAGAATTTAGCTTTATTATAAAGATAAGGGTTTTAAAAATGATTTCGGGCAAGTGAGCGCCTCGGATGGCTCGAATAAATTCCAGCCAAGAGGCCCAATTTTCGACCACTTTTTGTAGCAATTGGGGCCGTATAACGCGCTCACCAAAAGTTTCCTTTAATAAATTGATTGTTTCGTTGGCTGTATGGC